>JAPMOQ010031816.1:617801-716774 GCA_026543055.1 Argiope trifasciata
ATATTAAAGCAATTGAAACCCACTTCCTGTTCGCTTTAATTTTAGTTGAACATTCTTATGTAGTTTTACTTTTTATATATTTGTGTTTTATTTGGTGATGTTTTTCTTTGTTTTTCTGTTTTTTGCTGTTTAAATTGGTATGTCTCTTTCTCCTTAATTTTCTGGTCACGAGGTGTCAATACTTTTGACCATTATCCACCTATGCCTCACAGAAAAAATCAATTATTTTGAATCCTTGCCTGGAAGTGACCCTTGAAGAAGTTTTCAGGCCGAATTTTTTTTTCTATTGGTTATAGTTTTGATTCGGTCGAGTTCCTTTTTGCTTAGCTTATTTTGTTAATATATTTGACTTTCATCATAAAATTGTTACTTTTCCTTGACAGAAATGTCCATAGTATTGAATTGAGGGTAATTCTTGGTAGAGACTTATGACCTTTAAAGGATCGGTTGTCCCCTTAAATATACAATCAATTGAAAGCTTTGGAAAAGATACAGAGAAACCTATTCCAAATTCTATTGAAATTCGATGACGCGATATTTAAAATACATAATAAACAATAAGGTTATCTAAAAATATCAAAAGCTCAATATTTTAAAAATAAAATTATGAATTTGAATCTAATCACCGAGACTCAAAGAAAGGGAAGATGGTGAGCACTAATGGGGGAATTCAATTCCGGTTTTGAGTATTGTATCCTGATACCAAAAGGCCTTTTGTTTTTGTCCTTATTCTAAGCATCGCACTTTTTCAGGTGATCAGACGTTAATTTTGCTTCTTTTTGAAGACGCATCTCGATTCTTGACATTGCATGATCACACGAAAGAGTCGGGCAGTGAATCCAAATTGACATTGAGTAATAAAATTTTGGTAAGAATAACATTTAGCTTTAACGTGCGATGTGTATCGTAACAATTAAATATGAGAGCTTGATTTTTATTCAAACCTTAAATAAACCTTTGGAGGGTTCTCCAGTATCCACTTAAGGGCTTCAGAACAAAAGTTAGAAACTCATGGGATACGCGTTGTCCAAATTTTGGAGCCTTATTTTTAAATGTTCCCTTAATTCATGCACCTGTTTGTTTATATGTAAAATATACGACAAAAAAATTTCTAACTTAATTATAAAAATTAATAAAAATCAGCATAAAATTTTTATAACAGAATTCATGTTTTCAAGAAACTATTTTTAAATATTAAATAATTAGTTAAATATACTCGACAAATGTGAAGCGTAAAGTTGAAAATATATTGAAACTTTTAGCGTCAAATTACGTAATTTGGCGAGAAAATGCACTACATAGAAAAAACAATTTTGGTCATAAATACATTCGGAAAAATATATCACAATAAAATAATTAACGAAATAATTCAATAGAGTATAATTCTTTTACAATGAAAGAATAAATTATTACAAATTTTGTTTGAAAATGTTTTAAAATTATAATGTAAAGTAAATAAATTCTTCATGAAACTGAGCATGACCTCTGATAAGTCAGTTTTATACTTCTAAATTTAATATGGTGTAAAAAATAATTGATTCGTTATTACTAAATGCTTCAAATTTACTGGGAGTAAATATTAAAATTAAGGTAATTTTGAATGATGTAAATTTTGAAAAGGCCATTTTGAAGGATAAGCTGTTACAATATCTGCCAAATTATAAGTTTATAGACTTAATGGATCCATACATCCTATAAGTGTTCAAAACAGATTCAGAAGAATGATGGCAAACGCATGCAAACAGAATGCTTAAAAATGTATTGTATAAATTGTTTCATTAAAACCTGACGAAAAAAACAACAAAGATTATTTCCTGAGAAGTTCCTCACCTTCAAAAAAATATTGGATTGTTGATTGACAGTACTGAATTCAAAAAGCTATTCTCGTTTAGTGGGAATAAGATTAGTAATAATCAGAACATATAAGATTAAATATAATATATAATTAAATATCGTAATTTAATTTATTACTCTTAATTCAATTGTAAAGTTCCAATAACTGCTATTTAAGTCATTTACCGGATAGTACTACATATTTGAAAAAATATTTTTGGCCTTAGATTTTATCTTGCATTAGGAATAAAAATAATTCGAAGAAGGATATGATAGATATCACCTCTTAATAACTGACACCAAAAGTGCGAGTTTTTGAAATTAATGGGTCAAGTTTTGCCTTTTTTTAGCTAATGAAGCCGGTTTTAACACAATATTTCTGGAATTCTGTGCTTCATTTAAAAAAAAAGGGAAATTTATTCTTTCCCAAAAACGAAAATTGCGTAAAGAGTTTTAGACGTAAACAATGAATGTCTATTTTTATGTTTAAGTAAAATTTTGCTTAAGCACCACGAAGCCTGGCGAGAACAATGATGTTTTATTTTAGTTATATTTTTCTCATTTACCACAAAACGCGCTCCCCTTTTTTTCAGCGTTTGCTACCCGAATGTGTTGCTCTTCGGGTCTTTTGTTATCTTAGAAAGTATGCAAGTGGCATTTCGTAATTAAGTGTTAATAGACTATCTAAACTTTTGTAAGGCTAATTAAAAACGTTAATTATGCCCGTTTGAAATTTTAGACTCTTGGAAAATATAGCCGTAGGATGTGCTGCAGATTTTTTTTTTTTCGCTTTTTCATCCTACTCATTTGTGTTTTCAGCAACAAAGAAGCCACGGAAATTACAGATGGTTTTTAACGATTTTCTTCTTTGTAACAGGCATGCAAGAATATAAAAGAAAAAAATGTCGCTTGTTTTTGTTATTACACTGATTTAAGGAAGTTCAGACTTCGCCAGAATGTTAATAAAAAGATGAAAAGACTCTTGCCTCAAAATGTTTTAGTATTTGCAGAATTTCGAGATACTTCACATGGGGTATTCGATGGTAATAAAACAAAAGGTTCTCGGCTCTTTCAAAGTGAAGGGAGTAAAATGAATGTAAGCAATTGATGCAAATGGATGAAAGCGCGATAATTCAGAATTATCTTTCAATCTTATTGAGCTCCCGGAAAGGATTTCTGCTACTAATCTTTCGTCTCTCTTTATTTCTACTTGTGTGTCAACATCAAAATTTATACTTATAAGTGCGACACTTATAAGTGCTTTAAGGTAGTTAAGCCGCTGTGTAAAACTTATTTCTAGCTACGTTGAAATCTTGAACTAGTTGCAGCAATATTGGCTTTACTGCTAGTTCGAATGGAATAGTTTTTTTTCTTTAAGCATCTGTGGAGCAACAAACTATGGCTGACGTTTTTGCTTTTTGTACCTGACAGTTGATCTATTTAGATTAGAATTCCTGTGATTATTTTGTTATTTCTAAGTAGAAAGAAACAATTCAAGTTATTGGATAAAGGGTAGTTATAGGGATTTTTAGTGATGGACTCTGCATCCTAATCATGAACACAACTCGTATAACGGTTTTTACGTCGATAGGATCAACTTGTACATATCCACATGATTAGAAGGAAAGATTTAAAGCAATTCGGGCTCATGTTAATGGCATATAGGATCTAATTCCGAGCTCCTTTTCTTAAATTTGAATTATTTGTACATTTTAATTTTTGTAGAATTAAATCATTTTTAACTGCAATGTAGAATTTTGCATTACAAGGTAGAAAAAATAACATTTTTAGTAATAAAAATTATAATAAATAGTCAAAATTAAGAAAAAAATCAATAAAAAATTTCACAATTAAATAATTGTTCAAAATAAAATAAAATAAAAAGGATAAATCTTCAGAATAAAAATTAATTTTTTGTACACCTAATAATTTATTAGTTTTGTTAGAAGTATTTAGTTGCATAATTTCTAGACATAGATATTTGACCTCTTACCTTAAATCACTATTCATTTCCATGGAATAAAATGAAGAATTATTCTGTTTTCTTATGAACCTGACCTACGTAATTTCATCTTTATCTGTTGTATTTTCTTATGAACCTGATTTCATTTAACTTCAGGAGAAACAAATTTTAATCAATTTCCAATAAATAAATTAAAAACTATGTTTAACATTTTTCAGTTAGATGTTTTAAGTTTTTTTTATGAATATTAATTAAGTTCCATATTAATGGATTTCATCAAATAAATAAAATTTAAAACAACATATTCAGTACAAAAATTACAATCACCATTCTTCTAATTTATATTTGAAATCCTGAATGCCTTGAAATAAACTTCTATGTTATTTTAAGAAATAGAGCTTTAAAAAAATTGATAAATTCTTTTTCATTAAATTAAATGGCAGAAATAAAATTCCGAATTTTAATTCTCTAACGTTTATCTTTTGTTATAAGCAATATTTTATTTGTATTGGTAAATATGGAATATTTGAATCACGAAAAGAGTCGTAAGAAAGAAATTTAAAAAAAAATTAGCAGTAATCTTTTTTATAAAAAGTGTACATACGAAGCATTTGATTTTGAAAAAGAAAAGTAATTTATATTTTCCTTCCTAACATGGGACAAAAGAACATATTTGCAAAAGAATCGGACTTAAAAAAGAAAGTTCTTCTGCTCCTTTACAGGCCGTAATTCACATCTGCAATGCCTTTGTGTAAGAACGCACGTGTTTTTGATTGCATTGTAATTGCATTTCTGCCCCAAAAGTAAAACCATTGGATGATGCACTTGTTAAAAAAACAGAACCAAAAATGATTTCACATTTGCGAATCTTTTCATTTATCGCATCTATGATTTTTTTTTCTATTAGACAGATAGCCGTTAAAAGCTCAAAGCACATTTAACCACTGGATAATTTATTCATCGCATATTGTCTTAAACATGTGGCAGCAAAAAAATGGAATAATGGTAGTTTGTTGTAAAAAATTATTGCCCATTTTATGTCTCGAAAAATTTTATTTTCTTATCATCTCTTATTTTCGTTTTCTTAATTTTATTTTCTTACAACACAATTACCAGAATGAATTTCACTCTTTAATCGTGCAAAAAGATTTTATTTTGAAAAACCAAATTTTTATAGATTTTTTTATGTTTTTTAATAAATTAAGGATTGTTTTGAGATTTTTTTTCTGATACAGAAAGAATTTTTTTATTCGTCTTCCGTTCCTCTAAATAAACAAATCTGGAATTTAAACTTTTCGTTTGTTGTCAGTTGAAAGTGAAAAAAAAAAAAACGTCAGATAAAACAAAAGTGAAAGTAGATTGTGAAAGAAATAAAGCTAAGCAGTTTCATTTCTATCCATTGTATTATCATTTTTTTTTTGGAAATAAACTTTGAGGTAAAAAGATATATTAAAATATTGACAGAAATTAAATCTACTAGCAGTTTAATGCATTTAATGTCTCTGAGAAATTAAGAAAGATTAAAACTATGAGAGATTAAGGTTTCAGAAATGAAATATATTTAGAAGAACAAATCTGATAGAAAAACGACGATGTTATTTAAATTTTTTGAATAAAATAAAAATAATATATATCTATTAAAAATGAATGGCTTTTATTGATATAGAATAGCAAATGGAATCTTAAGCAAAATATATTCATCAAAAGACTTAAAAATATGACACTGCCGTATATCAGCAGCTTATTCCTGCACAGTAAATCTTTGCAAAACGGTGAAGATATACCATTAAAATATGGCAAGTATAATGTTGATTTTGGTAAAAATTAATTTTCATTGAAAAGAATGTATGTATATTCCAGACGTAAAAATCTTTATTATTTAAATAAATTAAAATTTTGCTCAGTTTTAAAGATAAACAGAGTAGAGTCGAAGCAGTATTCTCATCTTAATAAGCAGACATTACAGTCCTCATCCACAACGACGAAAGAATAATTCTGCAATTGAAAAAAATTACTATTGAATATTAGCAAAACTGTATCCATGAAATCAATTTAGCTGACTGGTTTTTTTTCTATTTATGGACTTATTGATAGAGTTAATTACCATAATTAATAGCAGTTAATTAGCATAACTAATTATTTACTATCAGATTTTTTACAACGACTTTTTTAAAACTTTTTTTTTGTTTGCTAAATTATTTCTTGTCATTAAATCAACCCCCTAGGAAAACAAAACAAAAATCAACATTTCAAAGATTATAAATTTTAAAAATGATAAAAGTTAATAAATTCATAGGGAAAGGCTGATTTTCTCTACTACCTATTAGTCTTCTAATCTATAATAATCTTCTTTTACCGATATGAATGCACAGCATATAAAAAATGTTTCAATTTTCGTTATTTTTTAAGACTTCTTATGTACATGAGAAGGATGAGTAAAATAACTATTTAACTGGTCTTTCCTTGCAGACACTCTGAAAAGTGAATGTGGCAACTCTGCTTATTCTTTTGTCATTTTGTCTTTGCTCATTTTTTTTCTTCCAAAAGTGTGAGACATATTTTTAGCTAATAAATACATCTAATTTTGATGCGTGTTTCAGTCTCATAACGCTTTATGCTGTTGATTATTATCATGTGAGAACATACTACTGTTTTTGTTTGAGGTTTTTGGAGCGTCAAACTGCGAAGACAACAAATTGGATATTTATCTTTTTTATTTTGGAATCGGCTTTCACAGCATAGTTTTTCCATTGTCTATCACTTTCTAATATGTTTTTATGTAATATGTCTTTCACTGTTATGTCTTTTGAATTATATTACAGTCTGCTATTGTGTTGTATTTCCCTTGGAAATACCCTTACAGTGTTATTTCCTAAATCACACTAATTTTTTTTAAATAAATCAAACAAGTTAAAATATTGCTTATTTAACCAAAGAAGATTGGGATAATTCAGGGATAATTGCCACAAATTAAAACATAATTAGTAAAAATGCAGAAGGTTGTCAGATTCAGAGATTTATCGCCAACTAAAGTTACAACTTGATTTCTAAATTATACATTTTATCAATTCTTACGAGTCCTATTAAAGTCCTAGACTATTGAACTTTGATTGCAATTAGTTGAAAAACGTTTTTTTTCCAACTAATTACAATCAAAATTAAATAGTTTCCCACATTTAAATTTGAATTAGTAAAAATTTTAAATACTACCAAAATACTAGAAGGATTTCAAATCGATCATGCACATTTAAATTCCATAAATAAATAGGTCAAAAGTTTCAAAATACTTTTTTAACTAATACTTAACAAAAACATATTTTAATCAGCAGCTGCAATATACAACAATGAATTATTTCATTCTCTTTAATTGTAAACAGCATTATAAAATTAATTCTTGCTTCAATTTCTTGCTTTTTCTAAGATTGTTTTTTCAGCACATGTCCGTCATTTTACTACAACATAAAATAAATTCCGGTTTCCTAAAAAAGTTAAGAGACTTCAAGGTAAAATAAATCATTTTTAAACACACTTTTTAAAATTAGTATTTTTGAAATATATTGTTTTAATAATTGAGCCTAAAAGGTTAATTTCTGATGAATAACGGAGGCAAACTAAAAACTGAAAACTATAAAGTTTTTATGGAATTAAAATTCATTTTTTGGGCATTTTTTTAAAATTTGAAATAAATTTAGAAAAAAATCGATTTTAAGTAATCAATTGAAAAAATAAAGCAAAATAAAACTGAAAAATAGGAAAGTTTATCCGATTTTTAGTGACTAATGTGCTCATACCATACTCTTGTAACAATAAAATACATTATACTTCTATACAGCGAGCACCGTTTTTCAAACTATCAGATGAATGTAAATAAAAATATTTCAAGATTTGGAAGAGAGAAGATTATTAGCATATTTCGTGTTAAGTAATAAATGTTCAGATGTGAGCAAAAAAATTCAAAAAGTTAGGACACTTCAAGGCAAAGTAAATCATTTTTAAATAAACTTGTTAAATTAGTAATTTTTGCAATATGTTGTTATAATAATTTGTCCAAAAAGGTTAATTTTCTGAAGAAAATTAGGTAATAAATTTTTTAAATTATATTTTGAAAATATCTTTCATTTACAAAAAGATCTTCAAAGAATGAATATTAAATAAACTAATGTATAATTTTAAATATAGCAAATAAATCCCAATTTTGAGTAATTAAAGGGCATTACGTGGTCTTAAAGGTGTTACTTTTTTTTTCTTTTACCACGCTTTTACACGAATTGAATGGAACGTCTCTCAAAAATAAAAGCCGTCAAGTTAATCAGGAAAATAGTAACGTAAAATACATGATCTCTCTTAGAGTCAAAAAAAATTATTTTCAAAATAACAGTCATTGAATGCAGTTGTATCTCTAGAGAGATATTTTTTTAATGAGTACATCAATAATTTATTTTAATTCTTTTCGAATCTGTGAAAGGAGAGAGTTTTAAACGTGTAAAGAAATAAAATACGACAATACACTAATTAATGTTGTTATCATTAGACTATAAACATATGCCATTTTGAAAATTTAAGCAAGCTTTAAAAGCAGAACAAAATTTTTAGTTGGTAATTCTTTCTTCTAAGAAATTGTGTCTATATAAAGTACCCAAAAGTTTTCAAATAGTAGTAGGTTTTGTTTGAAAAAAAAAACTTCCATTTGCAAATTAGGATATATTAATAGAGAAATTTCCTTAACAATTGTATCTTGTACCTATTCCAAAAATAACTTCTTCTGAAGGATTAATAAAAAAAAACAGCTTTAATTTCTTACTCAGAATATGTAATTTTATATTGACGGTTAGATTAACTATTGCTCACTTTAAATACAGAGCAAATGTTTTCAACTAAAAGGTGCAGTTATAAATTATAGATTCAACTACTAACTACACATATTACAGTAAAATATAATAAACTAATCTCTTTCCTGCATTTGTGCATATTAAGATGATTGCCTATACATTTATATTTTTCTTGAGTTTCAGCTGCTTCTCTGAGTGAAATTACATCAATTTAATACCTTTTATAACGGATTGTCTATGATGCAATTAAATTTATTTAAATAATTTAATTGCATCAATTTATTATTTATTTAAATGAATTAATTACATTTTAACTGCAGGTGCAGGGACAAACGTCGTCTTTTCTTTCTGAAAGTATTTACAATGCAAAGGAAAGAAATTATTGAAAAGAACAAATATCGTTGCTGAGAGGAAGAAAAATTATCTAGCATTTGCTCTTTTGTTTTCTCATTTCTTGAGGCTCAAATTCAATAGTTTTTAAATCAGACTCATGATTGTATTGGGAATCAGATCAGTGATTTTATTGGGAAGTGTGACAGAAAGAGTGCCAAAATTTAAACTCTGTCAGGATAAAATTAAAATCAATAAATCTAGCCGATTAAGTCAAAATACACTGAATGACATTAGAGGACATGATTTAAATGGGGACAAAACTGTTTAGGACAATAACATTTAACATTGAAATAATACTCTGGGACAGCATCATGTTTTACGCTCGCTTCTAAGACATGGACAGATTGTTCATAGCAACGGTTGCTACAGGGCAGAGGAAAAAAGTTATGGTTACAGAAGTAAATTATAGAAACTATTCTTGAAACATAGTATAAAGACAGTCTACCGCCTTTATTTGAAAAAGCTCAATATGTTTAGCACAAATATTTCCAATATTATCACGAAGAAAATTCATACGCTTAAATGCAAAAGCCTAAATATTATTATCTTCAATAAATAAATTTAAAATTTTAATTTTGTGCCTTGAGATCTAAAAATATGGATATATTTCAGTTATTTACACCATGCTTTGTTGCATGCAAGTTAATTATTTTGAAAAATTAACTGTTAAGTATTCAAGTTATCATTTTTACCTAATTAGAAATGAGGTAAAAATCTTTTACAAAGTCATATCGTTATAAATAAACAGCAAACCAGATTAAATAAAAGTAATCAGGTTCAATTGGTTTAGTAAATTAAACCAATCAAATTTAACTAAACTAATTTTTATACATTTTCATCTGAAAAAAAAATTAAATATTAAATATTTGTATTGCTATAAATAGAAATCATTATGTATTTCAAGCACATTTTCTTTAAAATGAGATATACGTATTTTTTATTTGAAATTTAATTTAAGGTTTAGGTTTAGCTTTTTTGCGTAATTTTAATATGTTTTATGAGTAAATAAATATGCCAGAAAAATTTTTAATCGAAAAGCATAACTTCTCACAAAAACAATTGAGTATTTTCAGAGGTTATAAGTTTCATTCAATAATTAATGAAATTTCCTTTAAAAAAGGCTAAACAAGAAATTTGAGGAATCGGGAATAATATAAAGATATATGATAATCATAGTGTCATCAATAATATTCCAAGTGTCACATTATAATGACTTATGTTAAAAGAACACCAAAATTACTTACTGCACTTAATCATGAAATCACATCTAAATATTATTGATTGAAGTTTCTTACCTGAAAAAAAAAGAAAAATATATATTTATTATTATTGACTTTTAAATATAAAACATAAACATATTTTTAAAAAATACATACGATTCTTGTCTAATAACGAACGTAAATTGTGCAAATATTATGAATAATCTGAATAAATTAAAAATACAGAAGAAGAAATAAAGTTCATTTAGAAAATATGAAGCTTTATAATAGCAATAGCATTTGCAATAATACCATAAACTTTTTAGAAACTTATTATAAAGTATTAGTAGAATTCGGAAAATGATTTAAACAGAAGTGTAATAATTTAAGCAATGTTCAAACATCATTATTATTTTTATTTCTAACTGATTAACAAGAAGGAAAGGGTATGTTTTAATTAGTAAGGAATAGATCTTCATTGACATTTTTTCATCGAGAATAAGTGGTTATATTTTCAATAAGATGGCTTCATGTTTTCAGTGCAATTCAGCAATTGACGCCACATCTTGTAGTTGGCGGAAGCTCATGTTTTTTCATAACTTTTCAGCTTACTATCAAGTTGGCAACTGATTATTTTTGTATTCATTCGTTTTGTTGTCGAAATATAAAGGGAAAAATAAGTATTTCAAGTCACTCGAAAAGTATTGGAAAGTTTTATTAGACAGTTGGAGATCTAAGGGTAATATTTCTAAATTTGTTCGGTAAAAACTCTTGTGAAACTGGTAAAGGTAGAACAAACATTTTGTTGGTAGGTTAAAAGCCCCAGATGATTATAGAATAATTAAAAAACTGCGTGCGTAATAGAGGAAATATATCAAACCAAGTGGTGCAGTGAAACGTCAATTCTAGTGGGAATTCAATCCAATACAGATTTCAGGAATAAAATGAAAAAGAAAACTAAAAAAAAAGTCCTTTATAAATTCCAAACGAAGTTCGAAAAAAAAACCCGAGCCACATTCCATATTAAATTTATAGCAGATAAATGAGCAAGTGTAGTTTGGAATGATTAGATCGAAATCTTAATACACCCCGATTTACACTGAAGATAGGTTCCTTAGAAAACCGTGTAAATCGAAATCGTTGATTCTTATACGTAAAACCGTGTAAATCGAAAACAAACTAAAATGTGCATAATTCAGTCATTTATTTCAACGTAAAATAAAACTAAATATATCTTAAAAACATAAAAATAACTGTCTATTTATAAAATAACAAAAATATAAGGTATATTTATGTAATTCATTTTACATATAGAAACGAGAAATATAAATTAAAAAATTTAATCAGAAATTTAGTTACTATTATCACTTTCTTAGACTCTCAATCTTTTATTCCTGATTGGTATGGTGCAAATCCGGTGGTGCGTTCCGGGTCGGTGCAAATTTAAAAACCGTGTAAAAGTGAAATCGTGTAAACCGAGTGCCGTGTAAATCGGGGGATAGGTGTATTTTGTAGCGATGACATAAAATAATAATGTGGGGAAAGAGTAAAGATTCGCATCATATCGATTATTAAAGATCCAGTTAGTGTGTTTTATGATCTCAAATTTTACAACAGTGAAATGTATGGGAAGAATTTTTGTATTTAATGGGAACATAAATGGCCCAAAATACAGGTTGTTACTAAACTGCAGTCTTCCGCCTGTGAACATTTCCCAAGCAATAAAGAATCTACATTAGAAGAGTACTCAATTCCATGTCATCTTGCCACTGAATGTAAACAATTAATTTCAAGACAGTCACACTTCGCAATTTAAGCAGAATGGGAATATACATCAACCGAAACAAAGAATTAAGGAATCTGTGAATTTACTACGTAGACACAATCCGACAAGAAAGCATAGTTAATTAAACGAGTAATTCATTCATGGAACCACATCTCAATGTCTGGATTAAAAGCATTGGTAAGCTCCATGTGACATAATCAAAGGGTCATTAGAGGCTACCCAACTAAATAGTAACTGAGAAATTTTACATACATATTTACCTCCATCATTTCCTTTTTCTTGTATAACTGCTGTGACAGTATAAAACATTTAAAAAACACTTTAACAAATAAAATTAAGTAGAAAATAATATGAAACTTTACCATCAAATCCCCAAAAGTCATTCTTTAAAAAAATGTCAACAATTAGGGCCATTACTGTATGAGTTAATCATCTATATGAGTATAATTGAAACAGAAAATATTGTTAAAAAGCTTTTCTTCGAATTGGACCCAAAATACTCAAAATTGCTTTTAAAGAAGTGTATCGCCTCATAGTACACATTAAAATTTGGAATTAATGATCTTCTAACAAAATTTCTAGATGAATATAATTGAATCAAAATCTAATTTAAGCAAAAAAATAATAATAATGTTCTACATTTCTCTTCTTAAAAAGCTATCAATTGATTAACTTAAATTCTAATTTTAAAATTTATGCTGCGTAGTAAAATGCTTCCTTGATAAAAATAATTATCTATTCTAATGTGCCAAAATAAAAGGTTTACATTTTTTTTTCCTTAACAATTTATGTTTACTCTTTATAATTTCTTTAGATATTTTAACTCATAATTAGTCCAATTTTGCTAAGCCTAACGATATTTTATAAGGAAAAATTGTTCGTTTAATATTTGAGGTTAAAACACATTAATTTTATGAGGATATTAGGGATAGACTTAGTCATTAATAACTATGATTTAAGGGGGAGCGATATGAGAATTCTGAATTCGTATTGTCACAGAAGATATCGATGTAATGTCAGAATTGTTTTCCTCCTATTGATTATGGAAAGGAATGTTGCCGAAAAATTAAAATTCAATCCCTCCTAGAATGAAAAAGTTGATTTTTAGATCATTTTGTTGATAATTTCTTTTCAGTGATTATTTGTATTCTTACATGTGACTGTTGATCAGATTTCTTAGTTAGTAATCAGGAAGTAATCAGAAACTTTTCTTGAAACCGAAAGTGGTAAATCTCCAACTGCATTTCATTAGCACCAAAATTAAAATATTAAAATTTCAGAATAGTTTTATTTAAATGAAATTAGTCTATGGAAATACTTGATACAGAAAAAATTAAAGGAACCAACAAATTGTTTCGGCATGTGAATTTGAGATTCTGTTTAACCGATAGATTTGGAATTCAATAATAGAAAATGGGTTGTTCTGTTGATAATGCTATCTTTCAGGTTTAAACTGACCTGAAAGCTAGCAAAGCTTGGCAGGAGAACTTGTCGAGGAAGCATAATGAAGAGAGCAGTATCATAAAAACCATATTTATTGGAGTTCATTTGCTCGTTCTTGGAGCAAAAAATAATAGGGCGAATTTTAAATAAAAACGATCAAACTTGAGAGAAACACCTTTAAAACAGATTCGAACATCAATGTTTCAATATAAAACACGGCAAATCATCTTAAATTCGCTGTGCAGCAGGTCATCCACGTGGTCTGATATCTCTACACAGGTCTTTTTCCTAAAGGTCTTTAACCTACACGTTTTTAGACTATTCGAGTTTACCAAATTTTGCACATTAAACATTGCCAATAACAAATAACCTAACTTTGAAACGTTGGGTTTGAATCCTTTTTATGGGTTGTTTCTTCAGATTATGGGTTGGAAGTGGAAAAACAACACAAGGACTGAATCAAAAGGTTCAGATCCGAATATCTTCTGCATGGATCTGATAAATGTCCAGCAGATAATATAAGAAATTAGCATTGGAATGGCAAAGATTTGGCAATAAATCATTTAACCGCAAACACCAATTATTCCATAAAGCAATAAATACAAGTTTGTGGAATTTTTCAATAACTCGACAGCCCCCGCTCCCCCGCCTTATTAATATTGTTTTTTCTCCCAAAGTCTCGATATATCCATTGATTCAAAATTGCGCCGCAACCAAATCCCGGATATAAAACCTCATCGAGGCGCGAAACGATGTCGTTTTAATCCTTCATAAATATTGATTTTGGATAGTGAAAGAGCCCTGCGCTCCGAGGTTTGTGTTCCTTGACAAAAGAGGATTTTCAGTTTTGTTTTTCCTGCCATCCCTCCCCGCTTCGGGTCACGCCGTTCTTAGGCTAACGAAGCAATTTGCGCGGATTATTGGGAAGGGGGTGAGAAGATTTAGGTCAGAGTGAAATAAATACTATCCTTCCTTCCTCCTTTTTTTTCCTGCTTGTCTCTGGGCGAGCCGGAGTTTGAATGCCGTTCCATTACGGGGCGAGTTTTCATTAATTGGATTTCTTTCCTGCCGAGCGGCTGAGAGATATTAGTTCAGTTTTTTGCATACTCTTCTGTAATGGCGTGTGCAGGCCGTTTTCGGAGTGGGTGACGAGATTTATCTGCAGGCGCTTCCAGGCGAGACCTAATGATGATTCACACTCGCTTGAGGATGAAATCGGAATTACCATAACTAAGAATTGTAGGAAGGAGAATTTGTATTGGCGTTGTGGAAAAATATTTCTAAAACCAATCACGAAATAAATCCGAGAAATTCGTAACGTTTCTCAAATTTTTGTGGAAAATGTAAACAACAGAAAATAGTGTTAAAATGAAAAGAATATAATTTTAGATTTCTTTAACTTCGCATTAAAAATAACCTTGAAATATTTGAAAAACTGCATCACTGTATGTGAGAGGCATCTCAATCGACCAATTACGATCGGCAGTGACATAAGCTGTCCACAGAATGAAAATTTACTCATTGAAAAAGGAATTCGTTTTGATTAGTTTCCTATTCATCGATGAGTCCTTGTGTTCGATACTTTCGATTAAAATGTTTTACAATTTGATATCTTGTGTCTCTTCAACATATTTTATGTTGCACTGGACGTCAATCGATATTTCTGGAACTCGTATTCGCGTAATTCGTTTACCATACTTGAATAGTAATAGTATATAGCAATTTTGTAGCATGCGCACTGATCAGTTTGGTGTGTAGAAAGAGCAGAGTAGGGGTGTTTTAATTCTGACCACCTGACATGTTGGCCCTCCGAATGCTGACTTTATAAAATCGCTATTTAAATACAGATTTTGGCAATAGTAGCGAGTGCTTCGGAAGTGAAAGGAATTGTTATTAATATGCAAAACTACTATATTAAAACACATAAAGACATTATTGAAATTAATGATAAATACATTGGAGAATCTTTAGGAGAAATTTATCAATGAAGAACCCATATTTAGAAAATTTATTAGGCGATATTAATAACATCTGAAATGATACTTATTATGCAATGGCAAACTACTAATGGCATGAGAAATCGAATGAATTATGTTTCAGACATAAGATTGTACTCCTTAAATATTATGTTGGATTCTACTTCACAAGAAGTGGTTCTCACAAAGAAAAAAAATATCCCTTACAAGCAAATAGTATGTATGGTGAAGGAAGCAATACTGTTCATTCACAAAAACTAATTGAAATTCGACTAAAATTGATCTGCTAAACAAATTAAATGTTCTTCGCCACACATGCGTCCTTCATCGCCTCGATTTAATCTTCTTTAAAACCCAAACTTTTCTCGTGTGTGTCTTACCGCGTGTCATCACTAGTTCAAAGCCAGTCTAGTTGAGCACCTTAGCAAACTGCTTAATTTTTTGGAGAAAAATCAGTAACATTTATCTGCTTCAATGCAATACTCATCTAAAAGCAACCAGACTCTCAATAAATGACTCTTAATAATGATGCATATGCAATTAAACTTGAGAACCAAGGAATCGGAACCCTTCTGCGCACATTTCTAAACGTTCCTTCTGTTCTGCACATTTTATAACTAACCCTTTGTAACGTTCTTGCTGCAAATAGAAACTTATCGTATATTTTCGATATGCAAAACACCAGCGATGAATCGTGGGAGAGTGGACTTTCTTTCAAGTGCCATTCTGTTGCAATGTTAAAACAGTGTGGTTTAGGTTTTCCACTACAGGACAAAAGTCGAAAACATTTAGAATTAAAAAAAGGAAAGCAAGCTTTATTCCCAAATTAACCTTTGGATTTTTATCCTTTGCAAATCTGCATCAATATCTTTTCCTTGAACATTAATAAAATCTTTGTTATAATTTACTCATAGATATCTTTTTAAATTTGCATATAGAAATGACCAATTTATTCATTTACATTCTCTATTCTTAGACAAATTCCATCGACTCAAGTAAAAATAAAATCCCATATTAGATCTATAATGAACAATCGCCAACCACAACCAAAATTCTTAGAATTTCTAAGAATTTTAAATAAGATTGCAAAGCTCCAAACACAAACAAAATCAGATATTATGTAAGTAGTTCCTTTCTTTTTTATATACATTTTTTGTGTACATTTAATGGTACCTATATCCGTTGTTAATATTTTAATCCAAGAACAGTTTTCTTTATTTCACTTCCTAATTTTTTAAAGTTTAAATGAAGCAAGTACTATTTGTATATAAGTTCATTGTTGTAAACATCATGCATCAATAATTTATATTTATGCAGTACTTTATTTTGTATGATTTTTACATGCATCTGAATACAATGCATCGCATTAAAAAGATATTTATAAAAGATCTAGTTTTATAATTGTTTGTGTAAACTTTTTTCAAGTCCACCAGTTTGAATCTATCTGCTGTAGGAAAACCAGAATAAAATATTTCTTGTTTATTTATCGATAATATTTTAGTTAGTAAGGTAAAGATACTAGAGAGAAAAACAGGCTATAAGCATGAAAGTTACAACTGGTGGGAAACCTAAATTATTGTCAAATATGCTTTTGCAAACGCAGTGCCTTTCTCTTTCTGAACTAATACAGTTACTAGAATCAACCTAAGCACATTCGTTAGAATTGAATAATTTATTTCTAAAATTAAAATTTAAAATAAATAATTTCAGAAAACATAACTTAAACAGTAAGTATAAAAAATATTTATTAAATTCCTAATGCATGGAAGAAGACAAAGAGAATTTATTACAGAACTTGCTGGCACCCAGCACGTTGATGCGGCCAAAAAAAATAATATTAAGTGCAATCAATCAAGAATTTGACAATGTGTTATCGAAATAGGATAAACGGTACGGCAGTACATAAAACACGAACAAACAAACATTTATTTTTATGTATTAGATTTGTGTATTCTTTTAGAATGGTAAAGCTTGGCGTTCTTTCAGAATGGTAATGAAAGAAACTATTTCTCGTGTCTCTTTATTCGTTTACTATTCGTTCAGAATTCTCAAATTTAATGTTAGAAAATGTGATTAAAATATTAAAAAAATGGATTAAACATATAAAATATATTTATACCAAAAAAAATCGCTAATATAGATGAAAAGATAATTTTTTTGAAAATTAAGATGGTGCAAAATGATTTGTACTACAATATGTTTTGGGGTTACTGCGAAAAACGCTAACATTTAATTAAAATTTGAAACCCCCAGGACTGGTCTTTACAAAATTTTCTCTCATAATCTGTAATAAAGTTGTTAGCTTTGTGAATGATTTATATTTCATTTGTGTACAATAGCCATACAATATTAACCTTTAACTTGGATTCAGCATTTCTACAGAGTGTATTGTCTCCTCGGCGAGTTATTTAGAGATTAATCCTTGGTAAATAGATGCTGTTGAGATTCGAATTTTTTAAAATTAAATAATCGTACCATTCCTATAACCATGCCGTAGGTGTAAACAATAAACTGATCCAGTTTCATAGGAATCGTATGAACGGTTTAGGAAGGCTTGAGAGACATACAGACAAACATTCATTTTTATTTATATTGATGAAGGATTGTACAGTTTAAACTAAATAATCTCCTCGTTTTCTTTTTCATAATTTACACCCTTGGAATTTAAGTATCTACCACAATTGCTTTTGGCTGATTTTGAAAAATAATTCGTACTCGCTTAAGCTAGATGTGCACTGGTAACCCTTGATGAAGGAAAGGAATCAAACTCCTGTAAAGAACCTTCACATCTCCAGCAATCGATTAGCATTCAATGACCGACTTCTTTTCAAAACTCGTCCGAATCCTCGGTATCGAGTTCCGTTTCATCCTGTTGTAGTGCTCAGAAATCTCCACAATGATCGCTCTCCGTGCCTCGCAAGTTCCACGAAACTGAACCCTTTCCAGCTTCTAATTGGGTTTTCCACCTCTCTTATGACGTACGAAAAGCAGGGGGGGACGTGAAAAAAGAAAGAATGACAGCATCCACTACTTTCCATCCATTCGGTCTTTTACAAAGAAAGCCAATTAAGACAAGATCGACTCTTTTATAGGAGACAAGACACAATTCGATCTTTTTCTCCGAGGTCCTTCCTTCTTCAAATACAATGAAATGGAGAAAATGGTAAACGGAAATAAAAAAAAAGGAGGCTTCTCGGCGAGATCGATGGGCGAACGATGTTCCCAATTCTTCCTTTTTGTCCGTTCATTGATGGTTCGTTCTTCGGCCCCGATGATTGCAATGAAATATTCGGGACGAACAAGGTGTCTTTTTGCATTTGGATCGCTGTCCATTTATTTACGGATAAATAACTTTTCCCCAAATTCTATTGGCTTTTGCTTCTTCTTTCCGTTCTCGCATAAGGTTGACAAGCAGAGCGGAAGGAAGGTAGGGTACGACGACGAAATTTCATTAACGAAAAAAAAAGGAGTATTGTTGAATCATGTGGATGCCTAAGCGCGGTTTGCTGTTCTATTTTACAAAAGGATTTCTTTATTTTTTCCATATTTTGGGTAAACTTGAACAACAGCTGACTTATGGATTATCAGCAATGATTTATGAGTCAATTGGGGGGATCTTAGGCTGCATGGCTTAGTCAGAATTCTTTCCTTTTTCTATGAGTGAAAAATATTTTTTGATTAACAGAATATATCTATTTTAACTGGACATAATCAAAAAATGTCCACTAAACTAGGCATAACTAGACAGAAAATCTCTATTTTAACTAATCAATACAATATATAGAATATATAAGCATTTAAAATCCTATAACAATGCGCAATATATGTGTGCTACAGGGAGTAGTCTTCTGAGTGTTTCACAATACATATAGGAGTTAATAGTTTTTGTATGGTCAGGGTGTAGTGGACTTTGGATGGCGGACTCAATGAAATATTTTTGGCACAATGATATTTGATATATATAGTGTATACATCAATGCAGTTAGGATATTTTTCACATAGTGTAGATGCCAATGCAGTTAACTAATGAAGGAGATAACATTTAAAATCTTCATTCAATACTGAAAAATGTGTCCGTTTAATAAAATAAAAAAATGGAAAACAGAACTTTTTGAAAGATATTTTGGAAATTATACTTCCTTTCAACACACAACTGAGATTTTTTTTATTACCTTCAGTATCCCCCTTTTCATCATAAATTATTGCGTTCCTTGAATTTTTGAATATAAAATATTATTTTAAATTTTTGATACTAATACTAAAAGCGATTTGTTGAAAAATGTTTTTGCATTTCTGTTTTTACATTCAGTCATTGGAAACTATGTGGGATAAATATTTACACCCAAAATATCAAAATATTTTTGTTTTGCAATTCATTTTCATTAAACTTTTAAAATGTATCTATCAAATTTTTGTGAAATCGAGAGATTTTGTTACGATATATGTTTCATTCATCAAAGCAATCTGATATACGATAAACATGTTTTCAAAACTTCATTTAATATTGAAATCCGAAAATTCGTGAAATAAAATTCTGGAGTAAGCTACATATCGAAATGTATTTCAAAAACACATTATTTTAGTTTTCAATCTGAACATTTCCCTTTAGTTCATAATAAATTTATTTTTAGCATAAACCGTCATGTTGAGCTTTTGATTTAAAATGTTATTTTAAATTTTTCTATAGAATTCTTAAGAGAAGACAAATTTTTGAACGACTGTTCCATATGTGTGAATTTGCGCGCAAATTTTTAGTAATAATTAAATATATTTTTGACCATTCAAATAAAATTTGCTTCAAATATCTGCACAAAAATATTCTTATTTTTTTCATCTCAATTTTAGTTCGTGAACTTTTATTTAAAAACCAATCATAGATAAAATGCCATGTATTGCTACTTAATTTTTGCACATCAAAATAATTCTGACAACTGACAAGATGTTTTTGAAACATCATTTGATGATGAAATTCTAAAAATAAAGGAAATTTGAGAAAATGTAGCAAACGTACAGTTAAAATATCATTTTTTGGTCTATCACCATTTAAGCTTGACAGATGATCACTGTTCTTTCATCAGAATAAGTAAAATAGTTAATAATTAATTTCTCCATCAGGGAGTTCCTGTTTTCTTTAACTCACAATGAAAAAATAATAAGCTTTTAAATACCCAAATTACTCTTATTATAATCTATATAAATAAAAAAGTATGTTTGTCTGTATGTCTCTTATACTCCGCTATACAGCTCAAACGATTTTGATTAAACTCGATCAACTTATTCCTTACAAATACGGAAGGGTCATCGATATAATACAATTTTCTAAAGTATAAAAAATATTTTCAGATCTATTTTCCGCATCTATTAACGAAGGATTAACCACCAAATAACTAGACAAAAGATTCAATAAAGATTCTAATTTCAAACTAGACATTAATATTTCGGAGCTATTGTATGTAAATGCAATGTAAGTCTTTTTCTGAGATAACAGTTTCACTAAAGAGTTTGTGGGGAACCAATCCTACAGGTTTGAAATTTTAACTCAATATTTAATAAAATTCTAGTGTTTTTTACAGTAACTTCCATATAGAACAAATAATTTTGCACCATTTCAGTTTTCAAAAAATTATCAACTATATTAAGGATTCCACAGTGTGAATATATTCTCAATGTTTTAACAATTGTAAAGGAAACTATTTTAATCACATTTTCTAATATTAAACTTGATATTTCTGAACTAATATTAAACGAATCGCAAGATACAATAAATAGTTTCTTTCATTAACATTCTGAAAGAACAGCACGCATTACAATTCTCAAAGAATGCACAAATCTAATGTATAAAAATGAATATTTTTTTGTAGAATAGAGTAATAAAAATAGAATAAATACTATTTAGGCTTTCCCTCTATGCATCCTTTACTATCAATGAATGTATTCACTATCGATATTTCAAATTTCAAACGATGTTTCCAAGATTATTTCTTATTCATATAATATTGATCTATGTTCGCAATATTATTTAACATTGTGAAATATTGTTTAATATTATATAAAATCGCACAGTATTCCTAGGTAGCACAGTCTGTTGCACTGCACTGTAAAGTATAATGCGATACTATATGATAGTAAACAATATTCTGCAATATTAAACAATATTACGAATATTGATCAATATCATAAAGTATTGCACAATATTTGTGCGCTACTAGGGTTGTTCAATATAGTGTAACAGACTTATTACGTGGGAAGTACTTTATTTTATTTATTTGATTCAAAGTACTATCCCAAATTATGTGAATTGTACTATTCAAAAAATTGAAAAACAATTATCAAAGGGTAATACGATTTTTTTGTTAAATTATAAATTGTAACAAAAATGAATATCTTCAAACCTCAATTGTCAAATACTAAATTTTCTAACTGGTAAACTAATGATTAATTTTTAAAAGAATTTCACACTTAATCTTATTATGCAAAATAATTACTTGTTTGCTTCGTTTATTCTGTTTTAGTCTAAGAAATACATATTGCTTTGCAAACACTAAATCAAATGTTTAAAGTCTACAAAGCACTTTTCTAAGTCCATATAAACTTATTTTTAACTCGCACCAGACAACTCACCCACTTTCCTCACAAAATCAAAAAGGAGCGAAGTCAATTTCCTCCCGGTATTGTGGAAAACTCTTCAAAAACTTTTGGTGGATGCGGGCAGTCATCTTCCGAATAACTGGGAGTTGAAAGGGGGAGGGGTGAAGTCTCACGGAACTTCCCATGTGCGTTTTTTCAAAACCATGTCACGCCCGGGAACTGGGAAAAAACGGGACTATTGCCGGCATGCAAAGGAAAGTGAAATCCGAAGAAATTGATTAGATTCCAAAATTCTGGGGGTTCGTTTGGGAATGTGCCAGCACGCGTTGATTTCCTGTCTGTTTGCTCGTTTTCTGGCAAAAGAGAGAATCTGTATGAAATTCTATTTCCTAGCTGATCTGAAAATAGTTTCATCAATCTTTTATTAGGATGAAAATTAATTTTCTATTTAGTTTTCAAATGATATGGCTGAAAAAAAATTAAGTAAAGAAGTAAAAGAACATTTCTTCAACTAATAGCCTTTATTTTTTAGATATCTAGACAAAACTTTCATGAATGTATAATGTAAATTTAAAATAGCATCAATTAAAATATTCCATTTTATACACTTTGTTTTACTCATCAATACATATGATTCGATGAGATTCACCTGGATGCCCTTCATGTAATGTTGATTTTACTGTCGCACATATCCTAGCTGAGTGCCCCGACTTTAATTTTCATCTCATGACGTATTTTAACTCAACTTCATTTCACTTACGAGAATGAGTGGGAGAACCTCCCCATAAGTATATTTTTAACTATTTAAAAGCTATTGAATTTTATCATTTTATATAGCTATTCTTCAACAATGGACTTGTTTTACCTGACTGGTCGCTCGTTTTTTGATTGCTTCTGTTTTATCAACTAGATTTTTTAACGCACCTTAACTATTTTAACTTCTCACGTGGTGTCATCTCAAACCACATGATTGGCTCAGTGCAGCCTACTTTTGGCTCTTGCGCCATCAAAATCAAATTAATCAATCAACCCTTATATACACTATATGCCAATAATTAATTAGACAAATGTGATAAAAGAGATAAAAACAATTTATTCATATTCAACGAAGCCCTAATTAACATTTACAGCCCTAACTATCCAGGTTTTGTTTTCCACAAGTGTTTGGATAAGGAACATGACATCCTCTTCCCCTCGGCTTAGGGAAGATAATATAAGTTATTTCACCGAATTTGAACAGTTATTACGCTTCTTAATTCGGAGAACCAATTCGTCCCAGAGGTTCTCTATAGAATTCAAGTCCCCAGGTAGCACATCCTGTTGTACAATATGGTTCAATATTATATTATATCATTTAATCTAATGCACTATTGGGAGTATTGTTTAATATCATATAATTGTCCGGGTCCTACTAGCACACCTATATTGTACAATGTAGGTGTGCTACTAGGACCCAGACTCTGAGTAGGGCCAATTCAGTCTATTCACAACTATGTCACAGCAATCCAGGGTTGACTTATAAGAATGACAAGTGGCATTATCATCATGAAAATAATAGTTATCCAACACGTAATATTTTCACAACGTAGGAGGTGCATTGCTGTCTAGAATAATAGAGTAAGGTTCGTCTCTGAGCTAACTATAAAATGGATTCAAGGGTGAACGTCCCCAGACCATAAATTCCTCCTCCGCGAAATTTTGCTGTTGGCACAATGCATTCTGGAAAAAGGCGTTCTCCGTCCATACGCCCAACTCTGACTCTGTCATCCAACTGGTAGAGTTTGAGTCTTGATTCTTCACCCAATCAGCCTGCTTATGGTAGTATCTTAATAAGTCAGTAACTGCCACTAAACATTGGGGATCACTTTTCTTTAGGGGATATGTTACGCGGCTGCAAATCGAAAGGTCGTGAGTTTGACCCTTGGCGACAATCCAATCTCCACATTGGTGCGAAATCACAATGCTGTCCGCCATACGCTCCCACTCGTGTTTGGTACAATTTCGAGGGTCCTTCCATCAACTCAATCGGACCGAGCTGTCAAATGTGAAATCAAAGGCTTATGGTGGCAGCATGATCATGGAAACCAAACAAATGCGCTTCTTTGTGGATGATATTTATCAAAACAAGAGTTTTTGATGGTTGTTGAAATTCCTGGAGTATGTGGGTCATCGGTTTCTTAGGTGCGTGGATTTGCTGGGTTGAAGTATATTCCGACAATTATGACTCACTTTCTAATTCTTAATAAGAAAAGTCACTGTTGATTTCGGAATGTTTAACTATGCCCTAGTTATGCCCCGGAAGACTCAGTCATTTCTGTGATATTGGACCATAACGTCTTTCTCGGAGTCAGACATCTCTACATATCGTGACTTCTTGCATGAGACTAATACCAATGCTATTTTCTACTCTATATTTGAACACTGAGGGCATGGCATAGATCAGGGCAGAATATATGCTCATCTACATGGTTCTTCAAATACGTATTGATACATAATGTATATGTATTATATACTTATATAGTCATATTCATATACTCATTTAATAAAAAAAATATTAAGAGTTTGTACTGATTAAAGATAGTATTTAGTGAAAGCAAATATTCATTTTAAATACCATATTTTCTTATTGCAATTTAGTAAACTGTTTCTAGAATAATAATATAAGAGAAAACGAATAATTTAAAATTCATTTTATTCTATTTACCATGGAAGAGTCATGAAAAACTGTGTGTTGATTTTACTATTTCATTTATTTTAAATATTATTCTCATTATACATATTTAATGCTTTATATGGAAGATTATAATAAGACTACAAACTCAACTCAAAATAGAATAAAAATCTTTTTTATTAATTTGTTATCTATAATAATTGACGGATTTTAAAATTTCCAGTGGATTTTTTTGATTGTTTTCAAGTTTGAATTCTTGGAATTTGGGAATTATTTTCGACATTAAAGCAATATAACGTGCACGCGTCTCTGAAAAAATCAGCTCTCAGAGGTGTAAATTTTATCCTGATATTTCCAAAAGAGTTCTTGTGGATGCAGAGAGTCCACTTTCAAACAGCTGAGAACCTCTGCAAAACGGAGGGATGGATGGACTTGAAGCCTCTCAGAAATTTCATGTGCATTTTCCCAAATCCAGTCACGCCTGAAATCCATCAAAAAGAGTTTCATCCCCACCCGGCAGAGGAAAGCGATCGCCTGGGAAATTGATTAGATTCCACGATTCGGCGTTTTTCGGAAATATGTAAACGAGCTCTCGTTTTCTTTTCGCGGCTTTTTTTCACTGAGTGTGAGAATTCATTAAGAAATTAATCATTCCCTCCTCATCCTGAAAGTTTAGAGTTTGAAACAAATTGAACGATTGTGTACTTAGACAATATAATTTTTGTGAAATTTTCGTACCTATAATAATGCAAAAAAATGTTTTCAAGTACATATTTAATCATTACAAATGGAAAAAATTTATTATAAACTATAATAATGACAATAAAATATTCTTTAATATCATTTTTTGCGTGCTCTGCTTCTGTATCCTCAATGATTATATCTCTATAAATAAAAATGAATGTTTGTCCATATGTTTCTTATGAGTTGCCGCGCCGTTCATCCGATTGCAATAAAACCTTGAATACTTCTTACTTGCACTTATTCTGCAGTTAAACTTGCACTTTCTGCTAAAGATGGTTTTACAGTTCTCATGGCATCAAATAACAAAGAGATGTTTTTCCTCCTTCTTTCGTTGCCTCAACTAATGAACATTCAGTTTTCAGTGTTTTTGGATATGTAAATCTTTTTCAAAATCTTCAAGAAAATGATGAATTGATTTTTACATAGCTTCTTTTAAAAATGCGTTACTCTGATGAGTTGTTTCTTCGATTTGCTCTTCATCAGAATTGTTTTCCTCATTAAAATTTGTAAATATTCTAGCCAATATCTTTCCAGATAACTTAATATTTAAAATTTTTGTAATGAAAGAAAGTACAATACAGGTCTTCTCTTAATTTGAAATTTTGGGGATTTTTCAAATGAGTTGCTAATTCTACTTGATTTCTTTTTTGAATTAATTCTTCTAAAGCATATAATAATTCCATTATTTCATTGCTCAATTTTTTTAGTTCGTTTGACAGAAATTCAAATATACCTTTACTTGTTAGTAAATTTGCATTTTGTCGCCCTCAGCTTCCAGACGAATCATTCCCAGCCGATAAAAGTCATTATTTTCATTTCGTTTCATTTTATTTTATTTACTTATTTTTGTAAAAATGGAATATACAGGCGTTCTGCAAAACCGGTTTTTTAACTTTAACGATCGGTTTCCAAATATGACAAAATTGCTTAAAAAAACGGGTTTGAAAAACCGTCAAACACTAATACGCATGCAGGAAATTACTAATAATTTATCATAGTGAAAAAATCAGATATAGTGAATAAATTATCTGTTAGTAACAAGTTCATGCCAAATTTTCAAGCAAAATAAGTACTGCAAATATGCTGAAACTCTCCGGGGCATAATAAATAATCATTCTAGAATGGTTTCCGTGTCATGTGTACTTTCTTAATTTATGTTACTTCTGAACCCTAAAATATCAGATGAAACTCTTGACGAGTTGAAATAATAGGAAACGTTTTGTAACAATTAATTGAATTATTCTTTAAGTTCAATTGCCACTGCATAATCCGTTTCAACCAACTACTATAGCTAAAGATTTTTTGATTAATAATTTTGAAGCGACATCATTTTTTAAAAATATAATTGAAAAACAGGATTGGTTCGCTTAAAAATTCACGAATGTATTCCGTTTGGTTAAAATAACAGTAACTTCTGATTTATGGAAATGTAATTATAACTGTATTTCTATCATGGATGATCAATTTGTTTCAAAGACCCTAATTACTATGCCGTGGATGAGAAATGCTTGCGGTCCGCTATCAAGCGGTTGCCTCAAGAGGACTCAGTTTTCATCATTACACAAATTATGCTAGAAAGTGTGTTATGAAACCAGCTAGGGAATCCTCGTTTCATCGAACGATTATCTTCGTTAGCTCCAATAGCTGTTACGTTGACCACTTAAAGTAATGCATTCGAATTCGGATTTTAGAGCAGCAATTGCGAAAATTGTGCGGTAAATATGTCATCTATGAAAATATACTTTGGGATAGTAGTGATATAGATTGTAACAATTGCGCAATCGAATTAATATATGCAGGATCTAATCTAGTTCAAATGATGGAAGAGGGGATATTGTACAAATATCATATATCTGAGATTGTAAGTTTGCTCTTCAATAAAAATGAGTTGATTCTTATAATAGGCACACCTACCAATAGTTATATTATGCAATAATGTGATATGTAAAAGATTCATTGAAAATTTAATAAGTAATTTCCAGGGAAGTTAAATACTTCGGGTGTCTCACTCTAGCAATTAATATTTTCATAAAAATGATAACAATTTAATAGTTATGAACCATAGTTATGAAGCATACGCAGTCTTGAAGATTATGAATTTGTAATTTAGAGCACTTTTAAATTCCATTAGAATTCAACTTATTGAAATGTAAAGGGGAATTTTGAAGTGTTTTTTTGAAATAACTTTAGGAAATATTATTGCACAAAGCTAATTTTTGAGCTATTTTATCAAAAGGAATATGTTTTTAATAAAACCAAACCCACACCAATTTTAATCAATAGCATTTTTTAAAAACAATTTAGGAATTCAGAAATATATTTTTATGTAGGATTTGGGAGAAGGGTTTTTATTGTTTGATATAAAATTTAATCCGATGTTTTTGCTGTTATGCATGCCCATTTTATTTATATATTCTTATTATCTATCAATGGCATTTAGAATTTTGGTTTCTAATTTTACTTCATCCGTGGTGCATTCATTTGCTTCAAATTCTATTTCATTTTTCGAATCTATTATCGTAGAAAGTCAAAGCATAATTTCCTTAAGAAAGACAACCAAAAGTGAAATATATGGTGTTTGCTATTTTATTTTTTATCCATCTCTCTCAATCTAACTAATATGTTGAAAGTGCTCGCATAATATATGTCAACTCAGCACCAGTAATTTAATATTTGAAATATCATTTCAACTGTCTAAAATAATGTGAAGTTGCATGCAGCTAGATGTTAGATAATGCAAATAGTTACAATGAACCTCTTCCTTTAGCAGGCTCATGATTACGAAAAGCAGAGTAAAGGCAGCAAAGTTGGAATAAAGCTTTTTTAAATTTCTGTCTCAATTTGACGAATAAAAATATACTTCGTTGAATTAATATGAGAATCAAGGTTTGTGTAAAATACACTGATAAAAAAATCCCAACACTAGGTAGGAGATGTGCTAGATAAACGAAGTTTGGTAGGCGTGTTTATACATCTGAAAGATAACGTCGATTCGAATTTCGGGCTACGCGCGTAAGTGTGGCACTAGTAGCGACGCTATGAACATGCAAATGAGGTTTGCTTTAAATAAGCGCTGTAAGGTTCGTGATCGTTATTTACAGTTGAGATTTGACGTAGTGGGCTAATGTTAGTCAAGGATGCCTCTGAGAAGACGAAGAAGCCATTATCAACAGCTCACTGAGTTTGAACGAGGTCGTGTTGTAGGGCTACGAGAAGGGGGGTTTTCTTTCCGCGATATTGCTGAAAGACTTGGCAGGAATGTATCCACTGTGCATGAGTATTGGCGGCAGTGGTCAAGGGAAGGTACTGCCTCAAGAAGACCAGGTTCCGGGCGGCCACGTGGTACTACTGAGAGGGAAGACCGTCGTATTCGGCGTATGGCTGTGGCTAATCGTACTGCGTCTGCAGCTGAAATTCGAGCTGCAGTTGGTGCGTGACACAGTGACACAACGAACTGTTACAAATCGGTTACTTCAAGGACAGCTCCGAGCCAGACGCCCTGTACAATGCATTCCACTGACTCCAAACCCCTGCCGTTTGCGACGTGAGTGGTGTCAAGCTAGAGCTCATTGGAGGATGGAGATCTGTTGTGTTTTCTGATGAAAGCCGGTTCTGCCTTTGTCACAGTGATAGCCGTTTGTTGGTTAGAAGGAGGCCAGGTGAACGCCTGCTAGTGACCTGTCTGCGGCCTAGACACACAGGGCCTACTCCTGGAGTTATGGTTTGGGGAGCAATTTCGTATGACAGCAGGAGCACTCTCGTGGTTATACCACGCACCCTGACTGCAAATTTGTACGTCAGTCTAGTGATACAACCTGTTGTGCTGCCATTCATGAACCTCATTCAAGGGGGTGTTTTCCAATAGAATAACGCTCGCCTTCATACCGCTGTTGTAACCCAACATGCTCTACAGAGTGTCGATATGTTGCCTTGGCCTGCTAGATCACCAGATCTTTCTCCAATCGAGCACGTATGGGACATCATTGGACGACAACTCCAGCGTCATCCACAATCAACATTAACCATCCCTGCAATGACCGCCCAAGTGCAACAGGCATGGAACTCCATCCCACAAACTGATATCCGACATCTGTACGACACAATGCATGCACGTTTGCATGCTTGCATTCAAAATTCTGGCGATTACACCGGTTACTAATTGCCAACATTTTACATTTTAAATGGCTCTTCTCGCCAATGGCTTTACCTGTGATGTTGAAACTTTAACCAATTAACTATGTTACCTAGACAAATGTATTCCTAAAATTTCATTACTGTACAATAATTTTTTCTTAGTGTTGGGATTTTTTTTCCATCATTGTATTTACAAGAATAGTACTTAAAATATTTATTTCTTAACCTTCTCAATAATTTCGTTAAACCAGGTTATCGATGAAGGCGAAGCAATTGACGCTTTTACTATAAAGTCTCGAGTTTTTTTACGATTATTATATGCATATTGTTAAAATAAGAAAAAATATGCAGTTCATTGCAAAATGAATTGAAACACATGAATAACTGTAATTGAAAATTTCATTTTTACGAAATACTCTCTTCAGGTTAATTGTTGTATTTCTTTAACTTAATTGTTTTCTGATACTCAAAACTGATTCCCTCGAAAATACCAAAGCCTTTCAGCATACAAAAGAAAGAAAATGAAGCAAAATCTTAGTTCGGACTCCACTCAAAGAACATTACTCCAGAAAAGCCAATCAATGGGAGCGAAACTGTTACTTCTTTCGAGGAGGAAAAAACAACTGCTGCCTTCTTGCTGAACAGCCATCCGGCAAGTGTTTCTCCGCATCTACAGCACTCGAAAACAAATTGAAAAGTAAATCACTCGTGTTCGCGAATATGCAAAGGAGCAGGCGCACTTTCGAACACAAGAGGGCGTTCAAGAGAAATCATTCCAGAGTAAATGGCTGTAAACTTTTCTTGCAAAGGGGGGGGAGGGAAGTAGATGAACTTTCTGAATAGCTTCCAACAGAATAGCTTCCAACAGAAAACAGAACACGCAAAGAAAAGATAAATTCTTCTGGAAAATGGCTTTTCGATTTCTTTTAAAAGATTAACGGCCGGAGTCAAAATCTTTGACGAATGGCGCGGACCTCAGCTATACATTTTTGCTCTTAAAAAAGACTATTTTTTATTAACTTCCGCCTTCGAACCATTTATAATGCCATTTCTGTTTGTAAAATATTTCGAAAAATGCAATTTTATACAAAGAAGTAATTTTCAGAAAGTTTGAAACTGTCTGGAGGAAAATATTTCCTTGTAAAATTTAAAATGAGTGTATTAAAAGCATATTTTTCATGTTAATATTGTTTAAACAAAGTTTTTTTCTAAAATAATGAAATCCTTTTAGTATATTTTAGATTCTTGTGAGCTATACATTTAAAATGTTTAATGTCACTTGATATTAATGTAAGTTTTGGAAAATAAATATATTAAACATATGATTAATAATAAAGCAAATAAGCAGCTGTTCATTATGTTCTAATAATCATTGAAGAACGCACATAGCACATCATCTTAAAGCTAAAATGACGGGTAAGAAATGTTGTTTGGATGGGGTAAATTTGTTCTACATAGAGTACAGGAAATAAGCCATTTGTTCAAAATAAAAAGAGGATGAACATAAGTAAAAGAATGGCAGAGATAAAAGAAATATTGTGGCATATGTGTAATGCATGATTCTAAAGAAAAGATTAATTAAAACGAGACTTTAACAGATTATCTGAGTATATAAAATCATTCAACACCAAAAACTCTTTCTTCCCAGCCGCAAACATTGTAACTATTTCTTCAAATTTTATTTCAAGGAAATGAATGTAACCAATAATTATAAGAAGGGGAAATGAATTTTTATTATGTCTCAGATGCCATTTAACCCCTCTTTATTTCCGAAAGATAACCAACGTCTGTTCCAAAACATTATTTCAGTATGTATTCTTTGCAAAGGAAAGGTTTCAGTGATGTTTGACTGTTGTAACTATTATGCAAAAAATGAAGTGTACCGAATTTGTCAAATCTTATATCGCATGAAAGCTCACAGTGTCTGGATCATCAAGGGTCGTCTGGCCCTCCCACTTCAAAATTATAGATGTATTGAGAGAATAAAAATTTTATGAACTATAATAGATATGCATATAATGCATTAGAAATTCATATAATATCAGAGAATGATTATATTTCAAAACAAAAATTACAAAGAATTAGTAATCTAAGTAATTGGAGCAATTTTGCCAGTTTCAATCCGAATGAATTTTGCCACTGTGCAAGCATAGTGAATCATTGAGAATGCTCTATCTTTACAGTATAGTCATAAACAAATGCAGAAAATTCAGTAAAATAGATTATTCATTAACATAGCAAGTCTAAGGAATTTCGATTACAAAACATTCAGTAAAAAAGGCTGTTATTAGTGGAATCAATTCAATTATATTAGACAGCTTTAATGTGATACACCTCTCAGGGACATGCCTTTCTCCGTTGGGATATAAAATAGTTTTCTTATAAAATGTGAAAGAAACAACGGTTATAAATTGATTTTTAAAAACATTTCTCTCTGACGAAAAACTTTAGTGAGAGTCATCCATTGATTAACGGTAGATTTCATAATAGAGTATTTAATGACTTAACCCAGTGTTTCTCAACCTTTTAGTATTCACGGCCCAATTTTCAATCATAATTTTCATCGCGCCTCCCTTCCCTACCGCATACAATAAATTGTATACAATAATAATGTATTTAGAGTATTTTGGAGCTAAACCTACACTACAACCTTACAAATTTCCAAGAATTCGGAAATTTATTGACATTTTGCAACACCGACCCTCAGCATTCAAAAAACAAGAATCCTATGACTTTTTATTGCCATGTCGGGCATTCTCACAGTTTCGCGAGAAGTTTCGATTTGTCTGGAATTTGTCTGGTCAGTTAGCAGCGTGCGCAGATCTGAACAAATGTTTTCTCATAGGGAGAAGGTGAAAGTTCTATGACGCCAATTTCAATTCCAAACAATCTCGTTCGAGTCGATCCTTCGATCGCTATTGAATATATTCTTAATGTGTATGCTATATATATTTTCGTGTAATTGCAATTCATCGTATTAAATATACACGGAAGCAGACTTATGCAGAATCATGGATAAGTTTTTAACCCTGCGTGGATCACGCGGATTACAATAGTAACTTTAAGTGAGTTTAATGTTTAAAAAATAATTAAGAAGAAGTGCCTTGTTATGTTGAAAGTTGATTAAAAAATGTTGATTAGTTATTTTGGGGTTTTATTTTGATTTGAAAATGGACTACAATTGCAATCCGCGAGACCTTTTACGTGACTTAGGGAGCGTGACCAGTGCAGGGTTAAGCTGGCGTAAGCGAGCATTAGACGATAGACAGGCATCAACAAGTACACAGACGAGAGTGGTTCCGGAAATAAAATCAAGAAAATATTCTCAAGAATACTTAAATTTTGGGTTCACTAGTACTGGAGTAAATGAAGAAGAAAGGCCCCTGTGTATCATTTGCTCAAAAATGTTGGCGACAGACAGCATGAAATATAATAAACTTAAACGACATTTGGAAATGCTTCATAATGAGTACGTAAAAAAAACCCAGAGAATTCTTTGAATTAAAATTAAAATCATATGAAAAACAAAAATCATTGTTTAAAAAAACTTTGTGAATGAAAAAGCTTTAATTGTCTCTTACAAAGTTTCATATTAAATAGATGTAAAAAGTCTCACACCCTTGGTGAAGAGTTTATTTTGCCAGCCGCAATTGAGATTGTTGAAATTATGTTAGGAGAGAATTTTGCAAAACAATTGCAGTCTATACCTCTTTCAAATGATACTGTTGCCCGTCGAATTGCTGATATAGCTGAAGATGTAGAGCGTCAGCTTTTGTCGATGTGACGTGACAAATTGTTTTCAATACAACTCGATTAGGCAACATATAGTAATAAAGATGCTCATTTCATTGTCTATGTTAGATTTTGTAATGATTTGTCAGTAGTAAAATTACTTTTCAGCAACACAACAGAATTCAAAGCAACAGCACTCGCATTATTTGCTATTTTAAATGATTTTATGAACGAGGCAAACATAGAAGGGAAAAATTGCGTCGGAATATGCACCGATGGTGCTCGTTCTATGTGCGAAAGATTCCAAAGTATTCAAGCACTTGTGAAGCAAAAATCGCCACAATGCGTCTGGACACATTGCATGATCCACGGAGAAGCTTTGGCTTCCAAAGAAATGAGTCCTGGTTTGAATATTGTATTAATTAAGGTTGTAACAGTAGTAAATTATATAAAAATGATACCCCTAAAATCAAGATTCTTTTCCGCACATAGGTGCAGTACATTCATCTTTACTATTTTATTGCGGGGCAAGATGGTTATCACGAGGGAAATTTTTGCAACCTGTTTATGGATTAAGAGAAGAAATCGCCGTTTTCCTAGAAGAGGAAAACAGACCGGAAGCTGAGAATTTTCGTGATAGTTTATTTGTGATGACATTGAGCTACATGGTCGACATATTCGAGAAATTAAATAATTTGAATCTTCAACTGCAAGGAGCAAATACACATATATTGGATACGAGAGATAAAGTTAATGCTTTTTGTAAGAAATTGGAATTGTGGAGCAGAAATTTAAAGCAAGAAAACTTAACAATGTTTGCAAATTTGAATGATTGTATTAAAACTTACAAGGCTGAAGAACAATATTTAAAAGTTATTTTTGTAACCATTGAAAATCGTTTAGCAATGCTAGCAAAGAATTTAAAAAAATACTTTCTTGCTGACAACAGACTGATATCAAGTTACAAGTGGATGAGGGATCCATTTCAAAATACTCCCGAAGGACTCTCAATTGAAGAAGAAGAAACCTTTATAGACTTCACGGCAAGCGGCGAAACCAAAAGACAATTTAGTAATAAATCACTCTTTGAATTTTGGGCAGGAGTGGATGATGAGTTTTCTGCACTAAAAACAAGGGCATTTCGCATTCTACTACCATTTTCAACGTCTTACATTTATGAGACTGGATTTTCGGCTGTGGCATCTTTGAAGGCAAAATATAGATCTCAGCTAAATATAGAAAAAGAACTGAGAGTGTCTATCTCTAATATTAAACCCTCCTTCGAAAAACTTTGCTCTGCAAGACAGGACCAAGGAAGTCACTAATAATTATTAAATCTGTTTTTAATTTAGTAAGTGGTTTTAATTTAATAAGTTAATTATTAAATATGTCGAAATGTACTTTGTTTTGTATGCGTGTGTGTGTTCTTTCCTTTTAGCCACTTAATCAATTTTTTTAAATAACATTTTCCCTTGGATATCCTCGCGCGCCCACAGGTTGAGAATCATTGACTTTACCATTAACTGGGGAAGTGAAAATTTCAGCGTAACTGGGGAGGCGAGGTATTCAAGACTGCATTTTCTTAACGCCCGAATCAAATTTTCTAATGAAAGTTTCAGATTGAATGTCAGCCAATATATACGACTCACATTTTTCTTACTATACAAATATGTTTTAGAAATGTTTCGAAATACATTATCAATGGAAAAATTAAATGCTTTAAGATATACATTTTCTTCTCAAATTACATGTAATAAAAAATAGTTTTCTTGAAAACGCGTATTGCTTCATACTTTTTAAATCATGTTTATTTTTCTAGTATATAAAGGTATATATAAAACAATAAAATGTAAAATTCAACAATTATATGAAAAAATAAAAATAATAAATTCAATGGGTAATGGCTATTTCAATGGTAACGACTTGTGAGACTTCCGTCTCTGCTGGGAATTTTAAATTTACAGGTTAAGAACTGTTATAAAAATCACCATATAAAATTCTGCTGTACAATTATCCTTATCATTAAAATCCCTTTCTGCTTCATTTGAAAGTGTTTGGAGAATTGCTTCATAATAAAATCAGTAAACTGGATGATATTTCCGGGCCCAAGTTTTCGCTCCATCTACTAAGCCCTGTTTATCACTGGGATACTAGCGGGGAGGAGCGGTCTTAGATACCGCGCTCAAAAAAGGAAGTGGGTTATTTTAAAAACCATCGGATGAAATCGGTTAAAAAAGTGGACGTGTATTGAAGGTCACAACACAGGAAGCTACAGGGTCAAATCATTCAACTGAACTAAATATAGAGTAGGGATGAGTGAAATTTCCTTGCTAGTGGTCTCACAGACCGTACATCCCCAGTTAAGAGTTAATTTAGTTCATTTTATCGGATTTACAGAAAATTATTGCAAGTTTTGGGGAAAAAAATATGTTAATTGTTAAACTTATGCTTTTCTTTCTTAGCGAGTTTTGAAAATAATACGAAAGAGTCATTTCACATTCAAAGATAAAAATATTACATACAAAAATGCTGCTCTTTATCAATTACAGAAGAATGAGATATTAATGTATAAAATTTATCGAAACTTACGATGACTGCAGCTATGTTATATCAGTTACCTCTGTCATATCTAGACTTCAGATGAGATTAAGTGAATGATGAAAACTGAAGTTGGCGTCACCAGGCCCAAACTTAAAATAATAACTTTAAGATGTATAGAGGAATAGAAGGTCTTTTAAAAATCAGAACAAAAGGAAGGTTTCGATGACAGGTTTATTAGAATTTTGACCAACATTCAATTCGAATCTTTTTTTATTTTTTATTGAAGAGATGCAAAGCAATAGTTCGTAACAGTATGTTGAATGCCGTAGCATTAAAGTAATTCGTCTGTCCTGGTTCAGTTTTCAAAGCTCCACTCTATTTTTTTTGTTGAAGAGAATCAAAACAATAGCCCGAAACAGTATGTTTAATATCGTAGCATCATAAAGTTTTTCGTCTGCCCTCGTTCGGTTTTCAAAGTTCTATTTCTAATTATATATAAGATAATAAGCATAAAAAATATTTCTGAATTCCTTTGTGAAATTCCTTGAATGAAACAACGAAAATTAATTTTGTAAAATATACTTAAAAATATTGTAAATGATTTATTAAAATTAAAGGCAATTACGGAAATAAAGTTGCTATAAGAGGGAAGCTAGGTTTTAAAAAATTCATGCGATTTAATTTTTTTTTCGTTTAAACATTTTTGTTAAAATTCAATAAATTGTAAAGAAACATTTAAGCATGCATTCATATTGAAATTCAGTAAATTGTAAAGAAAAAGTAAGCATTCATGTTGAAATTCAAGATAAGAAGGCTTGATTCTGTTTTCAAGCTATGTTGTCCGTGGTTTTGCTTCTCCTTTCAAGTCTTTGTAGATATATTGTTGATCTTGAACCCCTTAAAACATCAAAATGGAAGTGCGCGGAGATTATTGAGTCGCTATTAACGATTTTATAAATGATTTTTTACAAGTTCAAAAGTCATAATAATAAATAAAAATTCATCATAAAAATATACAAGTTTATGAGCTCCTATGTGTTTGCTTATTTTTCATTTTCATGAAAACTTGATCTTTGCGCTTTTTATCCAATGTCCTTTCAAGTCTCACCATTTAGTGGGGTACATTTAAAAGAGTGAGATACGATTCTTACTCCCCCCATTATTTCAAATATATACGAGAATTCTTTGATACGATACAATGCATCGGCTGGTTTTCGAATAAAATTGTGCGAATGAACTATTGTGTAAGTCTAAATGGTAAGGGCGTTTAAGCGATAAGTTTCAAAAATTAAAAAACGCGCTTAGTTGAACTAAGGCTTATTCATTGTCGTGGAAGAATACTGATAATGTTTACAAAGTGTTTTGATCGATTTGAAATGTTGGCTTCATCCCACGGAAACAATTTTCGTAATTTTGTCGGATTTCTTAAAACTTTTCAGAAACAATTGAATGTAAAATCTTACAAACAAATTTCTCTTCAGAAAAATTTCATTTTCAAAATAGTACTCATTATCGAGCAGTGTCGGAGGATACGAAAAAATAACGATTCACTCCAAATATCGACAGTCCTTAAATGCCAACAAAATGTAATATTCTCGAAGAATATTACACAATTCGCTTCGAAGAATATTACACAATTCGCTTCGAAGAATATTACACAATTCGCTTCGAAGAATATTACACAATTTACAAAACAAAACTTCACAACAATCGCTGCTGTTGTGAAGTTTGGAAGTACACTATGGCAAATCGCCAGGACAAAAAAGCAGGTATTAAAGATTTAGTAAATATCTAAAGATACAGTAGATACATACTTTATAAAAAATTTCAAATCCAAAACATTTTTATGCGTAAAGTATTACATTTATTAATTTTTGTACGTAACCCATTAATTAATAAAATTCAATTATTAATTCTTAATGTGTTAAGGTAATAATTTATACAAGTTTAAACGTATAAACTAAAATGACTCATAAGTGAATGTACGAAATTCCTGCAGAAAATTGCGAAATTATGAACAACCAATAACAATATTTTTCCTTTCTCAATACACTGCATTCCTTTAATGTTAAAATAATTATTGCATTGAGATCCTTTTTTCGTTGATGTTTGTCTCAAAGAGCATAAACAAGGTAATGAAAAATTGGAGTGGCTTCTGCAAAATAATTGTACTGAATGACTGTAGCATTTAGATCCTCTCCAGTTGAAAAATCGTCATTTATCCATTCTTATTTATTTGTTGGATATATAATATATTTGTATCATTTCCAGAATTGGGATGTTATTTTGTACACTTTTCCGAATTTTTGATGCTTTTTTTACTCTGGTGGGAATAATGAAGAGCAAATATAGTAGAAGCCATATTATTTAGGAATAATATGACAAACAGAAGCTCAGCACACATTTTATTTCTCACAAAGGAACTTGTGTAAGTGCAATGTTGTGTAATTAAATCACTAGAGTCAACAAATTATCAACTATCATCCCATGGACAATTTTGCTTTCTTTCCATGTAACAATTTTTTATATACTATTAGACAGTTTGGCAAAAATAAGGAAAACAAAATTCTAAGGATCGCTAGAAAAATATAAATTTGTCTCTTATTATTTCGATAAAATTGCGTTATTGAAAAAAAGCATGATGACATTCATTGCATTAAAATGACAATTATTTTATTTTATGTAAGCTATAATTTCCTAATGAATTAATAGTAGATATTGAAATGATAAAAACATATGTTGGATATTGAATCAAATTCTAATTAACTCTGTGGGATAAGAATTTGCCATTTTTAAAGGTTTCTTTACGTTTTCAGAAACTATATTCAATCATTTCTATTAAAATAAACATTATAACTAAAAATTAGATAAACAATACAAGGTTTGTACTTCAAAGCTGGAAGATAAAAATTTGTTGTTAATACTTACAGTTAAGTATTGATTATAGATATTCCTAGATAAGAATTATGGGCAAAAGAAACGACTACGAATAGTGCGAAATAACACTTAGTAATAAGAAGAAATAAACAGCAAAGTAAAAGTAAGCACATGCCCTCTGAATCCTGCAAGACACGATTAGAACAACGCATGTAATATTCACCAAAAGAATAAAACAAAGTATTATAATGAACTAAGGCATCGGTAAGTTACAAGGCCAGTCCTGCAGCCAGTTTCCATATTTTTGTTTACTCTTATACGAAACAATGCCCCCTTCCCTACCATCATGCGAATGAGTCAAAGGAGATATTTAATCATAGTTAATCCAAAAATTGTTAGATTAAATATACTTCGATTAAAAAATCTATATCCCTTTTGGTTGTTTCATCACGTCACCTTTTTAATTTATTTAAACTTGCATCGGGCGTGGCCGTCATACAAACAAGAAAGGTCGCGCGTATTTCCCATATACGCTATTGTAAATTGTAAATTTTCAAAAGCATAACTATTAAAATTATATTATAAATAGCTTAGGATCAATAACTACAATCACTATAAATGTTTTTTGCATAACAAGAAGCAGAAAAAATATAAACACAGATTGCAATAACAATATAAAAGGCCCACAGGTTAACTGAATTTATTTAAAAACAATATAAATGAAATTGCCGATATTTTGACAGAACAATTTTCATATAAAATAAAAAAGTGCAAAAATACAGAATTTATGTATAAAAATCAAAAAGTAATTGAAAGTTAGATAGGAAAAGGAAGAAAATAGATTCATTGTTATTTCATTGAAGCGTTGCAATTTGAGCAAATGAGTTTGGTGTGCTCCAAACATACAAATTTCTGTCAAATCTCACAACCGAACCTCGTGATTCTAGTCCTCTTTTCTTTTTGGCAAGGTTTTTTTTCCCTGACGTCGCATCTTCCACTTCTTCAATACCTAGTTCGGTTTTTCTCTTTAGCACCTTTCATTTTAGCTCACTTTTTAGAGATGTGGGTACTTTTTTTCAACATTTCCCTTCGTAAGTACATTTGCCATCTGTCACCAGTCTAAAACAATGCAGATTTATTTGTAAAAATCATACAAAATCAGATGTGACAAAAACTTACAAGAACGGTCACGCGTATCTCTAAAATACAAATATCTGATCTGCAGAGACCTATTAACGCCACAAACTTACGACAACATCTGAAAGTAGGTCAAAGGGAGGGGGACAAACCGCCAAAGACAGATGTTCCCAGTGCCACCAGATCTGAAAGTATAAGACGGAATTCATGACTAGTGTATCTCTCACATACGCGCACCCGCTGAAAGGTTAATTGTTGAATTAAAGAAATAAAATTTTCTGGGTGCCTTATAATATATGAAAAATTTTCTAAACTTTAATCGGGTTTGCATGAATCAGAAGCGTTTTCATAAACGTACTTACATAGAAATAAATAGTTGTTTTAGTTCCTATCCTATACCTGAAAATTGAATACATTTATGGTTCGAATCCATATTCCGAATTATGTCAGGTTTTTTAATAAGGATTTCATCATTTTTTTTCTGGTTGAATTCTCATACATTTAAGTAGATGCATGATTCTTTTTATTCTATATTAATATTAAAGACAAAGATGAATAAATAAGTTTATAAACAGAAAATAAGTTGGCTTTGTTTAATTGGAATGAATCTAATAAGAAAGAGATTTTTCAAAAAAATATATTTATATTACCTTCATCTATCTTATTACTTTAAATAAAAGGCTCCCGTTAAAATCTGAAATTTAAAAAATAAAATGTAAATAAAATTAGTTTTAAAAAATTGTAGAGAACAAATGGTAATCATATGCTTTTCTTTTAATCTATCATAGCTACGGTATGCGATACATTTTTTGAAATAAATGACGGCTGTATTATACCCATTTTTTATCGCTTATTCTCAAAATTTATCGAAAAATTCACTAAAAAATATCACATTTCGTCCTTTATATCTTCTCTTACTGCATAATTTCTGTGTAAAGAAATACATAAGCAAGAATATAAATATTATATACAGATATCTGTGTGTGTGGGAATCAGGAACAATAGGAATTGTTTATCTCATTCTAGCTTATATCGCCAAGAAATGAGAGATTCTTTGTTTCGATAATTTATTATACTTTAAAATACAGTAAACTCCAAAGGAAAAAATAAATGTACATATAATTTTCTCAAATTCATTGAATAAACTCTTGTAGAAAAATGCCGTTCTTAGCGGTAAAAGAGTATTTATAGACTAAAAATATAAATATATGACTTTGGAATCACCAATACAAAAATGAAAAACCAGGAATTAAAAGTAAAATTCAGGAGCGCATTGTACTGAGTTTTTAGTTTGATATCTATTTGTTTCACAATGCATATTTTGTTTGCAAGTACACTTTTTTAAAAAAAAATTGCATCTGGATCAGCGACATTTTATTCTTTATGTTTCCAAAACACGTTATTGAAAAATCATTGGGACTCCACTCGAACGCCTAAATGAAAACGAGAACAAAAAACACCATTATCCCAGATATGAAAGGAAAAAGGAGCGAGCCAGAAACAATATTATATTTTAATATGCATCCAACGAATATCTAAATGCATTTTCATCTGGAACATGGAAAAAAATGACAGCACTCCCATGAGCACGAATGAAGCTGCAAAATAAATTAACCCTCCCTGATTTTTGCACAGTCCCTTTTAAAATAAAAAGTCACTTTTCAAGATAAAATCTTTTGGCGACGCTTTTTTTGTCGAGTTGGGACAAAGAGAGAATAAAAACGTATCTTACGACATTCGTCAGAAAAGAACTTTTGTTAACTGAAAGCATTATGATTCACACCCGCTGGAAAAAAAATGTAAAACCATTCCTTTCTCTGTTTTCGCAAACGAGCACAAAAATAAAAAATAAAAATGAAAACAAAGTAGAACAGAAATGTTTTTGCGTAAACAGAGTTAACATTTTGCCAGAACTTTTTTCAACAGTATATTTAAGGGAATTTTTTCCCCATTGTGTCTTCGCTGAAAAAAAAACCATTAAAAATGTTCGAGTACACACTTTTATTTTTATGATTGATCTAGTCGAGGGGTTCGAACGAGAAACTTTATATAAAAAAAGCTTCTTTTAAAAAAATTTCTTTGTAATTCCCCCGCCCCCACTCTATTCTCTGCCGACAGATTTAGGCTATCGTTTGAAGCCTTTTGTTCGTCAGATCCGGCAGAAAGTAAATATCCTCTCTGGAGAAGTGGAGAAAAACGTCAGGTCCTGACATACAATTCTCATTTAGTTGAATGAAAATCTGGAAATTCTTGCCTTTTCTACTGAAATTCTGGTAAAAAAATAGGAAAATATTTAATCATTTGTTTTCGTTACATTCTGTGATTTATATTTGTGGACTTTCTATAAGAATGTAGATTTAAGAATATGAAATGTGCTGGCTGGCATATCTGATTGTGAAATTTATTAAAAAGATGATATTACTTATAACAAATTAAGCTACATTGATTATAATTAATACGTAACCATACATTTCAAGACGTTGAAGAAAATGTTTTTTTGATAAGCAGCAAATTAATTGCTATTGAGTCAGTAACTGAATATTTATTTCTCTAAAAGTGAAAGTAATTATCACAGTGTGTACTTCTATCTAATAAATTTAAGAATCTAAAATCCTAAAATAATGGGAAATCACTTCAAAACATATTTTCATCTGCGGATACGTTAGTAAAATATTAATACACTCATATCACTAAATATTAATATTGTATATAAACAGATATTTTTCTAAATACTTTGTTATAATTATTAGGCAAAAGATGTAAACATATGACTTTGGAATATCCGCAACAAAAAGAACAAAAATGAATGACTGGAAATTAAAAGTAAAATTCAGGAGCCCATTATACAGAGTTTTTAGTTAGATATTTGTTTCGCAATGCGTATTTTGTTATAAGATATTTTTAAATTTTTTATAAGACAGTTTTTTTTAAAAAGTGCATCTGGATAAGTGACATATTATTCTTTATATTTCGAAAACACATTATTCAAAAATCATTGGGGCTCCATTGGAGAATGCAAATGAAAACGAGAACAAAAAACACCATTCTTTCAGTTTACAGGATACAGGGTTTACCTGAAATGTCTTAAGAAATAAAAAGAGATGTAAAAAAAAATGGAGAACTGTCAGTCTTACTTTATTTACAAAGGATTTTGGCAGAGCTCAGGAAATAAAGTATTGATTTGATTTCATGGATTTGTTCGCTTAATAAGCAGTACATTTATTATTCCTTAGAAATTGTTCGGAATTTAGTAAGAAGTAGATAGACAGAAGTAAAAATAATTTAATATGTTTTCATGAAGAAATGGAAACCTACTGCATTCCTGTTTCACAATTTCATGTGACAATTTTTTAAAATGTCAGATACTGGGAGGAAATAATTTTTAAAGACTTATCTTTTTCAGGATATTTCTGTTTGATAATACTAGACTAATATGAAATAATTTGTTTTAACCTACCTGGTGAAAGTGTAAAGTAAATTAAGTAATAGGAATACAAAAAGGGTTGACGAAAAGAAGATAAAATACTCAAATTAATGAAAAAGAAAATGTTTATCTTAATAACATTGAATTAAAACAACAGAAAACGTTTTATTCCATTCCTACCAAATTTCTAACGTGAATCCTTCGTAGTCGTCACTCATTTAATTCACTTGTCGCTCCAGATTGCGTTTTTTATCCATTGCTTGGCTAAAAACGTACATCCAGAAAGGGTAACGAACGATGACGAATGCTAACAGCGCTGAAGATCACGGCGCCAAGCATGCCAATTCGTCAGGGTTCGAGACATCCACATTTTAGCCAACGTGTCCTTTTCTGATGCTGACATTGGCATTTCTGCTGGCGAAAGATTTTTTTTCTCTCTTACGGCCGATACTTCTTTTTTCCTCATATACCATTTATATTGTTTATTCGGCATTTTATAGATGTTTGAATGTTTCACTTTGCTCATTTCTTGTCTGGAGGGAAAGGGTCAGTTCCTTCCTCTCTGAAAATCGTTCGTCAAGAAATAACAGATGAGGGGAACAGGGTATGAGAAAATATTGATCTCTGTAATTCAACTCTGATAACTGAGTGTTGTTTTCATTTGTTTTTTCTAACTCAGGTGTGCTGGCAAATTTTAATCATAAAATATTTCTATGAGCAATCGCTTGCCCACTTTTCAAATCTTACAAAACAAATACTGGTCCAAAAAAAAGCTATTTAGTGAGAAACTTTTCTATCTTTCATGAGATATCCATATTTTACTTTACGACCTTTTAATCTTTCGTTATGTTTCTGTTAAAATATTTAATGTAGATTTAGTCACAAGATTCTCCTCTAATTTATAAATAATCTAAGGATTTTTAATTGTAAACTTTCAATCCACCTGATGATCGTCCTTTTTCACTTTTCAATTCTTCCTAGAACTTTTTTATTAATTCATTTCTATCATATTAATTAGCAACCCACCTTGACTAACATTTCTCAACTTTCGAATAACAATTTTATTTTTTACAGCATTAATAACTGACTGTAATTCTTTTATTCAAATCACTTTGTTCTTTCTCCTTTCCATGATATATTATTATATTTACAAAGTTTCGAAACCTTCTCCAGAAATTCAAATACATCAGAGGGAATCTTGAGTGCTGATTGCAAAATGTCTTCAGCTTCGTTCGCTTTTTTTAATTTTTTTCTTTGCAAAAACTTTTTAAAATAATGCAAAACATTTTATTGCCAAACAGTTTTTTTTCTAAAAATCGAAAGAATAACGCTTTTGCCATTTTGAGAAAGCCGTGATCTCAATATATTCCAGAATCTTGATAAAAGTAGTCATAGATTTTTACATACATGAAGAATGAGAACAATTAAACTGCTCTCATTAATTAAATAATGCATACCAGATTTGAATTTTACTCTTGTAATTAAAGATAGTTGTTAAGGCCTTTTTATGGCACACAGTGAATTAACTTATACTACAGAAATTGCAGAAGAAGCACAACTAATTCCAACTAAGATATTTGTATCAGCAAATTAGAATTTCATGTCAATTCACCCGAGTTCTGAAGTCATACATCAGTCTCAGATGTCGCCATCACGTTAGCCAAATTCATGGAAAGATAGCGAGAAAGGCTATATCCGATTCCTTCTAAGTTGAATAAAATCTCTTTTATTTCCATTATCCAAAAGTCAAAAGAAAATCTACTTCAGAGTTGAAACAGAGTCTTTTTTAAAAAGTAGATTTTCTTTTTCATTTCTTTATACAGTAAAATAAACGGTAAAGATTTCAAGAATTTTGAGCATACACAAAAACATGGATGAAAGCTAAACGCACTATTTTTTATGTTGGGTATAATAAACACTTTTTCCTATTTGATTTCGCAATAGGTAGTGCCATTAGAAATTTTTATTTTTTCTAATATAGATTTTCTAACGTTTTTAAAGGCTTTTTTCCAGTTACTAATGATTCAAGATCTCTTGTAAGTTCAAATGTAGGGGATTTCTTTTTTTTTAGTGAACAAATTGCTTATGTCCTTTGTTCGAGAAACAAATTCAACTAATCTTACTCGTGCTAATGAATGATTTCAATTGCATCATAGCAGCAAGTTGAAACAGTTTTATCCCATACCTGTGGATGTATGTTTAAACAGTAGTTCCCAAAGCTATGGAATTTTTAGAATCTGTGATTTAGGAAATATACTCACAAGAAGTGAGTGTGCAACTGCAATAACAAAATTAATTGCATTGATAAATTACATACCCCTATACCAACTATTTCCCATTCTGTACTTTGGACTGATGTTCAACTACTTCATCTATGCTCAAATGTATTGTAACTGATTCTTTATACAATTCCATTTGAAATAAATAATTCTTTCCTAGAATTTGCATAGTTTTTTGAGTTTCTTTCCTTTCAAGTCTGCTGATAATGACTTCTTCATTCATAATTTGCAAGTTAATTTTTCGAGAAAACTCTTTTAAAACCAAATTTTAACTTTCTCAAAAGAAAATAATCTCAGAGTTATGTGTCATTTGTATTTTAATTTCGAGTACTGATTCCAATACGTGCTTAATTCTACATAACCAACCTTGAAGCTATTGCAGTCTGAATCCGCATGCTGACTTATACCTTTACACTTATGATGTGAGCTCCAATCAATCGCTCACACTTTGAGCAAGTTTTCTATTGTTCGGTGACTTCAAAATGACAGTTCTTTTTGGAGTATGTTAGTTTCAATTATCGAGGGCGACAAATCGATGGAAGGACTTTTGATAATAGTCTGATAAAGATATGTTTTGGTTCAAAACCCTATTTCACAAACCAGCTCTTATGTACCATATTCTTGGCTGAATTTTTTTTTACACTTTCAGGTGTTAAAATGGGCGATCTTTTCATCCTTTTCATTTTACATAACGACAACTTTAAAAGGCTATTATTCTGCATATTGATATCATGAATTGGATTCGAATTTTACTCAGCTACTTGAAGTCAACTCAGGTAGTAATGTTTCACTGCAGCTGAAATGGGTGTTTCTAATGCTAACTCTCGCATGATCGAAATAGTAATTCTTTGGGATATTGTTAACTCAAAGAATTCTTCTAATGCATTCCGAGTTTCGTAGAATGATCAGTGCTAAGCATTTCAAAAACAACGATAAAAATATGATTTCAAAAACACCCAATACTGAAAAATCCTTTCTTATGTCCTTCGCAGGATTCACAGATGGAATCAAACAGAGCATACTTCCCCTATTTGGAAACCAGTTGTGAATTCTTTGAAAGAAAGCCAAAACACCCAGAGGAAAAATGTTTTAGAATAAATTTATTGTTTCTATTTTGAGGATCGAAACTGAAGTTTGCTTTTCACACAAAAATATCCTTTGGAGTTTGAATTTGGAGTTCGAATGGTATCAACATTCTCTGATCCTTTTAATCGATTCAAAGTGTTTCACAGTGAAGTATTTTAAGCTTCACCCATTATGCTGTCAATAATTTCAAACCCTAAATAAACAGTTAAAAGTACTTAAAAGTATTATTATCGTATCAAATATCTAATATAACATTGACAAAAGGCAACCTTAAGTCACTATTAAGAATCTTATCATCTAGTTTAGCAAACAGTATAGCAAAGTATAGCAAACAGTATAGAACAGTATAGCAAAGAAGGAATTTTTGCATTGAACGGTTTATTCATCTAAATCCTTGCAATACACTATGTCTTGTGCCCTAAAAGTCCTACCATATCTCTACTACATTCATGTGCGTGGAATTATAAAAATAAAATGATATCTTAATATGCCGCCGAAGTGCAAATAAATCAATGTTTGTTTGTTTTTTCTGTTTCCAAAGATTATCCTAGTATTTGTTAAAGGATAACGCATCTGCGCCAAAAATTCGTTAAAGTTTTCCGCTCTCCATCAGGAATCTTGCACTCTAAAATATGGGGAATTGCCAGGGAAGGGCAACGGTGCCACAATGCTGAACTCTCCTCCTTTCTAATATTTCAAGGATTTTGACAGCTCTCCAGTAAAGACGAATTTCTTCTCGACTTCTTTGCCGTCTCTTCCAGCTGTTTTTGTTTTGACATTTCCCCGAGTACTTAGAACAATATTTCGTTCCTTTAAATTCCGCAACTTTCAAAATATCTGTAAAATATGTCACATGTCCCACGATTTGTATCTGCATTATGCCTTTGAAAAGCATTATTTTAAATCCTCTTTTCCTTGACTTAGAAAATACATTTTTATACAGGAAATGTTTCTCTTTTTGAGAGAAGTTTTATAAAAGAAAGATTTCAACATGTCATTAAGAAAAATAAATAAATTCAGATTCTTGTATCCCTTGCTATGTTTTCTTGTAATAAGTAAAGGCATATAGTGCCTTTTCAAGAATGGAAGAACTTTTTAAACTTTCTTGGATAAGAATTTTGCTAAATTTTTCATATCATAAGAAATAATTAGCAATACACAGCAAAATTGACCATTTTTATGAATCACATCAAAATTTTAATGATGTAATTAATTAAATTTATGTATTTTTAACTGTTCTTGGCGCCTTTTTATATATATATAACACCGTTTAATGAGTGTGATTGTCTTTCCTCATTATATAGAAGAAAGGAGTTTATTTCATGAATGTATATAAAAATAATGTATTCACGTTTCATTTTGAAGGAAATAAAATCCAATTCTTTCGGCAAAAAATATATTTATTTTTTGCTTTGAATTAAATCGGTTTTTTGGGCATATAAATAACATTTTTGCAATTATTATGTTATTCCTATTTTGAAAACCAAAATATATCTAAAAGTTACAACTTCTTCTCTTTTTAATAATTTAGAGTATAGAAAAAGGCGAAGTATTCCAAAACCTATTGATATCATTAAAGAAGGAAAAAAAGAATAAACTGTAACGTTTGCCAATATATGTACAGATTTAATTAGCGTCCATTACCGTTCCATATTTAGTTTTATTTCATTGTAATAGAAGGAACTTGAAATTCTACTGAACACTATAGGTTCAAAGTCTAAGTCACATGTCATCAAGTTTTAGAAAAACGAGCTGTGAGCATTAGCTGGACAGACAGAAAGAGAGCGGGCCATTCGTTTCGATATCATGGTTATTTCATACTCTACTGTAGCACAAAGTTTTGCCATTAGGCATTCAATTACTCTTAACCCTTGGTATCATTTAAATGTACTTTTATCTCTAATGTAAAAGAATGCCTTGTCCTTATTGTTAAGTCCTTATGTCTTTTTTTAAAAATTTTCATTGCTGTAAATAAATTTATTGTTTTTATTTAATAGTTCCTCTCTTTAATCAGTAATCCTAGACACTGATCCAAATGAGACTGAATGGGCATTTTGTCTCATCCATTTCAACACACATATGTGTGTGTGTGTATGTATGAAAAATGGAAACGTGCTTGAGCACCCCCACTCTAACCTGCTTCATTTCTAAACCAGGTTTTTCCTACCCTTTTAGCTCAGACACTAAAAGAAGTATCTTTTCCCAAATTGAGAGATGATGTTCGTAACAGGTGACCTACCCTTGCCTTCGAGCGGCGGTTTTACGAGCATTCCTTAACGTGGCGAAGACTGAAGTGAAAAGCAATCGTTTGTCCCAAACATGACAGTGCTAAGAATAAATCTGATGTTTAGATGTGATAAATCCGTCTGCCAACAGGTGAGTTAAATTTACTATCCGTGTTTACTTCTTGTTTGAGAGGAAACATTTCTTTTGAAAGGAAAATAAAGAAATTGCTTTGTTATGTAATGAAGGAAATGAAAATAGCAGATTAATAAAGCTAAGTAGAATGCATACAGTTCATTATAAATTTAGTGCTTTAAAGAAACATCGTATTATTTATTTATTTTTGCTTAAAAGAGCCATGCTTCATTTATCTAATTTCTTATAAATCCTTTTCTAGCCAACCAGATACTCGCAATCGGCATCAAAAATTCGGATTCAATGCAAATTGTAAGCACAAATATAATTCATGAAGACTAATCTTCAAAATGTAAATATTTGTTTCAAAAGTCTTTTACTTACAGAAGTAATTTACCTTAATAAATCTATCGTTCCCTTAAATTGTATGTATATAAGAAGTTTTGTAGTATATGAATGAAGCATTTATCTTTGTACAAATTTGAAGACGATCATGAAATTATATTTCACAAAAAAGGATTTTCAGGTTTTGGCAAGAGAAAAAAAAACATAACTTTATCTAAATTCAAATCACATTAACTAATGACCTTCCTATGAAACAGTTCATTCGAGAATCGATGTGTGAACATAACATTAACGAGTTTTCGTGGAAGACTGAAACGACCTGCCGGAGAAACTTCGATAGAAAAACATTATGATTTATTTTCAACCTTTTTTCTTATTTCATGTTCTCTCGAAGATATTAATAACAACCTCTTGATTTCTTTCTTAACGTGCTTTCTCCTCTAAATTTCTGTTGCCGAATCATTTCCAGCGAGTGTCAAACCATTGCATTTAACAACAGAATTCTGCGTCATGAAACTAATCGAATGAACTTTCGCCAAAAACATCCTTCCGAAGAAGAATGAGAGCTTGATCCCATGATAGGCCCTCTGTCCACCCCCCCTTCCGAAGATCCTCTCCGTAAAATCCCCCTGGGGAACAGTTAACTCCCTTTTCTCCATGAAGACGGATGGATTCCGTTTCCATCTTATCTACCTCCATTCTGCCACATGCTACTCTCCATCCCTCTCTTTTTCCTTCCCGTTTCTTCTCCATCCCTTTTTTTTCTCTCCTCCTTCTTCTTGCGGTTTCTTCATTATTCCAGGGATGGTTTTACTTTAAGGTATTTATAGGGTTGGAGTGAACTCCGCAGTCTCTGGTGGGTGACTACAGTGGGAAAAGATATCGGCCGTTTCGCAGTTAAAGAAAGTTTGTTCCAGTTAAGAGAGTCTTCGATTACCTGCGTCCATATCGATAGATTCGGACGAGGCTGGGGGGACGGGAGAGGAATAGGGGATGCCTCTTATTTACTTCCCGCCCCGTATCGGCATTTATCCAATACATGTGGGATAGAAGAATTGGTTATCGTTTTTGAGGAGATGGGTGAAAGTGCGGAGATGAGGAATTCCTCGCTCTTGTAATTCACAGAAATGGGTTTGGTTCATCATAAAGTATTTGAAACGCTTATTTCTTTCCATTTGTTGAATGGGGATTTGATTTATAGCCATGAGAAGAGAAATAAATAAATTCATCAAAAGAGAAACTGTATTAAATGTAACGTAAATGCAGTCATAATTTACATTTTCCTATTCTCGCATGAAAGTAAACAATCCTCCTAAATTTTCTAAAGAAACAAGAATCCTTGGTCATAATGTTTAAATAAAATGCAAACTATTCACATTTCTTCTTTTTTCTCCAGATGTCTCTGGTAAGAAAACTCATCAGACTGCCAATGAATGGAATTCTTGTTTCATTTTCGTAAAATTTTCCATTCCCAGCTCCATAGTTTATGCGCATTTCGTTCATTCAAAATAGAACGAAAGGTTTTCTAAACTACTCATAATTGAGGCAAAATTTTTATTTCTTATTCTTGAGATTGAATTATTGTAGTGAATAGAAACTTCTTCAATCTTTAAAGACTCTCATATTATACCAGCCACAACTGTCTTATCATCGATACGTTTTTGACGGATATGATCATTTGTCTACAATAAAATGCCAAATAGGTAGAATCTCAATTTCGTGTTGTATATTCGATGGTTTCAAACAATAGATCAAACGTTTTTTTCCAACCTGATTGAGTTTAAATCCGAATTTGGGAATTAAATGCTGAAAACGACTGAAACACGAATCTAATTTTTTAATCAAATGCCAAATACATTGAGAATTATTCTCACATAACTTTAAAATGAAATATTTATTCAATTTTCAAATTTCTTCTTACAGTATACAGAAATTAGTTACAGTTTTATTCAATACATATCTGTATATATATTAAAATTTATATAGGAATTCCTTAAATTTTATATGAACATTTCAGAATTATTAATGAATAAAATACAAAACATTTTAATATTACCATATGTTTGTAGTAATTACAGTTTTCTTGAAATTTTATATAAAACGTAACTCATAATATAAGACGCAAAAGCAATATTGTAAATAATTATAACATTTGTTGTAAATAACATAAAATTCTTGATTACCATGCGTTAGAGTAATAGAAATTGAAATTATAATGCAAAATGAGAAAACGAATAACTTATGCATAAATAATAATTTTTGGGGCAATTAATTAAATTTAAAGTATTTTTAATATGGATTATTACCGACTCTAAAAAGTATCAACCACATAAAGTTTATAATTTCATTTCCAATGAAAAGTGAATTTATTATTTTTAAATATGCACATTTACTTAGACTTATATTAATGATTTTTGTAACGAACTCAAAAATTATTATGGAAAAAACTATCAAAGTACTTTCTTCAATTGCAATCATTTAAAGAGCAAACATGTACTAACCTCAAAAGTGTAATGTTACTTTAGCTCGACATCTTTAAGCATGATATAAAATCAATCAATCATAATTCAAAGTCAATCAATAATTAGTCAATAGTCAATCATAATTCAAAAGCGTAAGGTAAACTCATTTATAATCTAGAAACTTAACTAAATATAATCTAATCTGACTCAAATAAATCTAAACTATCATATTGATTAAAATTGCAGCAAGGGTTTTCGACTGTCTACTTTCAAATATTATCGACACCCTCTGCACTATAAAACATTCAAAGGATGGGTCACCGATGAAGAAGCACTGTTCTGGAACTGAGCCAGCTATAAAAAGCTTTTTTTCCCTTTCTTCCTCGTTTGAATAGATGAATGGATCATTTTGACCATTGACATTTTTTTTCAACTTGTTACTTACTGCTCAGCAAAGACCAGTCTTTCTTTTATTCTAAATTACGAGCGAAATGGTCTCTGTCACTTTTTGGATGAAACGACTACTATAAATTGATTACTTTTTCAATAGGGATTTTGAAATTGCTCAGCTCAAAAGAGTAGTGCATGAATTTTTATCCCTCCGTCGTCTTGTATTTTTGAGAAGGAAATTTTCTTCAAAAATGAGATGTAATAGAAAAAGGGAGAATCTAATTCTAGTTACGTTTCTTCTTTACTAAAAAGAGTATATTATAGAATAATATTAACTCAGTTTATTGAATTCAAAATAAACTCTTTATCTTGATTAGTAAAACTTAGGTTTGAACATGCATTTATATTGAAAGAAATTATACTCATACTATTTTATTAACTTATTTAAGATAACTTATTTTAACTTATTTTAGAACAGTAATTTATGATATTGATAAATTACTGTTCTAAAATTGATAAATTACTGTTCTTTTGAGTAATCTTAAATTCTTTTCTTTTCTTCTTTTTCTATTACATTTTTGAATCGCAGTTTGTTAAAGATCCGAAACAAACTAAGCCTTAAACTTGTTCTTAAGCTCAAAAATGTAAAAAAAATAATAAGACTTATAGAAAAGTGCGTAATCACTTAATATGCATGAATATTTACTCAATATATGTGGAAGATATTTCCTATAAAATTAAAAAATATCTTGCTCTAAAATTAAATTAAAAAACAAATACAAACAAAAAAATAACTAAATTTCAAAATATGTCTTTAATTGTACATTATATTGCTACTGTAATAGAGAAAAAAATTACGATAAAGAAAAAAAGCAATTAATGTAACAATATTCACAAGTAAAAGAAAATTTTAAATACGATGACACAACAGTAACATTTTAAATTCTTTGATAATTTTCAAAACTTGAAGCAATTGAAAAATATTCGCTGTTCTATATTTCAAATCCATGTATTCAATAAATAAAATAATCATTAAAAAATACTTTACTTTACTGCCTCTTTTGCTCAATATATACTAAAATCAGAATGACTCACGATTAAGAATTACAGGTAATGTCTTTTTAACTTGTTTTCGTCAACATCATTATATTAAAAAATATGACTGAAATAAATATAATATAAAATCAATGATTATATGAAATGTGCTTGATTTTTAATCGGTATTAACTGCATCGAATGAACTTTTTTTAAATTTTATTTACAAACATCCTCATTTTTTTCCTTTATTAAAACTTTTTCATGGAACAGCATCATTATAAGGAAAATAATCTCTTCTTAGACTTTGTGATGGCAAAATGCTTATTATCAATGCACTTGTATTAAAAGTGCAATTAATGTAAAAGCTGAGAATTACAATACCTTTAATCATAAACGATGACGTGACATTTGATACCTTGTGCATCATATATATGAGTGGTTTCATTTCGACATCAGATTATCTCATAACAAAACTTATTACATGATTTGCATATTTGATTCTTTTAAACCCTCTTCAGGCAAAAGTATGTAAACTTTACTTAGATTAGCGTCATTCAATCAATGGGGAAATGCTCCGTTTTATCTATTACCTTTTAAATGAAAAATAAATTTTTAGTTCATTGATGTCATCAGTTGTGTGAAGATTTTTTCCAAAATCGTATTTTTGAAACCATTTAGATATAATAACTAGTAATTTTATTTTAAAATAAAACTGGTGACATTTGCAGATTACTTTTGTTTTTAAATATCAATAATCATAATTCGTTTACATACTTTCTATATTATACACTGGTTTCTATATTTCAAAATGCGTATTTAACCTGATGAAAAACGATTTCAAAGCAGATTATTTGTGCCAAATCCATTATCAATCTTATAGTGTTAAAAAAGTTAAATACCTTGTTTAATTTTGTCATCTTTTGTAACCCTTTTCGAATTATAACTGCTATAGAATGGAGAAAACTAAATTTTACAGATTATTTTTTTAAAAGAAATGTTCAAATATTTTAAAGTTAGTTCCAATAGTAAGGAAATCATGAATTAGAAAATGAAAAAAATAAAATAAAAAATATATATATCATTCAATTCACCAAAAGAACCTACTATTTTGCTAACTTGAAACAAATAATCTTGCAGAAATAGAATCCGTAATTCGATTTCTAAGAATTTTTCAAATTACCATTGAAAAAAAAGTATTGTTTACATTCGTCTTAAAATATTTTTTAGGAAAGTCCATTCCTTATGCGTCAGTATCCTGAAATCTTTTGATGCACAGTTTCGCTTTGTATTCCAAAATGAGCTTAGGAATTTTTAAATTCCGCTTCTTCAAACCGGTCGGTGTATTGTGATAAAAATATCGCATTTGTAGATATCCGGAAGCTTCGCTTTTTTCTAAGCCGAAACACATTTCTACAAAAGAATCTTTCAAGATATTGAAAAGGATCAACTAAAGGAAAATATTGCCTACTTCGTTTTGTAACTTACGCGGATTTTATTGAAGTTATGTCCGTAACGATCATTTATTTTTATTACACGTTATGTTTTTTTATTGCATCGGATAAAAAACGAATTGAATGGAGTTACTGATTTTTTTAAGTAGTGGAAAAAGAAATGAATATCATTGCAAGGTACATTTTATAAGCGTTGGAAAAAAATCATCTCACTATTCTGTTTAGATCACAACATGCTTCTAGGTAACTTGTAAAATATCCCATACATAATTCTCTGTTTTATATTCAGTTACATTGCTTCTTGGAGTTTACCATAGCAAAGATGCAGCCTATATGATAGGCACACTTGCACAAATCTTGATTGAATTGCCAATCACTTGATTGCTTCTCATCTTTTAGAAAAGAATTCTTTTGCCTTTTGAAATAATACTTTCAGTTTCATTTGTATATTTTTAATAATTCAATTTACTTTTTTTCTGTTAAAAGTGCAAACGCTTTATTAGTCTTTTTTTTTATATTCAGCTTATTCAATGCACTATGTAACAAAATATCCTCTAACAATCCCCTGGTATTTCCAAACTCTTACAATATAGCATAAATTGCAAAGGACTGAATTTTTTATGAAATAGCTGACCAAGAATGTGTACTTCATGCATGATGAAGACGATATTCTTTTTTGAGGAGCCTCATCGAACATAATTTATTTTAAACCAACTTTCACGCCCAGCAATCAAATATTCCCTCCTTTCCTTTTATTTCAGGTTTTGTTTTTATTACTTGTAATCTATGTTAATTTCTTTATTTTTTAAAAAATTACTGTGGTTTTCTGCTCAAGGCTTTTATTGTTTAGTGTAGGAATCTTTTTGCTCTTTTTTTATTCACCCATCGAAACAGAATGAGAGCCTTTTGGCTCCAAAAAAAGGCTCTGAGGTTTAAATTAAAACTGCGTGATACAAAGTTATAACATCTATCTAAGGCTTTTAGCTCTAGCTAGCATAAAATTATAATTCATCAGACGAAATGTAAATTTTAAGTAAAAGTGAAATTATATAAGTTTAGAATAAGTATAAACTAATTAGTTTACATAAGTAACGTGAGTCAAAGTTAAACAGTTGATTAATACAATTCAATTAACATGGATATTCAATTGTTCTTCGACGGTAAATTTCAAATGATTAGTCAGTTTTCAATAAAAAAAAACTTAAGATATCAAAATTCAAAAAAGCAGCAATACAAAACAGCTCTAGTCCCGATTTATAAGCTTTCTACGAATTTCTGATCAGATGGAAATAAATTATGCTAGTTTTATAGAAAAAATTCAATGTTAAAACTATTTTCTTGTGCAAAGTTAACGAACAGTGGTAACCTGGTGGTAAGTTCTCGGCTTCGTAACCGGAGGGTTTTAGGTTCGAGATTGAATTCCACTGAAAAGCCCTCGTGTGAGAGGGTCTCTTCGACGTTAAAACTGTCTGGCCAATCGTCCACCAGCTGGTGTGGTGCTGCGTGCCATCTCAGGTGTCATCCTCGTAATCTGACCGTGGTTCAAAATGACGAGGTCCATCCCCAAAATAGCCAAGTGTTGCTTAACAACGAGACGTTAAAATAACTAAACTAAAAAACAACAACTAAAACTGAACTTGTACAAATACAAGATAAGATATTTAATTAGATTAAATCAAATTAATTTCAATCGTCACGAGAAAGAAAGATTTCCCAAATTTTCTAACACATTTTGCGGCAGAGAGTAATTGTTCAAAATAAAATTAAAGGAAACAAAAAAAATCGGTCTCTTCGAGATCTGAAATATTTTGAGATGAAACCGTGGTAAATGGCGCCCACGTGATGTATTGTGATCCTACTTTATGTCGCTTGAATTATTAGACTTAACCCGCATTTTTATTCACAAAACAGTTGAAACATGAAACGTTTTTGTCACGTTTGTTACTGCATAGAAGAGTGACCATAAAATTTTAAACACCCGAGTTAAACTCGGGAAGGCACAAATTTGTCAGTAACTCGTATCCAAATCGTATTCGGGTTTACTCGCTATGTAGTAAAATTAAGGTATCCAACTACGTTCGAAGGAGAATTTTTGAAAAATTGATTTTTATGAAAGTATTTATGATTTTTGGATGAATTGTGAATTAAATACAAAATATACACAATAAATACAAAATTATTTGAAACTAAAATATAATTTGAGAAACATGAAAATTTGTAGTAAATTTTAATGGAATTTAACCAAAATTTTAAACACTCTGCACAAAATTGTAATCTAGAAACCGCTTTTTTCTCTATACACAAACTATAAAATATAATGAAGAATGAAATGAATCAAAATCTAGGAAAAATATTGAGCTGCAAAGAAGCTATGGGTAAAAATATACGTATATAGGCTCTTTTCCACAAATTTACAACTTACTTTTTCTAAAAACCCCATAAATGAAAAAGTATTTCCCCGACAATAAAAATGTTGATTCTGTTTATTGTCCATTTTATTTAAAACACTCACTGATATTTTTATGTGAATACCACTATAAGTTTTTGGGATATGATGCTAACGGTGAAGAATTTTTTTGAAATATATTTTGAGAATTGAAGTGAAAGACAAATTTTAGCTGAAAAATTGTGTGCCCCTGGAGGATAGGTCCGACCTTCCTTTTCCTCTTAAAAATAAAGTGTTTTGGAAAAAGGAAAGTCTAAACAACAAGATATAACACCAACAAAAAAATTCGCCGATTTGGTCGATAACAAGTGTTTTCAATGTAGTCGAGTGGATATCTTAAAAGGTTATTTCTGATATTTGTATCCTTAGAGTTCTGTCGATCCAAACCCTGAAATGTGAATGGCTGCTTTTCATAATCTTTCCTTCTCTATCATACGGTTTACAAAGCCAGGCCTGCTTTTGATGAAAATATTCTTGCCGCACCACTGGGATTAAATAGTATGATTTGACGCAATGTGTAAAAAACTAAAAAAAATTGAACTGATGATGTGCAAAGTAAATCTGATGATGGAAACCATAAGTGGTAATAAAATTCTTCCAGAATGAAAATAAAAGAATTAATTCTCCTTCATCCATTGCATTCATGATCAATTTGTGCCAGAAACGGACACTTTATTATCCCTACCTCATTTCCAACGCCCGCCAGGAAGCACGCGACCTCCAAAATGCATGAAGGTTTCGGTCTGATCCTGGCAGGGTGCCACATCCTGAAATATTTGATATTTAACATTATGTGAAAGTAAGACATCCGTTCCTCCAGACCCAGGGGGATGTTCGAAATGTTTCTCGCTGGCGGTCTCCTGTGATCGCCTTCCGCCAATGACTTCTCCTCGTTTCGTCACTTTTTTTTAAACTTTTTTCTTCCTTTTTCCCCAGTGAAATATTTCTTGCTGGTGATGGAGATCCTGCAATTTCAGCCATTTCTGTGCAGGGGTTTATCTAGTTCTTCTTACTTTTTCTCTCCCCCCACTTCTCTCTACATTGTCCAATCGGAAAGCAAAGGAAGTTCGAAGATTTGGTGTAGTGTTGGCCGTTGAGAGTTTCTGAACTTTTTCAGTATAAGAGTCACAGTTACGGACAAAATGTAGTTTGGCTTAGATGGTAAGAATTTGTCAGTCGTTATTTTTCTTGAGTACTATTTATTTGATTTTTATTGATTTTGTGCAATTGTCTTGATCTTATTAATATTTCGGAGGAAATTTATTTTACCATGAAATCTCAAACCTGGTGTGAATAAAGAAATAAATAGTCTTTATTATTCCGAGAAAAATCCGTGAAATATACGAATGAAGAATCGATATCGCGAATACTTTTGAATTCACATCTGACAAGTGCATCGGCAGAAAATAAAATAAAGGATTAAAATTATATTTTTAAATTGATAAGGCAGAGGTGGAAGAGGGATCGTAATCACTTGGGAACTTACATAAAGTGGGATCGTAAATATCTTTTTCAATGTTGGAATAAAGAATTAATTATATTTTAAAAGTGATAAGGCACAGGTGGAAGAGGGATCGTAATCACTTGGGAACTTACATAAAGTGGGATCTTAAATATCTTTTTCAATGTTGGAAATTTATTTCAGTATTTTATCCAAAATAACAAGAGACACTTTGTGACAAACGCAAATCAACTTAAAAAATTTACCCATTTTATGGGTTTTTTCAAATTTCTGATATTTTTAACGATTTGATAGCTAATAGTTTGGATTTTAATATATATATATATATATATATATATATATATTAGTCACACTTTTTATATGCTGCATGCTTTGTAAAATTACTGAAAGTATGAAAAAAGAAATGAGTTAAAAATTTTAAGAATATTCTTCTCTCTATTTTGAAACCTGGTGTGGTGTGGCGTGGAGAAGGGGTGCCAGTTTAGTTGTCGTCCTCGTCATCTGATCATGGTTCAAAATTACGAGGTCCGTCCCAAAATAGCCCTCGTGTTGCTTTAAAATGAAACGTTAATATAACTAAACTAAACTAAACTATTTTGAAACAACACAGAATGATAATGTTTTGTTTCTGAATTGTCTGCTACGCATTTTTGTTTTGAATTTGTTCTTAATTATAGCAATTATAATATGAATGCCAACACATCTTTAACACTGTCATAAAGTTCATACTTATAAACACAACAAAAGTAGTGAAAAGTGTAAATTGTAAGATACATTTTAAAATAATTATGAAAAACAGTGTGCTTAATATATAACATCAATAAAATCAGCATGATTCTATTCGGTATTTTGAAAAAGAAATTAAACTAAACTTGATTTTGGATCCGAGGTGCATAATGTCTCCGTTTTGTTTTCTTACCAATTTTCCCAGCTATGATCTCAAGTGGTTCGCAATAATTGAAGCGAAAGGAGTTTCTTAAAGGTTGCAGTGGGGAAATAGAGGGGTTGTTTTGCAGTAACAAAATCTGCCAGAGTATTATATATATTTAGTACTTTTATTTGCGTTTTTTTAAAAGGGGTCTGTGTTTTATTTCATTGTCAATAAATCATTTTAAAGAAAAACCTGATATTGTATATTATCCACCTTTACGATAATTCATTGTGAATTAACTATGCTAACAATTGTTTTGGACAACAATTAAATTTGTAAATTTTAACACAATGTATATTTTTTAGAAGGAGCACATGCTCAACATTTTCCTCGCCACCAGTGTTATAGTCACAGGTAGATGAAGGCAAGTGAAATTGATACAGATAGCTTTTAAAGTTGCCATGATCAGTGAGAAATTGTGTTCTATAATGTTTTATTTCTCTCTGGTAATGACTGGTATCTCACTGTTTTTAATATTGAAGGGGATTTCAAATGTGTTTGCATGATAGACGACAAATACAGCGGGATAAATTTTGTGTGGAATCAAATTAAGAGTTTAAGAGAGAAAATGTAACATAACGCAATATGGCAGTTATATCTGATTATGAATTAATACGTATCGGGAATGAAGTGATAAACTTCTAGCAATTAACATAGCGATATACGAATGAAATGTCATTCTTATTTAAGAAATTCAATTAATGGAAGTTCAAAAGAAATTACGTTTCATTGATTTCACTGTACAGAAAATTTGTTACAAGTTGCGTATCAAAATTCACAATTTCTAGCTTTACTGCGAAGTATTGATCTCCTTGGAATGCAAATTTGTGGTTTAAAAGTTTCATTCATGAAAGTCGCAGGAAAAATGTGGTCAAAAAAATAAAGTTTTTTTCTTTAATTGTGATAATTTACGCCACCTTTGGGATGTGGTCTCAAAAGAGGGTCATATAATTGTTGCATCAATTGATCGCATAATTGTAAAGAGATGAAATGACTCAGAAGATCCTTCATGTGTCTTAACTATTTTTAATGTATTACTTCATACAAAAATACATTCTTCATTAATAACTGTATTTTTATATTATAATAGTTTTCACAAACTTTGTATTTTAAAGAAGTTGTTTTTACTTTCATTATAAATAATATGCCACTACATACAATATAAATAAGTGATTAATATGATTTGGCTCAAAACCTACAGACCTAAATCAATATGTATTTTATAAAACGTGAAACAAAGAAACCTAAAAAATATTATTTTGATGTCAATCTTGTTAGGCTATATGAATTAATTTAACTATATTAAAAAATGTGAAACAGTACGAACATTTCCAGGTTAATCTTTCTTCGTATTTCTATGCTAATTATTTTGTATTTTGCTCTTTCACTCGAGAGCAATTTTTTCCTTACACTTTGTGTTTCAAGAAATTTATTAGAGTAAAAGAAAATAGCAACAACAGCAAAAGAATTTAATATGCTTATTTCATAATTTTGATAGAAATTGTTTGAACTCAGTTTTCAGTTACGAGAAGCTTAAGTTTGAAATATCATTTTAAGATGGACGGATTCTGGAGTAGAAATATAAAAACTTCCTTTACATCCTTCGCTCTTGACAGCCGGCGAAGTTTACAATCGTGAAAAGGCAATAACATTAATTAAAGGAATAAAATTATCTACAGACTAATTATCGAGAATCTTTCTAACTGTTCTCAAAACAGGCCAACGCAAAAAATTCAATTTGTTTATTTAATATTTAAATAAATAAAAAAGATAATTATACGGAACTGTAATTTTGTCTCATTAACAATAAAAAACTGAGGCTTAACAGTAAATAAGTATTGTAAAAAGTATTAAAACAAGTATTTTCTATAAGTAAATGTATATTTAATAAGTGTTAAAATAAGTATTTGTAATAAGTAAATGCAAATGATAATTGCATTAAATAGTATTGCAATTTTAATACGAAAGAAGAAATGGAAGTAAAATTATTTCGATACTAAATTTTCACTATACAAAATTTAAGTTATTCAAAGCAGATTTTTAGTCAGCCATCTTTTTTTTCTTATTTAAATTGCTTATCTAAAGTCTCAGAAGAAGGAAATATATATTAGTAATAAATGTCATTTTATAGGAAAAATAACATCTATCGAACTTGCTGGGAGGCTCCAAGCATGCAAAAATAACAAGTGATAGACACTGCCCGAAATGTGTTCCTGAGTTTACTAAGGAGATCTTTTTATTTCATTGCGAAATAAAAAGCAGATTAGGAACTGCGAACATTTGTTTTAGATTTATTCAAAAAACGCCTCCGGTATCAATGGATGAATACAATAAATAATTCATGTCAGCAAGATTTGATGTTACTTGGAACTCATGAACATGAATTTACATCGCATCCCTCCTTTATGTACAATTCATTCATTTTTAAAACTCCGATTTCTGGATGAAGAAGAAAAAAAAAAGAATTCTCCTAGAAAATAGTATCAAAAGAATACTCGACTACCTTATAAAAACCTTCGTTTTGAGGGATCTTAAACACGTAGCTGCAGAAAAAAATAGCAATTATTTTTAAATGCTCTTCGATCGTTCTTAGGAAGTTTGATTTTTCCTATTGTTGTTTTATCTATTAATTCTTTTCCGATAAGGTTAGCACACTTGACGTAAAAAACTCTTTTATAAAAGATTATCTGTCAATTGTAAGAGCTTCAAAAGTAACAACTTAAAAGTAAAATAATCGTAAGTATTCAAAATAGTTCCCTTAAATTATTTCTTTACTTAATTGTCCAAATCAATTAGCTTTCAGAAAACAATTTTGTAATTTATGAGCAAGATTTTATACTAATCTGTTTTTTTTCCTTCAGGAAACTTTTATTAAGCTACTTATTCTCGTTTTTTAAAAAATGAAATGTGAATAATTTAAACTAAATGAAAGTAGAATGATCTTGTAAAATCTTTTAATTAATTAGTTTTAAGTAGTTCAAGAAGTATACTTTGCTACATATATTATAAAAATCTTAAACGTCTATGTTCAAAATAGTATAATACATATTTTAAATACTCTGATTGATAATGTTATGAGAATTATACTATATATCCTTATTACTTTCTGAAAGCTTAATTTTAAGGATTTAATAGGTCTATATATAAAACTTTCTATATTATACAAATGTATGTGATAACAATTGTACAACTTAAATGCTTAAATTAGAGCATATATTAAATTAAATTCTTTGAGATTGTCTGATGCCCAATTTGTTTTAATAAGGGTTTTGTACTTATTAAGTATAATATTACTAATCCCATTTAATTCTAAATAGAAATTTAAACACATATTTAATTCTAAATTTTGTTTAAAAGATGAAACATATTTGAAGTTTAATTTTTTAGTCTTTTAATGACTGCCTTAATGAACGATAATATTTTCATGAATCCTCATCGAAAATTCTATATTATTAAGTGCAGAAGTTCGAATTAATGCAATCCTGGAGAATCAAACTACCAGTAAATATTTCAACATAAAAGTTTCTCTTTTCCTTTCAGGTATTACTGATAAGTATTGTGTATAATTGGCCACTGAGTAAGATATTTTCTGAATAAAAAATTATCTAAGAATTATGATTAGATTTTTAACTTGTACTCTTTTCAGTACATAATGTCGACAATCACAAGTCTATTTTCAAATGAAACTAATGTCTATTTAAAAAAAAATCTCATATAGTTAATATTGCTGAAAATTATGGGAGTCTTGTATTTTTTTGGAGTTGTCTGAAATATTTTTATTACCGAAAATTTATTTATGTTCTTCAAAAACAATGTGTTCGCAAATAAGAATTTGAAACGCAATTAATTTTACGCATAAATTTTTTTTTAAAAATTGGTAGCAAATGCAGGCTTTATTAAACTATGCTTGAAAGAATATGTAACCCAAAAAATGATCACAAAGAATATCTTAAAATATTTTATAATAATATAATTTATTAATGAAGTCGCTTTTCAGAAATACTAAAAATAATGGTGAATTAATTGATCAGTAGATTTTACAGAGTCGTGTTATGAAAGGCTTTCCGAAAATCAGTTTTTCTAAAGATTTTTAATTTAATGATATATGAAGATTTATAAGTTACACACGGCTACATTTACCAATATTAAAAAGCAGATGAGCCTCATTTCCCAAATATTGAAAATAATTTGTAGTTTATCCAAAAATTACCGACTAAACATTTATTTCTTCAGCACTGAAACTTCTCAGATGAAACATTTCTGCATTGTGTTTCCTTTTGAACTAAATAGATATCTTTTGGTAGTGAAAATGAATGTATTCCTATAGTGGATTCAAATGCCTTTCTTAAAACATTACTTTAACTTTATTAAATATAATTAGCATGTATTGCGAGACATGTAGAAACATTTGATATAATTTCGAAAAACTTTTAATACAGCAACAAATTAGGTAACGAAATACATAATAATTGGTTACATTATTCGTTAATAATGATAATATATCCTGATCATAAATGCCGATATCGAACTTTAAAAACAGAAAACACTTTGCCCCTACGGCTAATCGATAGACTTTGCATTCTGTCATCACATCTTCAGACAGAGTGCAAAGAAATATTTCTTATTCAATGGTGACATCTCCCAGTTAAAGCTCCCATTTGCTTTTTTATGAGACATAAAAAATAATGAAAATTACTTATCCTTAAAACGAACTTGTTTCAGGTACCCGACTACGTTCGAAGGATTTTTTTTTAATTTAATTTTTTTAAACGCTCTTTAAAATTACGGTTTTTATATGTATTGCCAATTATAAAGAAAATACTTCAAATACAACAGAATTATTTGAAAATATAATATATTTTGAGAAATTGGAGACCATTTAGTTAATTTTATTGAAATTTAATCAAACCGATTTACACTCTGCACAAAATGGTAATGCAGCAATCCTATTTTTCTATCTACACAAGTTATGGAGTATAACGATGAATGAAATGAACCAACATCTTAAAAATATTTTGAGATGCAAACAAGTTATGTATAAAAATATGCCATTATACATAAATAATTTTTCCAATAAATTCAGAGCATAATTTTTCTGTAAACACCCATAAATTAAAAAGTATCTCAAGAGAAATAAAAATTTTCGGTTCCTTTCATTGACCATAGTATTTAAAACATGCGCTGAAATTTTTATGTGAATACCTCAATTAGTTTTTGAGATATCATGCTAACGGTGGAAAATTTTTATGAAAATTAAAGGTTTTGAAAAATTGAAGTGAAAGACAAATTTTATCTGAAAAATATGTGACCCTGGATGATAAGACAGGCCTTTCCTTTCCCAGAAAAGATACACTGTTTTGGAAAGAAAAAAACTCTGAGCTGCGAGAAATAACAATGAAAAAAAAAATTTCTAATGCTGATAATAATCAGTGTTTTTAACATGGATACCTTCAAAACATACATCTTATAGTTTGAACTTGAAATTTAGCAATACATTGATCGCATAATGCATTTTAAAAGAGAGCCCAAAACGATAAATGGAAGCAACCTATTTTCGAAAGAGTTTTGAACCCCGTTAGATAAAACCACTGCAATAACATTTTAAACTGAATTCAACTGCAGACAACATTTTTCGTGGCCATAATAGCGTTTATAATAATTCCGCGAAACTAGTTTGTTTGCTGACCACTTGGACTCGGGAGCATGCAGCTAAAAATAGTACAAGAAGAGCACCTTCTCACAAGTGTTTCGCCCTTTCGAGTTGTTAACGTTTTCCTGAGAGCCACTTACACGCCCCCATCCCTAATGCCGAAAGAAACCGCCTTGACTGGGGCGTCCCCCTCAATGGATGGGGCGTCCGCCTGGCGCCACGCGGAGCTGTAACGATCGGCCCCTCATTCTGCTGGAGAGCTTGTTTCAGCAAACTTGTTAAAACGTGCGAGCGCCCTTAATGATCTGCCCCCACTTCGGAGTTGGAAGTTCTTGGGATAGTTAACATACTTCCTACGGGGTAACAAACAGGACAGAAGCCTGCTTTGATTTATTTATTTATTTTTAAAAGTCAGGTGATGAGTGAAATTTGAGGGGTTTTTTTTGAAAGAAACTGAAATGAAATATCTTTTTTTGTGTGTGTTTGTGAAGTAAAATCTTATTTTCTAGAGACTGAAATTGAAATCTCGAGTGCAATAATTTTCTGAAACACAGTTTCGATTTAGAGAAACTGAAATTGGAATTCTAGATAATTTTAAGAGTAGAGTTCTGTTTAAACAATTCTTTCTTTCTAAGTACACGGGAAGCGCTGCAATAAGTAAATATAAACAGAACACTTAAGATATGTGGCATGCATCTGGAATTTAGATATGTTGGGGTTATACATTTAACAAAATATGACTAGTAAAAATAAATCCTAGATAAATTTATTCAGATTTATAGCTATGTGCTTAATCCTTTCACTTAAATATTGTCATTCAAGAAGACACAAGAAGTAGAATTAAATCAATTTCTTAGCTCAACTCTGAACTAAAAACCCTATGACTGACAGGTCTTCAGCTTTTATAAATGTAATGAAAGTTCCAGAATACTTTTCTGGAGACAATAAGAAAAGTGCGGAGCATTTATCTTGTAAACTAAAAAAGGCCCACAATCTTCTAGAACACGGAATAATGGGAAAAACCTTAAAAAAATCTTAAGCCTACTGGGATTCGAACATATGATCTCCTGACACTGAGCCTAGTGCTATAACCATTCATCTAAGCAGGCTCGGCAATGTTTCATTTTAATGGGGCAATATTATTCTGATATTACATTGTTTTATTTGTATATATACCTGTATCTGTGTGCTATTCCACTGTATATTTTATGTATACTATTCCATTTTTAGAGACTAACAATAACAATGTGAAAGCCTTTCTCCCTTCAGAAAACAGAAACTCAATAAACGCTCCTGCATTACTTAATTACGGTTTAATTGAAATAATTGTCAGTCCGGGATTACCAACTTTTGTTAATTATTATGAAAAATCAAATGAAAGAAAAAGAAAATATTTTATTCTTCGTTCCTGCATGTAAGAAATAAAATAAAATAAATAATCCATTATGCAGTTTTGAATCAAATTTAATACTTACATTGATAAAAAAAAACAAAAAAAACCACAGTTTGTTTTACACACAAAATCCACAGCTAACGAAACCCAAGACTGGCTGATAATGGAAAGCTTAACCATTAAAGTGTGCAGTCTCATGCTAAATAAAAGTGCTGAAAAGGAATTAATAAAAATAAATCGCCATAAAAAAATAAATGAAAAGAGCGAATTCATCGGAAATTCATAGAAACAGTACAAAGTATTATTCAGGAGACAAAATCTATCAAAAGGGGTTGAATAGCTAGAGATTTTTGTCGTGAAATTTATGTCTAATAAAATCTTTCTCAATAAATGAATAGGAATTTTCTTCGAGAAGAACTTCCTTTATAATTCATCGATAAATGAAAAAAAATCTATTTTACACATTTATGATAATTCCAAGATAAATCAACAATCTTTGGTTAATTGAAAATTTCTAATTTAATTGAATCTAAATTAGATAGGCATAAGTAAAATAGCTAAATATATGTTTAAGCGTATTTTATGCTCATTTATAAAATGGAGAAAAGCGATATTCTGAAAGTTTATTCACTAATCCAACAGTTTAATGGATAACTGTGTGATGATTCTCGTAATAATCTTTTTAGAACATCCACATGAAATATTTAACAGTAAAAGTTTTAAATTAAATGAAAAGAAGAGAAATGCAATAAAAAGTTTTAAAAAAATTATGTACACATTTAAATTAATTCATTTCCAATACTTTAAAATTATTTAGATCCGCCAGTGGATATGCTAATGGATTATATTAAAAGGCTTATGCAGCTAGAAATTATTGTTAAAATGAATGGGGATATTTCTTTTTTTTTTTTTTTTTTTTTTTTACGTTTCAGAAAATATAATTAAATATTGTAAGAAAAATAGCAATTAGAAAAATTGTAAGAATCAAGTGGTATAGGAATATTGATTGAGAATTACGAGGTTCATTAAGTTGAATTCAAGTTGTGAGCCCTTTCATACATTCTGATCATCCCATATTTGGCTCAAGAATGCTATACTCATACACATTTAAGTATTTTTGAAAGCATACTGTAAGGGCCTGAACCTGTCCCATCTAATAAGAGTGTAGAGTTGAAATACAATTTCTTTATCTACAGCCTTGTGTACATAAAAACGTCGTTCTCATTTAGGTTAAATGAGATGGTAATATTTACAACACAGTTGAAATTTAATACAAGAACAGTTTCACGTTTAATTCGTCTTTCCAGAGAAACAACTTCACAGGAACAGCTATCAGACTGATATATGCGTTGACTTCAGGCTTCAACAAGGATAGCTGTAGGAATCCACCGAATTTCTTCGTGTGGAGCTTCACTCAAAAGTCCAAATCTCACGAAGCTTCTGTTTTGTCACAGAACAACTCTCTCTTTCTCTCTTCCTTCAGAACCGGAGGGTTTTAGGTTCGAGACTTAATTCCATCGAATAACCGAAGTGTAAGAGAGTCTCTTGCACTTTAAATCTAAGGCCAAATGTCTGGTGTGGTGTGAAAAGGGGGATGCCAGCTCAGGTATCATCATTGTCATCTGACCGTGGTTCAAAATGACAAGGCCCGTCCCAAAATAGCCCTAGTGTTGCTTTACAGAGGAACGTTAATATCACCAAACTAAACTAAACCCCCTGTTCCGAAAATATCGCATTTTATTTTTACTCAAAATTAAACCTCTCACTTGCCCAATGGAGCATTTGGGCTCCCAGTTACAAAAAAACCACTCCAAAAAAGCCCTGAATTGTGTTCAGATCATCCTGGGAATGTCCTCTGATAATCCACCCTCGTACCTGGCCCTTCACAGTGGAACATAAAGATTCCCTTCTCAAGGGGGTGGCGCTCTTCCCCTTTGAAGATGCGATTGGAGGGACTAAAACGCAAACGTGTTTCTCCATCTGGAATCCGCTAATTGACAAGATGACCGTAATCGGGGGGGAATGGCCTCCATTTGGATATCTGAAGGCAACTAATTGTGTGGGTGTTAAGCCGAGTTTCAACGACCTGCCCATCCGTCAGGCGAACAGCGCTTTCTCCCTTTGACCCCTCTTGCGGTTTTCTTGGTTCCTTTGATGACTGTCGATTTCACCGAATATTTGTCGGTAAAAAGGCTAGGAATCCAAGGAGGTCTGAATACCGCAAGAGGGGGCGGTGAGGATTTGCCTGACGGATGGACAGGTCATTGGAACTCTGTTTTACACAAGTTGCTGACGCAGTTGGCCGGAATTGCCAATTATCGAGTGTGAGAATCACTGAACGTTACAGTTGTCAACAGAGTCTCAGGGCAAGGGAGCTGAATCCTAACACTTCTGGTTTTACTAACATAATAATGCTTTGTATGGCTTTTGTCAATAGCGACTCAATGTTTTTTCAACGCATATAAATTTAGTAAATGAGGATTTCGAAATGAGCTTATTAGATTTACTGATGAGGGTACATCTCGCTGGTTGAAGATAGTAGGCAAAATAAAAATGAGAAAATCCATTCGAACTTCAACCACAATGCAAAATGTTTCACCAGTTCTCGAACGTCTCTTAATAAGAACCAAGCAACACATGGCTTTTCATTGTAATACTAATTATTTTAAGGGGCAAGTGCAAATCTAAGCATATAAACTTATAAAAAAATATCATTTAACCTGTAGATTTTTAAAAAAAAATGCTTTAACATGAATAAAAAAACATGCAAATTAACAGGTAAATATAAAATTAAAATAACAAATTCATATAACTTGATCCAATCGTATTTATTTTCTTAATCAAAATAATTACTACATATATTTAGACAAAATTACATTTTATTTTATTTTTGTCATAAAATGCAATTCCTTTCTATGAATTACAAAACACATCGCTTCAACAATAAAATCTTCTTATCATCTGTCAATGTGAGAAATGAAATTAAGTTTGAGGGAATAAATTTGTCCTTAAAATTTATAACCCTAAAAACAATTCCCATATATGCAACATATTTTCTCAAGAAAGTTTAATTCTGCCACCTTATCCCTTCTTGAAATAATGCCTTCAGAAACAGAAAAACACTTCCTAATATAAATGCATCAAATGGAAACAAAAATTATGGAAAGAAAAGGAAATATCTAGAATAAAAAATAAAGATTACGGTGAAATAGACAACTTCGGAAGTCAATTCGGTGAGAAAATACTACAAAAAATTATCTATAGCTCCTAAATTAAATAAGACTATCTTGAATGTCTGAAATCGAAACATTCATAAAATTTCTTATAATATTTCACTCAATTAAATTTCAGGATGCAAGGATGGGGTTTATAAGCAAAGGAAGACTTTTCTTAGAAGCAATTCTGCATTACAAAGTCCGCATCGTAAATTCTGAAAATAATGCAACAAGGGAGCTGTTTGCCAACGTTATTGCAACGGAGCATCCATTCCTTTTCTTTTTACCCGTAAAGTACTTCGGTGACTCGAATAATAAACATTTTTTTCTCAAAAAATTTAGACAATTTTCGCCCTACATGTTTCTCCAGAGATCAGTTTCCAAGCAGTTTTTTTTTTTTTAATCTCAATCATTTCTAAAATGTGAGTCGGAAGTAAGAGGAGTTTGATGATGATTTTGTTGGATATATAAAATTTATCATTCAAGTTAGTCCCTGAAATTTTGAGAACGTAATTTAGTAGTTCATAAGCAAAACTCTTATTTGTTAATGAGCCTTATTCAAAATCAGTGTGTTAGTTCGTCAGTGAATAAAGGTGGTTTTTTCTAAAATCACTTAAGACCGCACACAGTCAGCCAGCTGAAAGAGTAAATTTTCTCCTTAGATTCACATTTAAGTTTATGTTTTATTTATTTTGCTTTGGAAACAAAAAAATATGAAGCGAATGTTGCTGTAATTTCCTCAAATGTTTTTAAATCTTAATTCATTATAGAAAGAGAAATAGAAAATCATAATTGTGAAAGCTAAATATATTATTCCATTTAATAACACTTGACCGGAGTAATTTCTTAACCCTTATAAATTTTATAATGCAATGAATTTGTCTTTTAAAACAAAATAATTTTTTACTTGCTTATTTATTTTTTAATGAATGAAGCCTTCGTATATAAGAATGATTTGCTCTTAATGTGAGATGTATGTATAATCCTTGGTAAGTGAGATGTATGTATAATCCTTGCTATGTGAGATGTATGTATAATCCTTGCTATTTTAATCTTATTCGTCTGCTAAAATTGAAATCTTCAATTCTTTCTAGAGATTGAGTAAAATAAAACACAAAACGATATAGTTTTCATATTTGTTTTAATATTTTTGATGCTTTTTTCACAGTATTCTAGCTGGTACCCGGCGTGTTGCTGCAGCCGAGAAAATAATATTAAGGTCAATCAAACAATCATTTGGTAATGTTTTATCGAAGTAGTATGAACGGTGTGACAGCATATAAAATATGCGCAAACAAATAATCATTTTTATATGCTAGATTTGTGTATTCTTTTAGAACTGTAAAACTTGGCTTCTTTTCAGGATGGAAATGAAGGAAACTATTTATTGCATCTCGTGATTTGTTTCATATTCGTTCAGAATTCTCAAGTTAAACTTTAGAAAATGGGAATAAAATATTTTCTTTTAAAATTGGTTAAACATAGAAAATATATGTTTACCATATTATCATTAATATCGTTGAAAAGATAACTTTTTAGAAATTAAGATAGTTCAAAATTATTTGTACTGTAATATTTTCGGTTAAAAAGTTACTACGCAAAAAGCTAAAATTTAAATAAAATTTTAAAAACCCAGGACTGGTCTCCACAAAAGTTTCTCGCATGATCTGTAATACATTTATTACTTCTGAGAATGACTTACATGCCATTTTTCTTCAATAGCTATACAATATTAACTTTGAACTTGGATTTAAAATTTCGATTGAATCTACTGTGTCTTCTTGGCGATTATTTGGAGATTAATCCTTGGCAAATAAATGTAGTTGAGATTTAAATTTCATTTTTATTTTAGATAATTTTACTATCCCTATAACCACCACGTAGATATCAGCAATAAGCTGACCAAATTCCATCACAATCGGATAAAAAGTTTAGGGAGGCATAAGAGACACACAGACTAACATTTATTTTTATTTAAATAGATGAGGATGAATGATGATTGAGATGAATAACTTCTACATAAAAATTATTTAATCTCATTCCCACATGCTAAACTTAATCAATAACTTAAATACTTTATGACTTAATCTTAAGAAAATAATTTTAAATTTCAGTCGCGTCTCCCTAGAGTGGTGACTTTCCGAACCAAGGAAATAGACCGATCATTCGTAGCGGAGGGGATGAAATATGTATTTGAAGTGACCATAATTCATTACTTCTAGCAAAATTAATTATAAAATGTTATGAATGACTAATATTTTAAAAATAAGTTGCAATTTATGCTTTATTGGATATTTTTTATTTAATCTGAAATACTTTGTTTCATCAGTGGTTGAATAAATTCCACATAGATTCGTCAGCAACTTTTTTTTAACTCTTTAATTATTTGTTTTAAAATTTCCGCGTTGAAAATATTTTGATTTATACTTTTCTTTTTACAAATCATGACCCACTTATATTTTTCTCCGTTTTAGAGTTTTTAAGTGGATCTAAAACTCTTTTTGAATACTTGGATATTCTTTATACCTTACATTTATTTCATACTAGCCGCCTCTGGCGACCAGCTGGTTCGCCATGAGTAATGCGTTCTAAAATCTTCAATTAAATCACATATTAATTAGCCTAGAAGTAATTCCGGGAATTGATTGGCCTGAAAGCAATATTTTCTGTAAGATGATGGACGAAAAGTTCTAAAAGAACACCTTTTCCTAATAATATTCTTTAATTTCATAAATCTATCAGTTTTAACTATCGGTTATGCTTCCAAAATATTAAAAATGTTTTTTTCGATGATGTTGCCAAAATATGAAATATGTTTTTTTTTTTCAAGAAAAGCGAGAAAGGGAAAAAAGTATTGAATTAATGATACAGATATTGCAAACGATTACATAAATATGCCATTAAGTCCGGATTTCAATGCATATCCTGTCTAAATTCAATCAGGTTTACTGTAAATAAAGATAATTTATGGAATTAATGATACAGATATTGCAAACGATCATAGAATCATTTACATTTATTTTTTAAAGAAAATATCACATTTTATATTTCTTTTATTTTATCCTGTCACGTGCTGAAAGTTGCATTTCTGTAGATTTATTTTGCGATGATAATTTTTTTTATTTGAACTTCCGACATTCTTTTATTTTATCCAGTCACGTGATAAAAACATGGTTAAAATATTTCTTTAAAAATTCGTTAAAAATAGAAGCTTACGTTATAATTTAAAAAAAACTGATACCGTTAGAAAGCTAATTTTTTTATCTTTAAATTGATGTAAAAATCATGTTTGTGCAATAATAGTTTCTGAAGTTATAGCGGGAAAACGTCGAAATTTCGCTTAAATTTTAATTAATTCAAATTCTAATTAAAAATTCGAAAAAAGGGCTCCGAGGTGCACATTCCGGACCTCCAAGGTACGCATGTACCAAATTTGGTAGCTGTAGGTCCAATGGTCTGGCCTGTAGAGCGCCAACGCACACACACACGCACACACACACACACACACACACACACATTGAGCTTTATTATAAGTATAGATGAAGAAAACAAAATCTGTGTACAACATTAAAATCCTACGCTTTGTTTATTTCACTCTGCTGAAATCCAAACGTCAAGAATAACTTTATTGCCTGATTCCCGTTTACGAATTAATGCAAAAGATTTTTTTTGCCAGTGGAATTAAGATAAATTTAAATTGTAAATGCTATGCTTACTGGAAAAGCGGTTCTTCTTTTTTAATGTTCAATAACCATGGGCACTGAAATACCGCAAGCAGCTGAATGCCGCAGTTCAATTTCCGCTATAATTTACGATATATTATTAATTTCAGTTTGACTTTCTGACTGTCGGTACATTTCTTCATGCTCAATCTTTCTTCTGTTATGCTGAATGAAAGTTCATCATCAGACAGACGTAAGAAATGTCTTTTATTTCTTAAATTGAAGTAGAATGGGTGACCACCTCAATTTTCCATAAAGAGCATGTATTAGTTCCTGGGGGAACCTGTTGAACATTGCATATGTGCATAAAAATAGATACTAATACATTATATATATTGGTACACATGAAGCAACAGTAGAAGTTTTACTTGAATATGACATTGCCTTTGTTTTTCTTAAAAATAATTATATTTTAAAAAATAGTAGTAATATATGCTTAAAAAAATTATATTGTAGTAATTCTGCCTTTGATTATGTTGATATGCTGTTCACTGCACGTATTTAACTACTTATTTTGGTATTATAATTTTAAAAATAAGCAATCTGAAAACATATATTTGATTATCAGGATTTGAAAAAATAAATACAATATACCACAAAGATATTGTTGATTCTCGAAAGTAATTTTTTTGATAAAACTTTGCTGGTTTGAAAATATTGTTGATGTAAAACGTTATAGGAAGTTAAGGAATAGTTTCGCTTTATTCTAGTAAAGAAATTCTTATCTAATATTAGCTCTAGATACTGTAAATACAAAGTTACAGTTTCTTTCTGTGTTTTCGATTGGATACAACTAAAGCAATATCAGGAGATTAAAATATTGACTACATCCTTACGGCTACTAGGAGACTATCCACAATTATTATTATATTAATTTATAAGGAGGAAATGTACGAAAAGGCAACGTCCAATATGCCACATATTTTATCGTCTAACGACTTCAAATATCTGGAAAATATTGTGCTTTTCCTAAAAATTAAAAAAAAAAATCTCAGATTAATAAAATATATATGTTCTGCATTTCGAAATGGAAGAAAATGTTATCGTTTGCAGACTTGCAATATGTATATATGTTTTCGAATTTTGGAAAACTTCAAACGCAATGCTGAGTATATATCACTCTATGGGAAAAAAAATATGGTTACGAATCTGCTATGCTGCTTCCCAGCATGGTTCTATCACTGGAAATACTGATTTACAGTAATCTTAATGGATGATGCGGATTCCGAGTCAATGGCCCCACAGCTTGGGCACAAACTTGGTGACCGCTTAGCGAATTGTCGACGAATTTGTCAAATTTGGCTACAAAATGGATAATGCTCGAGGCTTCAAGAACTCTAATTGTCCATCCATTAGGCACTGAGATAAGCCCAGAGGCTCCTGAGGGATCCAGAAGGTCATACGTCCTCCTCTAGGGAACTATAAAAGGCCGGCATTCTCAAGCTGTGGATCGTCTTCGTGAATTGTAGTCGGAGTCAAAAAGCAAGTAACGAGTCTTCGAGAGGATAGCGAAGCAACTGTGGAGAGCAAGCCTTGTGTGGAGCTATTACTGAACCGAGCTGTGAGAATCGGATCTTATTGTCTACTATAAAGGCAGCGTCTTGTTGTATGTAATAGTCAGTTATGATGTGTTGAGTATTCAGCTAAAGCGAGAAGATACAGAACAGTGTTTCAACAGTCTGGAGAGATCTTAGAGCGAAGCTTCGATGATCCTCTCTCCTGCTGAATTCTTCCTGGCCACTTTGTGAGCAGAGGTCATTTATTACTTGTGAGCCCCTGTTGTGTGCAGCTGTATGTTCGTTTCAGTTGTAAATATTTGTCGTCTTTGTGTTGTCCTGTCTTCATGTAAACAAATGTCGTCTTTGTTTCCTATTGAGGTCAGCTGATTGTGTTCTCACGTCATACACCCACTACACACAAACGTACCAGGCGGAGAAATTCCTCACCTTATATTGATTCCTAGTTTATTCATTGTCAATACAAAATTTATCGAATACGGCTTATTTATCCATTGTTCTCTAGTGGTATTTTATTGAACAGTGTAAATTTAAATATGTTTATACGAATCAACTTTAAAGATAAATGTATAAAAGTTTGTTTTTTTTCTGTCTAGAAACTAAACATTTCAAATCTCAAATTATTGGATGTCGATATTAAATAAGAATCCATTCGGTAATAGAAATAATTAACTAAATCGTTTCATAATCAGTAAATATACCATTCCTGTTTCATCATATTATACCACTGCATTCTTTGGTGAAAGTCTGACTTATCCCGCTTGTGTTCGGATTGTCTTTTTCTCATTCCGTGACGAGAAAACCAGAAGTTATGAGGCGATAATTGCTTTCTACGAGTGGCAACTCTTAATGGTCAGCATTTCACATTAATGTCCAGCTCTGACGGACTGCTCTCCCTTCTTCCTTAGAGTAATACACTCACCCGCTACAAAAAAAGGCGATAAAATTTAACTCTTTATGTTGAAATGGGTAATAACGTTTAAACGTGCAGAAAGAGATTCTCAGATGGTTTGTTACTACCTAATATAGCAATTACGTGGTGTGAAATGAGAACATAAATAATTGCTAACTGTTTGAAACGGTTTCCTCCCAATTGATTTCACTTTAAAATCACACTTTTTTTTTTGTCCATTGTTTAGAAAATGGTAATCTTGGTGGAAGTTTGGTACAAATAACAAGTAATTTAAGTGTATCTCATAAATAAATAGAAAAATAAAACTTATGATTGTTTTCAACACAAAGCACGAATCTGAATAATAATAAGTATTATATTCGTTTTTAATTAATATGGTGTCAATTCAGATAAATTCTATAATATATCTAGGAAAAAAAGATGGTTGTTTGAAGTAAGACACGATTTTTCAATTATGAAAACATTATTTAAGAATGCTTCATTTCAAGGTGATTTAAAGCATTTGATGCCTGCCATTTGTATTTAGATCGTTGCATGGTATCCATTAAGAAGTTTCTGATATACATCTGCATTTCTTCATATATGATATTCTTTAGTTATAATGCCAAATTTTAAAGTACATACCCTCATCTTTATGGTTAGATAACATTGGCTCATCCTATTTAGCTGAGTGTATCTTAGAACAAGTTTGACATTGCCTGGGCAGCCATAATCGACAGTTTAAAACGTACCTGGGCTAACTATATTGATATATTTTTCTTCAACAACTTTCTGTAAACTCCATTGCAAGTTTTTTAGATTTTTCTATTAGGTATCGCTTTGTATTTAATGTACTCATGAAACAGAACTCAATCTTTGCATCTTAGAACTTGAAAGTGGTTTGATAAATCATTTTCTGTCCATCTGTTGTGCACACTTTTGACATACAAAGCAAAACATTGTCTTTATACCAATTCTGAAATGACTGCAAAGGTTAAATGGGTGCCTCTATACCATTAAAAAAGGCGATATACTACAGAAGTTGGCAAACTGCTTAATATTAACTTATTTTTAGTGGTAACCTTAATCTGCTTCCTGTGTTGCTGATGATACTGCGAAACGAAAAATATTACTTTTTAAATTTTCCTTTAATAAACACAGAAATTTCCATTAACAGGCAGTGATTTCCGACAAAATTAGATTTAAGATTTTGATGAATGACCACTTACAGCTCCTACAGTATGAAAAAAACGTTTTTTTTAAAGTTGTATTTAATATGATTCAAATGTTTAAGAATAACTTCATTTTCTTGCCAGAATTAATATTCTGAAGGGGAAATAATGTGTAAAACATATAACTATAAATACACTTTTTACAGAAACATTAAATTTGGAGATTTTACTTTGCATATACATTTAGACAGCTTTAATTCAATGTGAGTTATACAGCTTTAAAACGTAATTAGATTAAATTTTTTGGTTAAAAAGTAAGCATACACTCATGAAAAATATGTTTAACAGTCCCTAAACAGTTTTTATATAGCAACTATTTTAATCTAATATTGAGTAAGCTTATCTTACCCGTTTCCAACGATCATTTTTATGTAGCGAAGTTTGTTAGATGAACTTGAAGTCAAACTATTAAATTGAAAAGTCTCCTAGAAGAGGCAGCAACACTGATATAAGGAAATTTGTATAAATATTAGTTTTTTAAAGAGTAAAAAAGATATTGCCAGGAAATAACAGAAATTGTTTATAAGACCCGTATCCTTGAGTAAATCTTGATGCCACACCAATCCACTACGCAACATAATGCATGCTGATTTCTTCCTTTCACATGGCCATGTCTACTTCCGAACTAGAACGAGTGCCATTCCGCAGCGTTCCCAATGATCCAGGAAGAAAATTCGAAGAATGATTCGTCATCTCGAAGAAAACCAAGATCTATTTAGTTTTCATGAGTATTTTTCCCTAGAGTAGCACTCTACCGACATACATTTATTTTCTGTCATTTTTGTGTTTGTACATAGCGTTTATTTGCATTTGTATTTTTGGTGCGATTTGCTCTCTTTTTTCTCTCTTTTTATACCTGTTCTCGTTTCTAGTTTCTTGCATATATTTTTACTAGTATTTTTCAGAATCTTGTAATCACAAACTAACTATAAGTCTGTTTCTGTAAATCGGCACACGTTTTCAGTTCCTGCATGATATTTAGCTTAATAAGCCAAATCCAATTCCCATCTCAACTTCAAAAAACTCATTTTCTTCGGCTTTGCTCAATCCAATATTAAAATCCGTTACCTAATTCCAATCTATAATTGCCAGACATCGACCAATACCCATAGAGAAGGTTTAGTTTAGTTAAGTTAAATTAACCTCCCACCGTAATGCAACACTAGGACTATTTTTGGGACTCACAAAGATGGATAGAACATCTTTCCCTGTCTCTCCCACTTCATGCTCATGACACTGTTTAAATAACCAGAGGGTTATAGTTGCAGAGGTATGAAGCGGGGTTGTGTGTAAGAGCCGTATGTATGACAAAAAATTCATAAGCGATGAATTGATTGAATATAAAAGTAGAAGAGAAACGAAACGCATTCTGAGTGATGGCGCTAGAAGGGAAATTTCGTAATTAGACATAAAAAAAAATATTGAGCCCTGAAAGTAAGCATTCGTTGTCATATGGGGCTGTAAAGCTTCAGCTAAGGTAGGAAATTTAGTTTTTATAGATAACATTATGAGCTATGCTGTTTACTTGGGTATACTTTACAACAATCTAAAGAACATAGCAAAAAAAATCTATGAAAAGAAGGAAATGTGGCATTCCCACTCGATAACACCTTCCAATACATGATGTCAAAATGCGATGACATCATGTACCAGGTTAAATGGGAAACGTCGTATTCTAACTTGATAACGTCTTTCATGATGCATGGTGTAAAATGTGATGACCTTTTCACTGTAATTAGCAGTTATAAATACAGCAAAGTTTCCTGATATCAATGGTTTAGAATAACTATTATCTCGACTCGAAATAGAGAACCAAAAAAAAATATTGAAAAACAAAGTCGATTTAAAACAAGTGTTGTAAGGAGTAAAATATGTCCTTGCATTCATGTGATAGAGTTGATAGCATGATAATTGGAGGACATAAGATTAAATAAGGGCCTCTTTTCATATAAAATTTTAGAAAAATTTCAGTAGTGCATTTCCAATTTCTTAAAGTTTCATTAAAACATTTCTGAAACTTTTAATTTTATAAGCTTTCATTAAATACTTTTTACTTTTACTTTAAATTAAACCACATGTGTAAAAATGTGATGTGAAAATTTCTTGGTAACTTTTTTTGCATCGAAAAGAGAACTCATCAAGTGAAAGCAAAGTTTATTCTTAATTGTTTGAGCAATTGAATTTGGACTTGATTACAATTGAAAATGGAGTAAAATAATATAATAATATAATTCATCACTTGTTCTTTGCTCCAGTAAGGCGGATTTCCTTCAAATATAAGACTATATACAACAATGAAAATTTTACCTAAATATGCATCTATCTTTCTGAATATGCCCATAAGTCAAATTCACTAAAAGCAAGATAAGGGATTCATAAGGGATTAGGGTAAGGATAGGGGATTCATAATAAATAATCATCAGAGAGGGTCTTTCCAAAACAGTCTCGCAACTTCTTAGTTTTGTGCTGCCTTTCATTACTTGCGAAATATCAAATTACAATTATCAATTTTTTGTGTTTTACCCCTTATTTTGGATTAAATTACTCTTTAATACGAGGTAATATTTAGTCAGGAAAAACTAGCATATTATCCTGCTTAAGTTGAGGTCGAGTAAATTAAATTTGGTGTGTCCTTTGGTATTATTCATTGATGCCTTACCATATTGCTATCGTAAGAAGAAATGGATAAATCGTTCTAAAAGAGTTGAAAGAGAAAGAAGATATTATCTTCATATCCTTTAAGAAAAGGAAATATATATTTCTACATCCTCTTTAGATATGTATTTAAATGTGCGTTTTGAATACACATTTTTATAATTCACTTTCTTCTAATCAAAATTTATTGGAGGATTTCTCTTTTTAAACAACCATCCTATTTTTAACCGTTACTTTCCTGTAATATACTTTAAATATTATATTCCGTGCGTATATTTCTCGGCAGTCCTAAGAAAGGAAAACGCAGAAAAGCAAAGTCAGATAAAATCACCGCCTTTCAACCAAAAGATAAATCATATTCCCTTTGAAAGGCATACGATGAATCGTCATTGCCAAAAACTACTTCCAAAATCTTGAAAGAATGGAAAGCCTAATGATTTGCTCTTAAGCGAATCCCAATCATTTATATTGCTTCTGCCTTTAGTAGATCGTAATAATGTGTCAGATAAAATGGGCCAACGTCGTCAAGTCTGACTTGGTTGACAGCCAAATCGGGTTGAATCCATCTTTGAAAATAACAGATGCGCGCTCTTCAAGAAAAGGGGAATTCCCGTCCACTCTATCAGGAGTATATTCGAAAGCCCCGTAATTTTGATGATTTGTGGAGTGAGCGATTAGCTGAAAGACCTCATCAATCTGCAAAAGGGCCGCAGTTCTCAATCGCACCTAAGATCCGCGATTATCTTGGGAGGATGACACAGTGCTTTGAGCCGGCCTCCGGAAGATCGCATTCAGCAAATGTTTATCTTCGTAGAGAAATATAATGTTTCCAAATGGTCTGTTTTTCATTGATAATATTATAAAGCATAATGATTTTTTAAAAATCTGCTTTAGTGTATTGAATATGTATTAGGTTCTATTCTTTATGAGATAATTATAAAATAGAAAAAATGAAATCAACTATTTCAGAAAAGTTAAAGTTATCATGTGATAACATTATTATGTTTTAATTTATTATTTATTTAAGCCATTATTTATGATCAATTTAAGCCCTTACTCAGTTTAAATCGATCTGAAAAAATCACGAGACTCCTCCATTGGTCACCATCCCCCCTCTCTCTTCAATAAAATATCTTACACTCTCAAGATTGTTTAAAACCGGTTAAGACAGGTTAATGACTTCCAATAATTAATACAACTCGTAAAAATTCAGAGAATGCATGATTTGGAAACCAAATTGTAACTTTAGTTGGCGCTAAATCGCCAAATGTCATAATTATTTGCATTATTTCATAATAACCCTATTTTAAAAAGTTGAAATTATTTCTGGAACAAAAATCTTTATCGATTAAACAAACTATTCTTCGGTTTGTTTGGTTTATTTTTTTAAAAAAATATTGTGCGATTTGGCAAAAACGCTGGGATAACCAAGGCGAATATTATAGCAACCGATGAGAGATAATTCAAAAGCTTTATAATGAAAGCTGACTTCGAAATAAAACTACTTTAACAGACGAGAGATATTTCGAAAACTATACTGTGAAAGCTGGCTTAAAAATAAAAAAATGGGAAAAATAGTCATTATGTTGCCTTCACATTTTGAGGGTCCAAAAAAAGCGAAAACAATATTGTGTTATCACATGATAAGAAATTATCAAAGTTTTCTTATAACAAGAAGATGCTAACTTTCTTGAGAGTCAGTAAAAATAGCTAAAAGCGCCTTAAAAGAAGAAAAATTACAATGTTATCTCACCAAGGATACATTGGAGAAATTACAAAGCGGAAACTTTTAAAGGGAAATAAAATAGATATGTTTCTAAACGCATTTGACTCTTTTAATTTCTTAATTTTTATAACTCAGTAGTAATAACTTGTTGTCCCATATATGAACTTCTTCTGTCTGAACGTTTTGCTGCCAGGAAATTCTATAAAAGTTTTCTGGTTGAAATATTGTTTGTGTAGTGTTTTCTCTAGCTGACTTTGTAAAAAGCATCGTCAAAAATATTATTCATTTTCGTAATTTAAATTAATTCGGTCATTTATTTTTATTCGATTTTCTTTTATATTATTTTAACTAACGATATAATTTTATATTTTTATAAATATTTAAAAACTTTTTCGTCATTAATTTACTTTTTTTATTACATACAGTTTAGTTTTACTATGTTTATAAATTTGCGTTAATTCGATATAAAAGTTTATTCCTAAGTTGTCTCTGCCTCCACATTTCATTATTGAGTAACCCCTTAATTCTTACAGCTAACCATCCTCAGCTACATTCCAGTCTACATTCAGTTAAAAGAACGTTTCGTACATTAAACGGAAGTCAATACAAGCGATTTGTAATAAAATGGTTCTTTTTGTTATCATGTACACACACACACACACACACACACACACACACATTCGATATAAAACACACACACACACATTCGATATAAAACACACACACACACGTGTGTGTGTGTGTGTGTGTGTGTGTGTGTGTGTGTGTGTGTGTGTGTGTGTGTGTGTGTGAGTGTGTGTGTGACGGGACATTAATCTTCCTGTCATGTTCGACTTTCTGTTAATTCACTATAATAATATTTTTGGTTGTTAACTGTAGAAATAACTTGATTTGTTGTCAATTACGTGGAGGTTCGAGATTGATTCTGGAGTTGCTGTGGAAACCTGTAAAATACTGAAGTCGGCAATTTTTTTAAAATTTTAAAAAAATCTAGTGGTAAAAGAAAAACAAAAAAAAAAGTTGATAAACAATCAGCCGATAAAAAAAATATAAATAAATAATCAGCCGATAAAAAAATATAAATAAATAATCAGCCAAGCAAAAAAAAAAAAAAAAGGAAAAAGGCTTTCAAAATTCCACAGCCAACAATATCACCACTAAAACAAAACAGCAATAAAAAAATCGTTTGTTTCACCTCTCACTGGACGGGTAGTATTCTAGTGGAACCTTTATAAGCCATATAAAATCCTCAAGACTGAGTGATCACTTTTAGCCTTGTGGTCGTGTTATCTGGTTACGATCAGTAAGATCCCGTGTTCAGGCCTAGCTATCACCAAATAGCTACATATATATATGTATATACAGGGAGAGAGAGAAAGAAATTAAATAAAACGAATAATGACTGTAAAATAATAATATTCTCACATAATAACTTGAAATTTGCGATCGTGTATTCCATTTTCTTTTTCTTTACTAATTGGTATTTTTTTTCATTCCAGTTTTCGCCTTGCTTATTTTTAATATCAAATCCAAAATGTAACCAAATTTCTTTATTCTACTAAGAACATTTTATCCTGAAAGTATTCGGGTATGTAAGGTCAATACGCTATTTGAATTTGTGGAATCTAATCCCATTAGGTCTTATTTATTCCCATACAAACCGCAATTTCTTCTTGTTGTGAGGACACACATTAATGCAAAAGGTCCGATATCATTTTCAAAGCATAACTTAACTACGAACGGATTCTGGTGAGCAGACCTTATACCCATTCAAACGGAATGAATTCGCAAAGACAAAAGAGGACGAAAACAAAAGTATGTAGGTTCCCTCCATTTTTTGTCCATCGTCTTGCGCTCTCCTTCATACCGAATAATATAATAATAAATATGGATGTCCATCTTTACGATTTCATGGAGCTACAAAAAGTGGAAGAGGCCATGAAAGAAACATTCGGATTTACATCACAAAACACATCCCGCAGAATGATTATGCTGTCAAAATGGGCAGAGAATAATAATGTTTTCAAGAAAATGTTCGAAGTTGCAGTCCACTGCGCTGGCAACGCTATCCATCCCTTTATGGTCTTGTGTTTCCACTACAGTAGCAGAAAATGAGGTTGTATGATATAAAAATATGGGTGTCAAGTATACTCTAAATGGATGAAATAAGATCGCTTGGTTATGCCTATTACATCCAGGAAGGGAAGCCTCGTTTTGATATATCGCATTACGCGGTTGAAATTTCGCTCGCTCAGCAAGGAGCCTCCTGAAAAATGGCTGCATTTCTAACTTTTCGTTTTATTGCATGTTAGGTCAGAGAATCTTGATCAGGTATTATTTTTAAAGGTGAGTTGATATCCATTCCTTTAAATCTCATTTTTAAATTTAATCCATGTAGTATTTCTCGGAATATGAAAAAAAATGATTTTTTTTTATACATTACAAGCTGGTAACCGGCGCATTCCTGCCGCAGAAGAAATAATTTTGGAAACATCCTTTGGAATATAAAATAACTCTCTTGTTAATTAGAAATGAAAGAAAGAATAATATTTATTTTTGTATCAGAAATGAATACATTCATTGAAATTGAGTGATATATAAAGGAGAAGCATAAATAATAATCATTCCCTTTTTAAACTTTATTATTCAAAAATTTAGGATTTTCAATATTTTTTTTTCATCAGCAGAAACAAATAAATGCAAGTAACAAGTAGTGAAAGTTTCATCTCACTTGGATGAGCGCAAAAGAGACAGACGGACAAACATTCGTTTTTATATATATGGATGTAATTAATTGCTAAATATCAACATCCTCATTTCAATTATTCCTATTTAAAATAGAATCACGCAAATACGGAAATCAATTATATTTGGAATAGACTGAGTAGATAAGATATATCTCTCATTATGTATTTTACTGTAAATTTCTGTTTTTAATATTCATTGTTACATTGTATGAGTTATCAGCATAATTTGTATATATACATATAATCACAAAGGCAAAGCTATATTCAAATTTGCCATTCAACTGGGAATCAAAGTTGTCATTATTTCTGATTTTAAAACCAAATCAATCAGCAGATGTAAGAATTTACCTGACTAATTTTCTATTCTACATATTGAAACTAAAAAATAGGTAATGTTTATAAAGATATTAAAATTACATCATCAGGATTTTGTGAGTGTTTTTCATAATTTTATGGCTTTAGATGCACTTCATGAAATATACATGAAATAGAAAAACATATTTCTTAAATTATTCCATTTACTTGGATATGTATGGAAATTTAACATTTAGAAAATTGTGAAATAACTTCTTTCCTGCAAAACATCTAATTTTCGATTAAGAGACGTGCTCAACCATACAGAAAATGGATATTAATAATTTTAAACTGGTCACAAAGGCTTAAAAAATAATGTTATAATTTATACATAGTTTTTTTTCAATGTTTCGTTGTTATTTTTTGATAATGGTTTTTATTTATAAAAAGATAGAGAATTTTTTTATAAACTGGAGCTGTTTTTCCCATCATATCCAAGTGGTATTTTTTGGCGGCACATATGAGTATTGAACATATTTTCATATGGATGCATATTTCAATTATCTTAGTATGTGCACTTCACCTAATTGTTTTTCCTAATGCTTGAACTGTGAAAACTGTACCTAAAAGAAGAATGTGCATGATCCTCTGTATGAAGAATAATGTCTCCGATCCCATTATGTACATGATCCTCTCTCTGATTATTATTGACAAGTTTAAGGAAGAAAATTATGCTCATAAACTGAAAGTAAAGTATGGTTGTTTGTAGCAAAGAACAGGATTATACGAATTTTCGGAATCTCTTGAGCAGGGAATTTTCCCATCGTATACATAATTAGATTTATTTCTGTTAAAGTAGTGACGTCAATATAGATATTAAGCTGAATTTTACTGCGTAATATTCTTTATCGATTTCCTAGTTTTAACATTTTTTAATTTTTGGCACAACCTCCGATGTAGCTCCTGCTTATTAGAGCATGATAAGCAAACACGTAAAATTTTTAAATAGGTTATTTTATATTTTAACGAAAGCAACATAAAATTAAGAAAATCGTAATTTAATAGTTTGGGTTAGATTTAGTTATATCAGCGTCACGTTTTTTAAAGAGACACTAGGGCTATTTGGGGACAGATTCCGTCATTTTGAACCGCCGCCAGATCACGAGGACGACAGCTCAAATCTTCTCTACAACACGCTATACCAGTGGGAGAATGCTTGGCTTGACGGATTGAACATTCAACAGATCCCTTTTCACGACAGCTTTTCAGTGGAATCAGTCTCAAACCAGAAGCCCTGCGGCTCAAGAGCCGAGATTTTTCCACCAGGCCACCGCAGTCCTAAATTATTAATTTGGAAACTCTTAATGAAGCTCACGTTATGCAGTTTTGAAGTAAACTTTAATGAAAATCAAATGTTGGAGCTTATTTATTCCTATAAACTTTGTGAACTGCTCTATGAAAATTAAAACTCATCATTTTACCATATATATATATATATATATATATATATATATATATATAATAAAAGCATTAAATAATTAAAACTATTATTAAATTAAATAATTAAGAACAATAATTAAACAAATTGAAGAATCATTGAAAATTTTTTAAAAAACTGGAAAACAGTAACCAATTATGTCGGAATCGAAATTAAAATTTAATCTGGAATTAAACAACAAAAAACAAACAAAAATAAAAGCTAAATGAAAAAAAACCTCTTTATGAAACAAATCTAAAATAAAACAATTTAGTAAATGAAACTAATTATGGAAACGAAACTAAAAACTGGAATGGTAACTGATTTTCAATCGTTAATAAAACACTTTTTATTCATCCCCTCAAGTTCAAATGCATTTTTAAGACTTGTATTTGATAGCACTGGATGCTAATACAGTTTTTTTTTCCAAATATTAATTCATTAATTAAATTTTTCCAATAATTTCTATTTGTTCTCTACAATCGTCTGAGATTACTGACGTAGAACTCGATTATAAATAATATAAGAAAATAAGCATGAATTGAGTTTAAAAAATATCTATATGCTTCATTTCAAACATTTTACTAAATACAGCCGACAATTAAATGCATTGTTCCTTTAAAATGCAAGAAACGCTCAGCTGAAATCGTCCTCTGTGACTCCCGGTATCGGGAATTCCGCCCGCTAGGAATCCCCCTGCCATTCCAGATTAAGAGCTTTTAAGTTGATTGCAATCGACGACTCTTTGGATTGCAGTAATCGGTTCCATTTCCCTTAATGTTTCATTAATGATGCTCTAAATTCGATACGTGCCCGTCATTCCTTTGATGCAGTGCGGCAGGAATGAGAGGTTCCGACGACTGGATCCACTGGCAATCCGGACTCATTTGGAAGTTAATCTTAATTGGATATAATTTACTGTGATGAGATCGATTAGTAACAAATTATACACTGCACTGGGATTAAATTTAAACGGATATGTTCAGCTTGTTGTGGAAGGTAGAGCTTTCTGGAGAAGATATGATTTTAGAATTTCAGATAAAATTATAGACAATAAAAATTGGAAATGATTGTATTTTTGTATGTATATTTTTTTTCTTCAAATACTTAATGTATTGGATGTAATTTTTTTCAAATACTTTAATTAGTATGTCAATAAATATATAAATAAAAACTGGTACAATAAAAGAGAAATGGAAGAGTAAGAGTTTAATATTCTCTGACTTTCAAGAAAAATATTAAATGCAGAGATTTTATAGCTTATGTATAAATATTATGTTATGTAACAAAATGTAAATTTAAAATAAGGCTTTAATTGTTAAATAATTTTGGCTTACAAACTCATGTAATTAAAAGATTTTTGGATTAAAAATGTGGTCAAAAATTACACTGCATTTTTGATAAAGCAATTTGTAGATTCCTTTTTTCTAATTATATCTTTTGAAAATTGAAGCATAATTCGGGTGTTGAGAGGAAAAAAAACATTCTTGCATTCAAAAAATTCTTGCATTCATTCTTGCATGAACCAGCATCCTCTGCTTCTTGGAGTCCATGACACAAAAGAAACATTTATAAAATCCTCGTGCACCACAAAGTATCACACGGGTCTTACAGAAGTAACTATTCAACACATAGCAAAAGAAAACAAGAAAATTTAACAGTAATGAAAGATTACTATAAGAATAAAACAAAATAAGAAAATATAAGTTAAGAATAAGAAAATTTAACAAGTGTCGATAATAAATTCACAAAAGTTGTCAAGAACACTTCTGGCTGAAACAAGTGGATGAAAATCTGGAGGCAATTTATATGAATGGCTTGGAGAGCCAGTCTTAGGTTCCGGCTTGCTCCAGAAAACTTGGAACATAAAAGAAACACATGTTCAACATTTTTCTCGCCACCAGTGCTACAATCACAGATAGATGATGGAAACAAGTTAAATTTATACAGATAGCTTAAAAAATAGCCATGACCAGTAAGAAATGGTTATTCCATAATTTGTATAAAACAGATGGCATGACAGCCTGTTATTAATGGATGTGAAAAATTTCTTTGTTAGGTTCTCTTTATTTGAAATGATATATACTCGTATATTAAAAATGAGAAAATATCTTGTTTTTAGAAACATCTTTATAACGATTTGATATACATTGAGACGCGTGCATTCAGAATAGCTGGAGGCATCGATTCCAGAATGGAAACCAAGTTTGCGGGCTTTTTTTTTCTTCCCAAACGTAATCCAAGCGTGCAGAACGTCAATGTCTGGAGTGATATCGATCTCCAAAATGAAAAATGAACTGTCCCGGAGAAGAAGGGGCTAAAGACAATGGAAGTGCAAATATTAGTTTCCGGGGAAGGAAATCGCACCATTTGGAAATATCGGAGATGTCTGTCGGAACAATTAGTTTCAGCGTTCATGACGGGGTAGACAATCGCCGGGGATACTTGACATACCTTTTGTGTGCGGAAAAGTTTAATATCGATAAGCGTGTCATATCTGTCGTGTACTGCAGATAAATGAGGTTCTCTTCAGTTATGCATAGGAAATTGGTTTTTAATTTTGAACTCGCCATCATTTATATTTCATCTGATTTTGATAAAGTGCGCAGATAAAGAGAGAGGTGAGTATTTTGCTTTGTTCAATGAGAAGCGATGAATAATGGGGACAATAACTGAACACAAAACTCAGTAATTAGCGATTTACTCGATCGATAGGCTCAGAGTCCAATGAGTTCGAGTCGAGGTTTTAAAAATATTGGTTTTCTGTCATCTGTCAATGGATATCTGTTAGCAGAATACGTCATTAACATTATTGTGTTTCAAATAGATATTGCGTAGGTGTTATGAATCCTTTTAAATAAATGTAGCGTCGAGGAACAAGAGAAATTCACGTCTCAGAAAAGATTCTTTACGAGCGTGAATCTTAAGACATTTAACATTTTAAAGCCGTATTTAAAATTCAAAGAATGTAGTGAAACTAACTGATTTTTATATTGATCAATTGATAAATCAATGAAAATAATTCCTTTGTTTTTCTTCTTATGATTATGATTTTATGTTATGATTTTTAATCTTGAGCTCTTTAAGAATTATTGAGACTTATATTATTAACCTGGAATTCATAAAGAAAGGAAAACATATTCACAGATTTATTCTATAAACTTTCGGTCACAACTTTTTGAAAGTCTTGAAAATGAGAAAAATAAAAGAGAAAGAGGGCCTGTTATTAATATTGTTATCATTTTAGAGTACTTCCTTAATCTTACCAAAAATTAGTTATTAAAATTCTAGTTTTGCCCAACTTTTACTTAAACATTTTTATCCTTCACTGAAGTTTCGTAACTTGCTCGGATGGAAAAAGTTGCCCGAACTTCGGAACTTCCGGCTAATGACACGGAGAGTGAAGAACAGCGATATTTTTTATCTCTTTCATTTTCTTAACTAATTCGAAAATTTTCCTTTTTGCGGTACCACATCCAATTCTCTGTGAGAGATGATAATTATTCAGAAAACAATAAATGCCTGGAAAAGAAATCAGTTCTGTATGATATAATTTTTGTCTGGGAAGCAGAATAATGATCTCTAAAAGACTTTTTTCATTGAAAAAATAGTGCTTGATCTTCTATCACTCTGTTTTCCTTTCAGATGAAGAATGTGCAACCAATGGTTTAATCTTAAAACCTTTTCTTTTCTTAGTTTTTTATTAAATGGATTTTTTGTTAGCTTTGATTTTATTAACGTCCCACTGTAAAGCAACACTAGGGCTATTTTGGGACGGACCTCGTCATTTTGAACCACTGTCAGAGAACGAGGAAGACACCTGAATTAGCATCCAATCTCCACACCACACCACACAATCGAGAGGACATTTGGCCTGACAGATTTAAAGTGCAAGAGACTCCCTCACACGACGGTTTTTCGGTGGAATCCAGTATCGAATCCGAAACCCTTCGGTTCCGAAACCGATACCTGACCACCATGCCAGCACGGCCATTAAATAGAATAAATTTAATATGTTTTACATTGATTTAAAGAAAGGTCGATGAGACCACTTCGGCGAAGGCCTGAATATGCTCATATAGCATGAGCCAGTGCTCATATTTAAAGGACAACATAGAAGTAAAAAGCAAAATAAGGGGAGTAAATGAATCATTAAGGTTCATTTATTCCCTTCCTACGTTCACAGAAAAATTTTGAAAAATTCATTTTTTTTTAAATATTTAAAATTATGGTTTTTAGATGTATTGTTAATTATTATAAAAATACTATAAATACAACAAAACTATTTGAAAATATAATATACATTTGGAAAATAGGAGTATTTGTAGTAAATTTTAATGAAATTTAACCAAAATGGTTAACACACTACACAAAATTGTAATGGGGCAATCCTATTTTTCTTCCTACAAAAGTTATAGAATATAACAACGAAGGAAATGAAGCACAATCTAAGAAAAATTTTGAGATGCAAAGAATTCATGAGTAAAAATATGCATTTTTTCCATAAATTCACAACTTAATTTTTCTGTAAACACCTCTAAATGAAAAAGTATTCCACCAAGAATAAAACTTTCAGCTCATTTCATCACCCACACTATTTTAAACACGCGCTGAAATGTCAATACCTCTATTAGTTTTTTGGATATCCTGTTAACGGTGGAGAATTTTTATGAAAATGAATGTTTTGAGAAAAACCGAATAGAAAGACAAATTTTAACTGAAAATATTTGGCACTGGTGGATAGGTAAGGAGGTCTTCCTTTTCGTAGAAAAGGTAATTTGTTTTGGAAAGAGGAAATCTGAACTACAAGAAATAACAGTAAAAAGTAATCGTCAATGTGGCCAGTAACCAGTGTTTTTAACGTTGTCGGAAAACGTAATACAATTTTTTACAGCAAGTGCAAAAAATTCAAAATATCTTCGCTCTAACAACAACGGAGTATTTGTTGTCTTGTGCAGAATACATATAAAGAAACACGTCTTTCTCGCTTATTTCCTGCTGCAACATGCTATTTTCAAAAGATTTTTGTTGGAGAAAAACAGATAGCATTGAGAAATAATTTTATTTGAGTTAATATTGTACCGAAGGTGGCCAAGCAATTGTAATGTAGTCGTGCTGCTATATTCTAATTTAAGATATCAGAATATATTCGGAGAAAAAATTTTGAAAAATTGAATTTTTTAGAAATTATTCATGGTTTTTAGATGTATTGTCAATAAGAAACACTATAAATACAAAAACAATTCTTTGAATATTATATATTTTGAGAAATGGGAAAATTTGCATTAGAGTTTAAACCAAACAGTTTACATTCTGCTCAAAATTGGGAAGTTATGGGTGAAAATAAGAGCATATATGAATTTTTACCATAAAGTTACAACTTAATTTTTCTAAAAACCCCTATAAATGAAAAAGTATTTCATCAACAATAAAACTTTTGGCTCATTTCATTGCCCAAATTATTTAAAAACACGCTGAATTCTTTATGTAAATACCTCTATTCATTTTTGAGGATATAATGTTAGCTGTAGATAATTTTTATGAAAATTAAAATTTTAAGACAATTGATGCTAAAGACGAATTTTAGCTGAAAAAATATCCGACCCTAGAGGATAGATCAAACCTTCTTTTCCCTAGAAAAGATAAACTGTTTTGGAAAGAAGAAAGTCTGAACTGCAAGAAATAATAATACTTTTTTTAAGAAAAAATGCCAACGTGGTCAATAGCTAGTATTTTTAACGTAGTAGGAAGCCTTAAGTATTGCAGATTGCCCCACTTAAGAGTCTTTGCAGTAAAGTACTTCTTAAGGGTAGTAATCTGTAATACTTAGAGATTCTGGAGGTGAATCTTACTTGTGTCCATCTACAAGCCTGAAGTGATTAAGTTTCGCTTTTCCTGATGTATTTCCTCAAATATGAGATTAACTAGACAGCATTTATTTTCTTGGAAAATTATAAAATTTACAATTATAAATAATTAAAAATGTGTATATATATTTTATAGTGGTGAATAATGTTTTAACAGTGCGCAGGTATATATCATGTATACAATACAAAAAACCATTATCCATATAGTAGCCTCAATAGTAAAGAAAAAATACTATACATAAAAGACATAAAGTGAATCCGCAAGAAATAGATCAAGTGAATACTTGTAATTTTTGTTTTGTTTTTTAAAGTAATAATTTTGCTCTCTATCTTATTCTTAATGTTTCATTCATCTGACTTGTTTTAACCTTCATATTTTCACTTAAAAATTTATGAATATGAACTTTTATTTTATAACAGTATTTATTATTATTTAGTTTTTTTAAAAAACATGTTTTTAACATTTACATCAGAAGCCGAGCAAAATTCTTTTCCTAGATGCATAACAATAGAATTCATATTTTTCTAAAACTATTCCAGCTTTATTTAAGAATAGACGGTCATGCTGGCATTTTTAAAGCTTCAAACATTTCACAAAACTGACAAATGTTATAAAGTTCTGAGATTCATCTTCAATTTATTAATATTCTTGATTTTCTGAAATAAATTATATAATGTTTTCAAAATCTATCCAAGGTGGCTAATTTAATAACTGCAATGATATTCATAATTTTCATTATAAATTATTTTTATATCAACTTTCTGAAAGTCTAAAGAAAGCTGCAATGTATTTTTAGAAAAACTTTAGGCAAAGAAAGAATTTCCCCATATTTAATTTTTTTAAATATTCCAAATGAAAGTTCAAATTTTTCTTTCTTATAATATTCATTGTTCAATAAATTCTGCAAAATATTGCTATATATTATTTCATGAGAAAAATACTGTATCCTGCTTATTAGTTACATATATGACAAATCTATAAAAATGATTTGCCATTCTCTATTACTTATTAAGTTTTCATCATTTCTAATTATTATTAGTAGGAAATTATGCAATATATTCTAGCACATAAGCAATACATATCTATTCCTTATGAATTTTGTCTCTGAAGCAGTTGTCAAATTCCTTATGAAATGAATATCTAGTTTCATGAATATTTAGCATAATAAATATTTAGTTTACTTAATATTTTATATCAAATTTTTGTACATAATTACTATAATCTATGAAATAAATAATACAATGTGAAAATTCAATTATAAAATATCAGACTGGGAATTAAAACAGCTTCAGATGATGAAAAACAACTTAAAATCTAAGGGAAATCACACACTTACATTAAATTAACAGCAAATTTTTGTATAAAAAGGTATTAAGATTGTTAGCCAGCTTCAAAGATTCAAAATGCTGGATTAGCCGTATTTAATGTAAAAAAACAATGCATTTTAATTTTAAATGATAATTGTATATTAGCATGAAAATATCTGTATTTATCTTAGATTCTTGTAACAGATAAAACAATTCTCTTCAGGCATTTCAAACTGCAAAAAACCTATTACTTAATTAAACTTTAAAAACATTACTAACTAACAAAATTTAAACTATTTATATCATTAATAGCACTAGAAAAGAAAATGCTAATATTTTTAGACATCCTCAATTAATAAATTCTTGTATTTTCAGTAAATTGTTTTATTAGAATTTCAGAGTGCAGTTAGATAGATCCGAAACTATAGAGAATTACGCTATATTTGATTAAAATTGTTATTACTAATGATATTTCTTATTCATAAGACTGTACTATTTTGAACCAACAGAGCATGTAGTTAACATTGTATATTTAAAACCGTGTAACTGAATTTACTCAAAGATAGTTGCGGAAGGAATTGTAAGACTTGATAATTATTTCTAACTAAAGATACATACGTCACTGATAAATGCATTGCATGCAATTATATTTGAATTATGAATTTAAATACGGCGAAAATCTGTCTAGGCTAAAGATTATACGCAATTTATAATTCATGGAATCTTGCATCTTCATACACTTAATTATTATTCAAAATTTCAAATTGATTTTATAATGAGATACTTCCTATATTCAAACTTCGAAAGAGATAGGCTGTTAATGGCATCATAGAGCTCTCAAATGATACCATCTGGTTTATAGTTTAAGATTTAAGAGAAAGTAAATTCATAAGGCTCAAAAAAGGAATAAAAATTAAACCGAAAATCCTCTGTGAAAGTTTTGGATATTCTGAAATTGTCTCTGCTCACTTTTTTAAATTTAATAAATTACCATATTTCAGTGAGATAATATATTGCAGGTTTCTTAATGTCTATATTTGCTTTTATTCTTTTGATTATAATAAATTATCTAGACGAACATTTTTATAGGTTTGCATACCTGTTGCTTAATTTTTTTTTTGAACTTAAAAATACTATATAATATATACTTTTCTTGAACTAATAAAAAAGAAAATTAAAATTACTACCATCAACCAAAAACTATTTAACTAATGAACTACAGTAAATATTAAAATTCAACAAAACAAGATTTTTTTATTTTTACTACCACAATATTTCTTAATATTTTGTTAAATCAGAGATTATTTGTTTTGAAAGTCTATCTTCGTATCTATGTATTTATTACTGATAAAATGTTATTAATTTGACTGAATATATTTTACAACATTTTCAAGGTAATAATGAATAATATTTAGTTAATTTTTTTCAATTACAATTTCGAAATAAAATTACGGGCTTTAATCCCTAGTAATCAAAAAATTCCTTATGTGTTTTCTTCTGCAGTAAAATAAGAAATGGAAGATCTTTCAAACAAAACATAAAGAATTTTTCAGATAATACATTTATACTAGATTTCAGCTGCAAAGTCAATTCAATTGTAGCGCCTACTAATAGAAAAAATAGCAGAAAAATAATTCAAGTCTTAAATATATTTAAATGATAATATTTAAGGTCGGATTCGTTTTTCTAAAATAAATAATTGCAGAAAATTTGCTTTTAAGTATAAAGTTACAGAATTTTTACGAGAAAGAGCTCGTTTAGTGTATTGGTTTTCTGGTGCGAGATAAATACAATCAGCAGCCCTCATTAGAAAACAACGACGGCGTTTATTTACACGAAGGCAGGACATCCCAAAGACAACAAATATGTACAGCGGTATATGTATTTGTCTATTTCTATATTGTGTGTATTTGTCTACACATGACAGCAAACAGCAGTAATCTACTGCAGACAGTTGCGCAAAAGTAGAAATCCGGTAATGACAACATCCACAGCACACAAAGTGGTATTTAGACAGTATTCAGTAGGAGAGGGGGTCTTCGGAGCTTCGCTGCACGGTCTCTCTAGATGGCTGGAACAGTCCTCTTCACTTCTGGCTTTAGCTACCGACTCACTTCTTCACACGAGACTGGTAGCTCAATTCAACACGACTCGCTTCATGAGAGTGCAGGTCTTTATAGTTCCCGGGAGGTGTGGAAGTTTTGGGGCCAATCAGAGCTTATTTGGAAGTATATAGGTTCCTATTGGATGGATCTTTTAAATACTGGAAGTATAAGGAATTATCCATTTTGCCAAATAGTTGACAAGTTTGTCCCCATGCTCTAGGATCTCTAATGCGACACCCGATAGCATCCAATGCAGAGGACTGTAAATCAGTCTTTCTTATGAGAGAACTATTAGTGCTGGAATGCGAAATTGCATCTTCGGAACAATATCAATGTAAAGAAAAATGAAATGGTGATTCGTCGTAATGCCTTTAAGTATAAATACAGTAGTTAAGGCATCGATTTGTATTTTTGTACACTACAGAATAGCAGTGCTAAAAAATTTTACTCTACTATGGTGCCCATCACTTAATACTTACTATAATAAAGTCCTTTCTTGTTTAATTGAAATGAAGTATTCATTTAAAAACAATTAATGAATTTTTATCAGTAATATATTCCTTTTGATAGCAAATGACTAACTAATCTTCATTCATAGCACTTCTAGCTCTTATCAATCAAAAGTATCGCAAAATTACTTGCGACAGTGCTTTGTTGTCATCTTTTTGATTTTCATCATTCAAATAAATATCTGAAAATTAATTGATAGCTTCTTGGTACACTATGCCTATAGTATTGGTAACCTGCTGGGCCATCAAGATTATTTTTTTAAATCATAAAATACAACGGAGGTCAATTTTGAACTCCAGGATATGCGGTTTTATATCGATGTAGAATCTGCTGTTGATGTTCAATGTGACTTTGACTCAATTTAAGTTAGTGCTTTCTTTCCCTGGATATGGACATTTTGGAGTCTTTTATAAATTTGTAGCTGTAAATAATTATTCTTGAAACATGTGCGATGTATGCAACATCTTATCATGTGCGCTGTATGCAAATAACAATTTGAAGATACTAAGGAGGAGATCGTATTCAAGGACAAAATTCCATGTAATAATCAGAACAAGTAAAGAGCGCGAATCATTTTGACACCCATCTCCAGTTTAGGGTTAAATTCCGAATTTCATGAATTTAAAAGAAAGTTTTTAATGCCTTCATTTCGCATTTATTGGCATAAATTTACAAATATTATATGATTTTTTATTCAATTGTTGAAATTTCTTCCAATTACTGTTTAATTAAAACATCACTATTGATCTAATTTAGCAGTTTCGTGCTCAAGTTGTTCTATAATGAGTTTTGAAGAATTTTTTTTTTTGCATTACATATGATGCTATTATGTATTAGCATTTACAATATAACTTATAAATATCAACATGTTAAATTATTAGTTAAACTAATTAATTAAAGTAATTATTATGTTAAATTATTATTTGCGTAACAGATGTGTTTTCTTTTGTTGATACTTTATATATAGTAATGAATAAACACGCTTTTAAAAATACCTGCGCAAGAGAATTTGGTACATTCTTATTGTTTCAAGAATTCTTATGATGCTCTATGATCTTCTGTGTGTGTCATATCTTTGAAGAGAATCCTTGCAAGCAATAAGAAATATTGCATACCATCTTAAATTTCAAAATTTCACTTTTTCAATGACATAAATTATTTTTAGACAATGTGTTTTTCCTTCATTTTTTTAAAGTTTAATACAGACTATTTTGATGTGTAGTAAGAATAATCCTCTGTACCCTATAGTTTGAAGCGTTTACAATGCGTCAATGAGCAAGATCAGTCAATCGAGTGATGAGGTATAATAAAATAATTGTATTATTACAAATGCATACACAATTCATTTTTACATTAAGCATATTATGCAGCTCTGGACCTAAATGGGAATGTTTTGGCAATTATTTTTTTAATAAAGAATATGCTTTCTTCATATTTCTACATAGAAACCGCATTAATGTGATTGCTTGAAAAAGAGAAGCACCTAATTTTTATTCAAATTCATTATTATGAGCCAACCCAAAGCTTCTGGAAGAAGATTTTGAAACCTTGGATTATTGTCTTTTTTTTTAATTCAGGTAAATTTTACAGAAACAATTTAACAATTTTTAATTCAGGTAAATTTTACAGAAACAAATTCATTTTGTCTCTTAATTATCTCGAAATTGTTTCAGCCAACTTCTATCTCCTTCTAATCATTGAATTATTAACTTTTTATTTTATTTTAATTTTAATTGTTACGATGGGGAAAATCAATCAAATTCAGTTATTCCCGTAATTATATCTTTTTAACAAAAGCAATCGACTAGAGTACATTCCATGAATAGAGCTCCCCCCCCCCTTAAAAAATATTGTTAGTATTTTCTCTGTTGCAATCTCTTGTTACTGACTTTATATTTGTCTTTAGTTTGACTTAACACATTTTTTTTATTTACATATCAGTATCTTCCTTATATATTTTCCAAACATGAAAATGACAAGAAAAACATTTATGCAAATTTTTTTTTTAAAATTGTCTCTCACATTTCTTTACTGGTAAACACAACTTGGCTACGTGTCTTGAGTAATACATTCTCTAAGACCTTCTGTATCACAGATACTAACAATTATTGTTGATGTCACAGTTTTCCTGAGGAAGAGTTTGTTGTTGTTGCAGCACCTAACAGAGCGCCAACAGATATATCTTGTGCATAATAAGCTATTCATCTTAATAAGAGTGCTTGCGAATATTGAGTAGAAAAAGAGAGAAAAACGTTGCCATTGGCGACAGAGAAGGCCCGAAATAAATGGGAAGCTCCTTTTGAGCATTGTTCCATTGTGATTAATAATCATGGAATAAAAATCGAAAAAACACTCGGAAGCTGACGCTATAATATACGATTATGTTTCCTAGTATTTTTATGATGCTTTTGAGTTTTTGTTTCTGAATTTAGTTCTGAGAATCTTCCTTTCATTTTCTACGTAACTGTGTCCCATGAAACTATAATTACGGATTTACTGTAAATAATAAGAACTTTTTTTATCCAGATATAGAATATAAAGCAGAATTTATTTAAAAATATAATAACAAACATATATGCCGTGAAACATATTTCAATGCTGCTATTAAAAAAGTTTAACTGAAATACTGTTAACAATATGTAATAATAGTTTAAAATTGGAATACATTATTTAAATCAATATAACGCGAAACTGAATTATACAAGATTTTTCTTCATGCAATAGATATCCTTTAAAATCGTTAATTAAAAGAATTGTAGTTTTAACTACAATCCTTTCTTTATGTTACCTGAAAAGATATTTATAGAATCAATAAATATATCACAATATTATACTAAAATCAGGTATGTGGGAAGCTTTAAAACAATAAACTTGCACAGTTTTAATTTACAAGTTAGAGCCCTTAGAGACTACAAAAAGCAACCTTAAATCGCATGTAAACATTTTAGAGTAGATACAGCTATCTTTTCATAAAATCTGCATTTATAAACTGCTACGACAATTTTGTCTCATGACCGTTTGATATAACAGAAATAATACATTGTTATATATAAACATTGTCGATGCTTTTACTCATAATTTATTATTTATCTTTTATTGAAGTTCAGATAAGTCTATGACAGCTCAGAATCAATTTTATATATTT
>JAPMOQ010031816.1:717174-744317 GCA_026543055.1 Argiope trifasciata
ACATTGATTCCTGCAGTTATTTGACGAAGTGTTGCGTGTCTATTAACATTGACCATTCTACACAGACGTCGGCGGTCTCGGTCGTTAAGTGCAGGTGGTCGCCCACTGCGCTGTCCATGATGGGAGGTGATGCCTGAAATTTCATACTCTCGGCACACTCTTGATACTGGGGATCTCGGAATGTTGAATTCACTAACGATATCCGCAATGGAATGGCCCATGCGTCTAGCTCCAACTAACATTCCACGTTCAAAGTCTGTTAATTCTCGTCGTGCCGCTATAAATCCCGAAAAACCTGTTCACATGAATAACTTGAACACAAATGAAAGCTCTGGAAAATGAACTGCTCATTTATACTTTTTCGCTGCGATACTACTGCCTTCTGTATATTTGCATATTGCTATCCCATGACTTTTGTCACTTATACATACATACATACAAACATATATATATATATATGTATGTATGTATATTTACAACATTTTGCATACTTTTTATATTGTCTTCACTTGTTTTAATTTCACCTAAGAAAATAGGATTTAAACGACATAAAATATCAAATGACCGGTAGTTACATTTTGTTCTTCTTTTGGACACAATATTGCCTGAAATTGAAAATACTCGTTCACTTGCTACTGAGCTTGATTCTGTCGTTTTCATAGCATCAAATAACAAATCTAAAATTTTTGTTCTATTCATTGCCTCAAGTAATGAACAATTATCTTTCAGTGTCTTTGGATTTGTAACTTTTTATTCAAGAAGCTTATTAATTGATTTTCACACGGTTTCTTTTAGAAATAAATGCCGTATTCTGATGAGTAGTTTCTTCGATTTGCTCTTCATCAGAATCGGCTTCCACATAAAAATTTGGAAATATTCTACACAATAGCTTGCTAGATAATTTAATAATTCCGACTTCGAAGCTAAAGAATGTATGCTAAATTTCTTCGCTGAACTAGAAATATTTTTTTAGATCTTGTAAATACAACAAAAGAGACGTTAATTCTACTTGCTTTCTTTTTTGAATTTGTTTTTCTAATTTCAAATTTATTTCCGTATTTAAGTTTTTCAATTCATTTAACAGAAATTCAAATATACATTTACTTGTTAATAAATTCGCATCCCGTCACCTAAAGCATACAGCTGCTACAGAAATCGATCTCAACCATTCATTTTGTTTGAAGAATTTTAATATCCTGGTCTTCAAGAAAACCGGTTTTCTTACTGTAAAAACCGGTTTTTGAATTTGAAAAATTTACTTGAAAAACCGTCAGAACCTAATATCTTATTATATATTGAAAATCCTAACAAATGAAACCTGTGTGGCAACATCTCCTGTATTACCGAAAGGATATCAGTTTGGGGAAAAAATGGAGTTATATTAAAATCTACTGCACTTGATGACCTAGAGAATCTTATCTTTCTTCTTGGAGTTGAATAAAAAAATCTTAAAATTAAATAAAATTGTTTAATTTTATTAATTATTAGAAGAAATAATGCATGAACACAAATTACTGCATAACTTGAAAAATCTAAATGGTATATCTTATTAAAAACTTTAAAAAAACATGAGAATCGTGTGGGTTTGCACTATGGAGAGAATCTAATAAAATGATGGGGTCTGTGACATTAAAATATCTTTAATATGACCAGATTAATTGATGAGATATAATTGTGAAAGGAAAATGCCAGAATGGTGTTTCTAAAATAATGGAAATATGCTGAAAAATATATTTAATTGCTTATTGAATTCTTCTTTCTTAGAATTTAACTAATCATCAAACAGTGTTTTGATTTTTACAAATATAACTTAGATTACTGCAGTTTATTTCTGTTTTTTTTTTTCAATCACAGTGAAGAATCAGATTATTTACAGTACATATGGAGTTCCGATATTTCAAAAATATTATGTCATTAATTTAAAAAATAATAACCAACTTTAAAAACATTTAATATATCTTGTAATATTAGGCTATAAATGTATTTTAAAAATATTTAATAAACATTTTTAATTTCTTTTTTATATAAATGATAAAAAATGAGCTATAAAAAGGAATTTATTTCTTAATCCTTCAGATTTAACGATTGAAGGATTGAACATTTACAAGCAATTATTTATTGCTTATCGCACTTAATTAAATTTCAAAACTTAAACCGAGCATCGTAATTTTCATTATTGTATTATGTAAATGTATTATCATACCGATAATTATTTCAACGATAATTAAACTTAATAATTGTTTCAAATGAATGAATCAGCGCAAGAAATGTATTTAAACGGCGTTTTAAAATGCAAGCAATTAGCTTAATATAGCAGCCAAGTACGTTTCTCATTAATTAAAAAAATCATTTCAACTCGAAATTTCGATTCTTGCAATAATTAAACTCCGTGCTCTTTGGTAAATGCAAAGAATTTGAATCCTGCTCATACCGGAAAGAGACAACTTTTAGGGAAATGAAAATTATATAGACTATCTAGTTTTTTGTGATCAGGCACACGAATATGAGTTTTTTTATTCAAATAAATTTTTGTTGCTGCCTTTTTAATGGCTTCAAAAGAAAAATTATATTCGAAGGCATCTAGTATTCTTTGACTCATGTCCAGTTGTACCATGCACAGAAGAAAAAAAAAGATATGCTTTAAGTTGTTATCTGAAAAGTCAAAGGGCAAGAAAAAGCAAAATTAATGAAAGATGTTTTTGCATATTTAGTTTAAAGGGATATTATTTAAATCTGATTTTCATTCTATACCGAAAAATAGTGTATCAGGTTGACATTTTATAAAATTTTGTTCATAATGTAACAATTTTTAAGACATTAAAATAAGTAAAAGTATATTGTTAAATAGTATAGAAAAAGTCCTTCCGTATTTTATTACCTACATTTCAGTTTTTGAAAAGAAAAAATGAAAGAAAAACAATTCCTTAATTTCGAAGAAATTAAGATATTATTTTTCGTTAAATTGAAAAAAAAATATTCAAAAATAATTCCATTCGAAATATTAAAAATTTTCAATCTAAAATATGTGTACGCCATTGTATTTTCTAACTCAAGAACTCTATACGTTTATGTATGTGTTTATGCTGTACTCAATATTAGTGTTTACATAAAAGTGTCTATATAATGTTTGTCAGAAGCTTTTGTTTCGTATAATAAATGATAAGTATCGAATTATATAAATAATTGAAACACTTAACAAACGCTCATATTCAATAATTTAAACACACAAGGGAAGTAGATCTCATATATTTCTGCTTAAACGCACTGACGTTAGAACGCGTAGCATTAATTTATTCGATACTAATCAACAACTGGCGAATTATTATACTACAACAAATGACAAAATAAAGCTCAGAATATTCATCAGTCATTTGTCAGATGGTAATTATAGCTTGAACAGTGGTATTTAAAATGTATCCTTACTACCCAGAATAATAGCGATTGCCATAGTTATTCTTCTCAGAGGCGCAAAACACGAAATTATTATAACAGTAAAATATAATTGATAATAAATTTTAAGTAGGATTACTGGATGCGAAAATAGTAACAATAAACCAACATAACTGTTTATTTAGCTATTATCTTTTTCTGATAGCTCAGCATAATTGAGCATCTTATCTGGAGCAATATACGCTTATATTTTTATGTCAAATACGAACTGTTCGAATCCATAGTGTCTCTGGGTAGAGATAAAAAGTCTTCTTTTTGTGCTCCTTGCAGAGCCTTTAATAGGGTGCTAACAGATATATCGTCCGCCTAATAAGCTATTCATCTTAATAAGAGTCCTCACGGACGTTGGATGGAAGAAAAGATAACAATTCGTTGCCCCGGGCGACAGAAGAAACTGAACATAAATCGAAACACTTTTTTGAACATTGTTGCTTTTCGATAAGTGATTAAGGAACAATGACCGGATAAATTTTTTCATAGTGATGCAATGCTCCAAGATTTATGGGAAACAAAGCTTGTAATTTTGAAATCACAAACTCTATTTAGATCATTTATTTTCAAATTTAGATATTTTTTATGTATCAAATTTATAATTTCAAATGTTTTATATGCATTGCCTTTTTATGTTTATCATTTTGAAATTAATGTTGTGGATTTGGAATGCTTTTTCAAGAATAGTAATAACTTTTTATTATCCCTTCAATATTGGCAGCCACATTTGTCAAATTGTCATAAAACACCTATAATATCTCAATGATATATTTAATTAAAGTATTCAATCATATCAAAAGTGCACATAAAATTATATTAACAAAATTTGTATAAAAATAAAAAGTTAGCCCAATATATAGCGAATGTTAAATTTTAAGTGTTTCAACATTCAAATGTATGCATAAGTAATATTTTTTAAATATAAATAGAAGTATCAAGGCCAATCATGCAACTAGTTGAAAATAAAAGTATACACGAGTGATAAAATTAGGAGCAAAATATTATGAAATGATAAAACTCCAACAGATGGAACTCTTTTTCAATTCTTTTTATAAATTCATAAGGGCCCTAGTCTGCAAAATGAAAAACAAGAATTCATTGATTCAATTATAAATGTTTTTACTCAGACATATTATCGAAAAAGATGATTCAAAAATCTCTGATCCAACCCTAAATAAGATTACCAACCTGAATGTGCATTATGCTACCTTATACGCTAGCCTTTATTGTGTTCACATAGATTTATGGAAACAAATAGAAAACGTGTTTAAATGAATTTTTTTGCTATAGGAATTGAAATGGAAATAACTTATTTAAAATATATATCAAGGGAGAATGAAGATTTGGATAATATCAGTCAAAATTTATAAATTTAAATTTATTTTAAAATTAATTGGTTGACTTTTTTTTTTGCTCAAGAGATATTCTTGGCCATACTGCTCCAATTCAGATCTTAACTTGATCTTCATACAAGTACAAGATTTGATATCGCATTTCAGGCTACAATCATTCTTTCACATAAACATTCTTTATCTAATGAATTCATATATCGTATCTTAAAGCTGGAATATTATTTTTCAGCCACATTTATATTACTTTACATGTAAAATAAAAGAAATAAAAAAATTTTTATGCACATTATGTAATCAATTATATATTCAAACATATCAAAAACCAAGACAAAATACAATATATTTTAAGACAAATTTTTAAATATGACAGCGTAGCTTAATGGTAAAATATTTTTTTGAGATATCAAGAGCTGTTGATTTGATTAAATTAAGATAAGATGTTAGCTTGGGAAATGTTAAATTTGTCATAGTGCGGCAGGCATATTTATACCGTCGTCGCATTTTATTTATACCACTGGTCTGAGAGTGAGGTTTTACATTTCGGGTATCTCCTTAGTGAGAAAGAGAGAAAATGACCACCTCCCTTTCAGAATTGAGACTTTAACTGTTTATCTTTACTTATAACAAAAGAGGATGTTACTATTCCACAGGCCCTATAGTTACCACATTTAGTCGACCACAACAAATTTTGTCGATACTGCTACATTCAGTGATGGAGGGGTTGTGGGTTATACGTAAGAACTGATTACTGTTAAAAAAAGGTCCGTATTAAAGTTGTAAATAAGTTTTTGCTTTTCTCTGATAATCCGAATTATCATTGATACTATTACAAAAATAAGGAAACTTCTAAAGCGACAAAATGAAATTCCTATTCGTGAGAAAAGTCATTATTGGAATTTCTAAAAAGCAAACGATATGTTTACTTAATTATGAGTAAAAATTGTGAAAGATTTGAATATGTATTATAAATATACTATTTACATGAAAGATATGACAAAATTGTGCATCGTTTTAAGTTAGAAATTAGATTACAATGATTGATCAAATATTGGAGTTCATGTGCTTTTTAAAAAAATTTGAAAAGCTGACAGAAAGTAAGCAAAATGTAAAGTAAAATAAATAGAACGGAGTAAAATTTCATATATATATATATATGGTATGAAAAAACTGACACGTATTGCAAAAATTAGAGCTCTTCAAAAACAAATAAAAATATTCAAATGAACTAAATGGAAAAAGGAAATTTATTTATGCATAAATTGCAAAACTGCTACGCTATTGTATTTAGTAGTAACTAAGGCAGTTTACAAGACATACTACACGTTATAATTGCAGAGTTTCTATATTATTGTATTGTCAATAATCTCCTCAAACTGTTGAAAGTTGTTGCAAATATCATTGAATAACTGTTTCCAAAAAGTTATTCAAGGATAATACAGTAGCATAAAATGTAATAGACATAATAAGAGCTATTTTTCAGAAATTACGCACTTAACAGTTAAAATGTCAGTGTTCACATAGAAAACTCAACACATTAATGAATACTTTACTTAAATGTTATTCAATACTGCAATTGCATTATGTAGAGTTGATTTCAAAGCAGTTAGAAATATTTAACAGCTTAAAGTTGTGAATTGGATGTTGCCTATTATATTAAATAATGAAGACATTCTTTGTTAAAAGCAAAAACGCAAGATGAAAATGTATTTTTACCAAACAAAATAAATCAACAACTATTTCGATCAGCTTGGATAACTTAAAACTCCATGAATTTTTGTTAGAAGAAAATCTTCAGTTATAATTTTCAGAAAAATGTGTTTTCCACAAAAAGTTTTCACGCGCAAACTAATTGGTAATTTATTGTCTGTAATATACTGAATATATTTCAAATAATATGAATAATAAAACGGGATGTGTTTTTTTCATTGGTGCATTGCTCTTTCTTTTATAGACGTTTATATCAAGATTCAGTTGCAAATTAAAGAAGAAATAGAAATTTACATATCAACCCATCAATTTTTATATCCAATGAACATTTTCTGGATCATTTCATACATTAATATCCTTCATAATGATTCAGGAAAGAAGAGTATGACTAAGCATAACGATTTATCGCAAAGTGAAAATCAATATAGTAAAATTTCATTAATTATTACTACAAATTCTTAATATAATAATTCTTCTTCTATATATAATATTTATAAAAAATGTTTTTAATTGACAGTGCATCGAAAAATAATAAAAAGGTTGTTGAAAATCCAATTTTAAAATGTTTAGTCTTAGTCAGTGTTCTTAATAAGCTGTAATTTAAATGAAACTTTATTTTTTTGTAAAAAATCTGGCTCAATATTAAGTGATCAAATGTTACTGGATTAAAACTGGGATTGATCCTATATGTTAGGCTTATGCCTGTCAACTGGCAAATGGTTGTCATGGAACTTTCAAGCTAGTTTATAGAATGCTAATTATTTCGAGTCCTGACGTCTGAACATGGTCAAAATGATCAGGTTTATCGTATGACAGTTCTCTATTAGATTCTAACAGGGACTTTATTCTACTGAAATCAAAGAAATGCAAATTAAACTAAACTGAATTTTAATCGTATCACCGTCTGAAAGCACAGAATAAGCATGATCAATAGTGATAAAAATGTTTGTTTGTAAAGACGGCTACACATTCCCCATGTTCTCTTAGTTTTACTAGCAAGTATATTTTGCAGAAAACATATTACTTTGAAATTGCATGATTTTTCATGAAAAACTTTTTCTTAGAATAAAGGAAGCAATATTTATACGCAAATGCATTAGAAAATATTTCGAAACAAAACATTTTGTACGGCCGTAGTAAAAACAAGAATGCATTTTGAAAAATATATCTGGTTATTTACCACGTTGTTTGTCAGATTATTTTAGTAAATATATAAACCCATACAGATCATATTTACAGAAATCCAATTTCATATTCCTATTTACAATATAAACAGAATGAAAAATCGCAGACACAGAAATATGGATTTCTTAAAAATGAGAAATCGCAGCAACCAATGAAATATTTCAAGCGAAAATTTCACCCTGTTATAATGATCGAAAAAAAATTTTTTTTTAATATTTTGCTGACAAACAATCCCATAGAAATAGTTCATGAAACCTAGTCGACGGCAGATATGGATTCAATATGTTCTTGTATCCTGTTACAAATTTGAAATCTGTATAGAGGTTTTGAAGCTTACTAAAGTTGTTATTAAAAAGAAAAAAAGAGTGAAATTTGCTTTAAATTTATGAAATTCTAACCAACTCTTTTGAAAAATATATATCATATGTTTTTTTTTTAATTTTGGATACATGGTTTAAGAAAAATAAAAATAAAATTACAATGAAAGAAGCGGAATCTGAAAAATCATGCGTCGTCTATAGCATAGGTCCCCAACGTGGGCGTTTGAGGTTTTCAGGGGAGTGGTAAAAGACCCAGAGATAATTAGGTGGCGTTGATATGGCAAAGAGGAGCATAAGGTCTGAAAAAGAATTCTAAATTCGATGTCTTTAAGGTTTAATTAAAAAATACTTTTAATATAATTAAGTATGCGTTTTGAGTGTTCTCTGAAACTGTCAATTTATTTATTTAGAAAGCAATAGTTTATTATGAATTACTTCGTATCATCAAAGCCCTTGTCTGTCCTTAGGACAGGTGAATTGAAACTTTTTAAAATAAAGTAGAAATTCGGTAGAATTTCCCTTCCAACAATATTCCAACTATGAGTAATTTTTTAAAATATTTAATTCTTGTGTTCATCATGTATTATGCACGTTGTTTTTTATCTGGGTGGGAGGGGGGGGGCGGTATTGGAATATTCACTGGAAAAGGGGGCGCCAGTTCAAAAAAAGTCTGGAACCTATGGTCTATAGGAATATCTTCTCTTGATGCTACACAAACATTAAAACTTCCAAAACATTGATAATTTCCTTTTCTCTCTAAAACTTCTTTTTTTATTGAATTAATTAAAAAGCATCAAAACTTCCTACCCATTTCGTCACTCAAATTTATTCCTATCTTTATATTCATATCTAATTTTAAACACGTACTACAGTTATTTATTCCTGCAATATCTTTAGATTTTGAAATAAAAAGAAAACTATAGTCGGACATTTATTTTTAAAGTGAAGACACATATTAGCATTAGCTCGTGATGGGTAATATTGAAAAAATTATATGAAACGCGAACAATTCGTAGTGAGATAAGCTATGTGATATTTACAATTTTAGGTCGGAAAAGGTACTATAATGTACTTTAATAAGGTCGACTGTTAACATTTTCTTTATTTAAATTGCATTGCCTTTGAATAGAAATTATATAAAAGTACAGTTATGTATAAAATTATAATCGTCAGCCTTTTGGTGACCCACTGGTTTGGAGGGACTAATATTTGCTAAACCTTTCAGCAAACTGATTTATGTAATTTGATCCTGTTATAGCAGCTACAATGTGAAAATTTTAAACAAACATTGAACATGTGATAGAAACCTTACACCTAAAAGTAAGGCTAAAGTAAGTTACTCGATTTTGAGTAATGCAAAATCGCGGAATGTCAGATGAGAAATACTAAGAATCAGACAGCTTTCAATATTACGTATGGAAACAATCAATATAGTTAAAGTTTATGGGTTGAATATCGGGCCTTCATTAAATAATTACATCCAAGTTTGCTTGAAATCTATTTACTTATATATGAACCGTGCATCAAATGATATGATTTTAAACTTAAAATGCAAACTCATCATTTTAATGAGGTAATAATTGTATTCAAAAATTACATAGGATTCATAATTGCCTTTTTGTATACGCATGCATTTGAATGAATACGATACCACGTCAGATTGGCATTGCTTTTTAAAATGAAAGTAAAGAATCGACCTACATACATATTAATATAGGTACGAAAGTAAATTCATGTTGCTAAATTCTTCATACAATATGTAATTCATCTTCTGATTTAATTAATGTGAAATTTCTTTGCAATTCAAACTTTTTATATTGTAATAACTGTGTTATGTAGAATTTCAATTTTTTAATATGTGAAATTCAACATATTATTGAGTGTAAACTTTTATATGTCTGCGCTTTTTCATATAACATTCAATATCATCATTTGTGCTCATTCTGCTCTTCTACAATGACTGACAAAGCTTATTTAATCAGTTATGATACATATTTCATGATATTGTAAACCTTTATAAATTTAAACATCGTGTGAAATGCAAATACATTCTTATAGTGGGATAAATACTTACGTATTCCTTGTATATTCTGCTAACTAAAGCATTAAAATGATTTTTTACTGCAATTTGTGTATAAATTCTTCATATAAACATTAATTTCTCTTTATGTTTCATCAAGTATCTAGTACAATGCTGATTTATTTGTTATTCAATGTTTATTTGTTCTTCTGAATTATTTTTATTTAGTTCTGTTTGATATTACAGAAATGAAATCTTTATACGTTCTTATAAACTTCAAATGACCTTGAAATTTGGTCGATGTGTGTAACTGAATGCACAATGTGTTAGAAAAAGAAGCAAATCTCAACCAATAACTGAAATTCATAGATGTTTCAGAGCAAGTACTCTGCACTTTTTCTTCGTTTTATCCTAAGTTTATTTGTCTTTCTAAATAGGAAAGCTCAACTCGAGATTTTGTCGAGGCCGCCGTATCGCGTATAAATCTAGACCAGAGCAATCTCATGTTTTCTGATGCGCAACGAACTATTATCTGCGGATAAGTATACTTTGATGTAGAAGAGTCTCGCGCTAGAGTGGACCATCTTATCATTTTTCAGATTTTTTCCCATCCTTGTGTGAGAAAAAAAAGAAAGAGAAGGCGGTCGATTTTTCACTGCTACAAGCAATAAATCAAGTGAAAGTATCAATTTTTGTCAGCAAGAGGAGGAAAGAAAAACACGAGGGCATTCCAAACAAAAACAAGAAAGGAAATAAAAAAAAAGATTTACATAAATGTAGTAGAAAATTTCATATTTTTTACTGTTGTTTTTGGTTCCTGCTAGACTCGGAGTCGGCTAAGACTATTAATCTTAAGCACAAAAGGGATATTTCTACGGTATGAATATTTTCGGCTCAAATATAAATTTCTCCAAGACAAATTGGGTACGATCATGCAGAAAAGCGCCACTCGCTTGGAAAATAAAAGCCCTAAGTCAACAGAAACGACGGCAGACGGAGACAGACGGATTATGCAGCCTCTTTGCTCTGCCGTTTATACTATAGATATTGTGTCTTGTCTATATATTTCAATAAATAGAATATATAAGATTGGGGCTGAATAAAAATAATGGATTTTTCTATCTTTTCTTTCTAAAGATTACCGTTAGATCCAAATGTTATGAACCTCTTAAGTGTTTGCTCGATGGCTATGCGTGTATCGATTTATAGAATTTTGACGGTTGTAAACAAAAAATAAACGATTCATAATAATTATGACTTACTGTTAAATTTACTTCAAATGCATAGATACGTTAAGCATTCAATGGATTTCCATTTCAATCAAAATGAGAAAATATTCCCTAAAATAGAAGGTGTCATCTGAATAGATAGTAAAGAAATTTAGTTTAGTTTAATTATTTTCGCGTCTCATTGTAAAGCAACACCATGGCTATTTTGGGACAAACCTCGTAATTTTGAACAATGGTCAGGTGACGAGAACGACACCTGAGGTGGCACCCCCCTCTCCCCATCACACCACACCAGCTGGTAGATAGTAAATGAAATAAAGCAATTAAGGGGTGAATGTGGGAATATGTGGCAAAGAAATAAGTTCATTTATAGATTTTGTAACCTTTTATTATTATTTTTATTTTAAAGTGGTACTTAAGGGTTAAGCTCGTTTAAAGATGCCGTGATAGAATGGGGTGATTTCTTAAGGAAAATGTTTGTTCGCTCCTTAATGGTAGTTCCATAAAGAATGGCAGAATAAATAGCTCACGGATATTCTTGAAAATGTTGAGAAGTTCTTATTTAAAATTTCATATGATTCAAAATCTAGCTTTTGAAGATATTGATTTAATTCCAAAACTGTTTTCATTTGTAAATTGTTTAATTAACGAACAGTGAGGGAAGTTGCCTTCAGACATTTTCCTGCAAATAGGCTTTTAGATTAAACACTGTTTACTTCTTTAAACACTCCAGAGAATGAGTTTAATAATCTTAACAACTAATTAAACGTATTTGGGTGCAAAATTATAATTATAGACACTGGCTTTTAGAATCTCGTTCCATAACAAACAAACACGAGCGCCGACTGTCCTGACTCCAATTTGCCATTTCTTTCAATTATTAGATAATGCAGTGGGCTTAACTGGATTTTTATAACGCTTCTTTAGGCGTATGGGCTAGCATTTTTCTTTCGATTGAACATTCTGGTGTTCATCTTGTTTGCATCTATTTTCATTAAATATAATAGTCGCATAAAGCATACTACACACATATAAAGATTGATAAGACAGATTAATTTCCTTTGATCCAATAGGAAACAGATGAGCCCAACATTGAGAAGATAATTAATCATATAGAAAAGCATCCTTTCTCATTGGGTGTGAGAGAAGAAATAGCTTAATTAAAATATTCTTGAATCTTGTTTGAAGAGTCTGTGTAGATTCATCGCTAATAGTGTATTGGGTATATCGCCGCTTTTAACGCTGTAGTCACTTCACATATTAATATTCAATCATAATAGTACTAATGGTTAAATAAATCCTAAACTTGTTTTATATATGTTTATATATTTTAATTATGTTTTAAAATATACCTTGCTTGTATATCTCACTATATATTTTTTGCTATTGCTTAAAAGTCAAAACGATTTGTCTGCGGAATCTTGGCTTCTGATTCCAAAAGTACAGAGTTCAGACTTTATTTTAATCGAACTCAGTTTAATTGCTCCTCCTTTCGAAAAAAAATCATCCAACCAGTGATATGCAAAAAAAAAAGAAAGGAGTACAGGTTCCAATTATAACCGAACACCATTTCAAAGCAAAATGGTGTGTCACAAAATAGCATTTATTCAACTAGAAACAAGGAAAGCTGCCTCTTCAAGTTATTTAAAAACCAAAACTATCCTGAGGAAGCTGTTATAAAAAGTTATTTAGTTTAAAGGAGAAAATGAACTTCATTAAGTAAACCTCGCACCACATTAAAATCCGACACATTAGAATGGCGTTCTTCGTAGAATGGTAAGTAAAACAGAGACTTGTGTGTTAACTACTTATCAATGATGGAAAATTGCTACGAAAAATGGATCCTTGCAGAGAATTAGCATTTTTGCTAAATCTAGAATGCAATCTTGGACTATTAGTCAGAGGCATTCGATTAGCATACTAGAATCAGAAAACGGAATATATGTTAGGAGATTTTTTTTCCCATCTATTTGAGCCGAAATTTGGTATAGAGCTGCAATTGTAGTCACAAGATCTCACACCAAATTTTATTTATGATACTTCATTTTTGATTTATTGCATTTAACTGAAAATTTGTTTGTTGCGTGTTTGACTGAAAATTTAACATGTATTACCTTTTAGCTGTTAAAACTGATAATCAAGTGCTGTTTATTTAACTCTATACATTTTGAAATTATCGCGTTGTCTTCCTTGAGGAAAATTGGACAGATGAATCTTCTATACATCGATTACAACCAAAATTTGATGGCGATATAAAACTTTGATGTAATGCTGTAATCAAAATCTCTTCATAAGCATCGAATATTTTTGATTACTACAACACTTTTATTCTGGATACTTCAATACAAGGAAATAAAAATTTACAAACACATTTTTTTATCACCATAAGTTTTAAACTGAAATTACGGTCAATTACTTATGGAATGGTTAAATTTTATTCACGTAAACATATTTCACTATTATATCAGCGCTTTTAAAATTCTGAATTCTTATCTGGATAAATAAATCTGAATAATATGCCAAATATTAAAAAAAGGCGGAGGAGGGCATCATCTGAAACAATAATCAAGTTCTCTACTTTTCTTCAATAACATATTAAATGAAATCTTGCATTCATCAGCACATGTACCTTGTCCCAATCTCTCATTTGATTTGTGGTACTCAACCAGGATAGAAAAGAAAATTTATATGATGAGGTGAAAAGAGCCTAAATATATTAAATCAGTGACTTAACTTATTGGAACCTGGATTGTTGAATCAGATTTATTGGACGCGACTGACATAAAAAAAAATCTTTTTTAATCTTTATTTGTAACAGCTGCGATCTAAATTAAAGACACCAGTACAAATTTAGTCCTGAAAATCTTCAAGTAAATGTCTACAATTAGATTTTTCTAAACAGAAATACGGAAAGAGCAAGAGCATATTAATTATTTAGATATTTAAAATATTATTTTTAAAATGTTAAATTTATGATTCATCTACTTTCCTGCTGTAACATGCTGATCAAAAGCCGTACGATAATCTCTTAGGGAATTTTAGATGAGAAGCTAGAAGGCTGCGCATGCGTAATACTACCTGTGTTCTTGAGTTAGAATTATAATAGAGCCTTTTTAAGTATTATCTGTGGTGTTGTTCATGTCGTATCTCCTAAGTTAAATATATGTTAAAATTGTGTCAATAAGTTATTTTCGGCCATGTTTGCCTATTTACTGCCCCCAGTACACTTTCAACTACAAATGAATGCACTCGTTTTGCCTTAACTGTTAATTTTTAATAAATGTTTAAAAATGAATTTTCAGAAAAATTGAATAACAATACCGAATGCCAAATGAACGTTTTTATTGTATTTAGAAAAAAGTATAATGAGTTAAAATTTTCAATCATCAATCTTTTTAAAAAGAGCATTCTGTGCAGTAATCCTAACCCTTGAGCACAAGCTACTTTCCTTTAATCCTCTATCTGCTATTTAAAATTTCATTTGAACAACTTCTCTTAATTATCGTTTTCCAGAAAGATTAAACTTCATCTCGAGGAACGCTTACGGTTATGTTTCAAAAATTAAAGTCCCCGCTCCCGCCAAGTGCTCCATATTTCACACTTTCAGAACTCTGATTCGGAACTTAAGATTGCTTCAAAACTTTTTCTTAATTATTTCAACCACCTCTTCCGAGATAAAATAATTAAAACACTTTACATACGCGCGTAACTCCCTTTGGGCACGAAATATTATTTCCAAAAATCCTGGGAAGAGCATTTCACTTCGCAGTTTTGGCTCTTTCCAAAAATAACGGAGAACAAACTGATGGGGGATTTCTTTTGTAATTACGGCGCAAGGAATGTGTAATTGGATAACTATGCAGCATTTTTTCTGCTGTTACTTATTGCCAAAAAGTAAAAAGAACGAACATAAATTTTTCCAAACTGCCATCAATCTTAGAAAATATATTATTCACTTGCAAAAAGAAAATCTTTTTAAGAAATTACAAGAAAGGAAATGGTTTGCCTCTGGCAACAGAGTATCAGAAAAATGCCTCAGCCGTCAGATTCGGTTCAAAATTTTGGAATATATATACAAAGTTATATTTATTTTTGAAAATAAATTAAACTATTCAGATGACCTTCTTATATTACAACAAACGTATAATGATCAAATAGACTAACTTTACAAGGATTTATAAACAATAGTTTATAAGGATTATAAAATTATTCCTGTGAAATTACAAAGCATTTTATAGAAAACCTAATCTTTTTATTATCTGTATTTTGATAAAGTTTTCAGTACTTTAGAAAAGTCGAATCAAGCTTTTCATTCAACGGAATCAGCAGCTGTTTTGAATATTTTATATTCTATTATTTAAACAAATTCCTTTTCAATTTGATTGATGAAGAGAAAAGATGAAAAGACTTTCCGATTTTATTTATGATAGTTGTATTATATACTCCATTTATTTCATATAGGCATTTGAATTTATTCAAAAAATATCAGAAATATTATGAATATATTTTTATAAAATATATTATTATAGCTTCTCATTCGTCTAAAATTCTGAAGTTATTTGGTTTCTCTTGAAACAAAAAACAACTATTGCAAGTTTTTTAATAAAAGCATTCTTTGAAATATTATCTTCATTTTCATCTGTATTGGGCCAAAGCCAAAAACAGTAATTACAAATATATTCATAAGTAAAATATTATTAAGATAAATATTAATGAATGTGATTTTTTACATTTTTATATTGCTCTACACTCCAAATTTTTCATACTAATGCTATCACACTTGGTAAATTGACTTTAGAAGGTGGAAATAAGCACTTAAAACCAAATTGCTTGAGATTTTAGTTACAACTTTATCTAAATTCCAAAATGCAATGACAACAAAATAATTTTTCAGTATTTTTTATCTAATTCCCCTCAACAGATTTCTGTTTGTTGTGAAGATCATATCAATTTCATAATCACTGTTGTGGATATTTTATTTTGGTTTCATCTTATTTTACGGAGAACACGTTTTAGTATAAACTATGTTTTAATAAAATGTTGGAATTCTTAAAATTGAAACTTGATTTCTGAACCAGGCAATTTATCCAAAATTGCACATTTTTAGATACTGATACTCTTTTCGGTGATATTATAAAATATACAGGGTGTCCCAAATTTAAGTTACTCTATCAGATCTACATAACTATTCATTCGAAAATTTTAAAATTTTGGGTACACCTTAACAATAGGATGGGACGACATTTTTCTAAAATAAAATTAGTTCCAAATGTCATTACTAGGGGGCGTATTATAAACTATTTTATTATAATTGTTTTATCAAAACCACGATTCAGCACCAATTTTCGGACTTTGAAAGTATTCGGACAGGTTCAATGACGTCCCAATAATTAAAGAAAATAATTACGAAATTTTTAGAAACACGATCGTTGGGTATTCGTCCTGGAAACGAAAGAAAATCAGTCCATTCAGAAGTCGTTAGGGAGGTTGCACTTCAAGTGGAAGAGGACAAAACATCAAACTTCATGGCTAGCAGTAGTGTTCGTTATGTCGCAACAGTGTTGGATAGGCCACGTTCCACTGTGCATAGGATCCTCAGAAATATCCTACGATATTATCCATACAAAATCTCACTTTTTTATCAGCTGCATCCACAAGATTTTGACTCACGATTAACGTTCTCATTGCAGTTTCTTTCTCGGTGTGAGGTCTATTTTGAATGACCTTGGAAAATTGTGTGGTTCGATGAAGCTCATTTCCACTTAGACGGCTTGGTGAATACAGATCACTTCTGAATTTGGGCTACAGAACATCCCCGCTCTACCCTAGATGATCCGTTACATTCACCGAAAGTAACGGTATGGTGTGGATTTAATACTTCTTTTACTCTGGAGCCGTACTTCTTCGAGGAACAAACTCCATCTGGTGCAGTGGCATGCACTATCACGAAAGAGCGATATGCATCGATGTAGGAGAATGCAGTTGTTCCGTCTCAACAATCATGCCAGTGTCTTGATCGAACGCTTTTTATGCAGGATGGTGATACTCCCAAAACTGCAAATTGTGTAAAAAATATTCTAAAAACACATTTTATAGAAAAAAGAGTAATAAACCGTCACTCCAATAATACTTGGCCTGCCTGATCCCCAGACCTTAATCTATGAGATTTTTGGCTCTGGGGATATTTGAAAGATCTGGTTGGTCGTGACAACCCGAGAGCGTTGACTGATCTTAAAGCCAGTATTTGTCGCCAAGTGGTCAATATTTCAAAGCAGACACTACGCTCTACTTTTGAGCATGCCATTTTCAGATTTGAGAGGGTAGCTGACAATGTTGCCCATCATATCGAACATGACTTGGATAATTCCAAGCTAATGTGTAAGTCTTATAATAAAATAGTTGATAATATGCCCTCTAGTGGCGACATTTGGAACTATTTTTTTTATCAAAATGTCTTTCTCATCCTTTTATTAAGGCGTACCCAAAATTTCAGAGTTTTTTTGATTAATAGTTACGGCGGTATATAGCTCTGAATAGGGTAGTAATTTCAATTTAGGACACCCTGTATAAATATATTCATTGATAAATAAGAAAACGCATAGCGCAATAAAGATAGAAAGTTTCCAAGAGGGTAAGAGTTGTATGTTTGCCAAATATGAATTTGAAAATATTTTGCCCTGAATAACATAAAGATAGTATTACTGGAAAAAAATATTTCGTTAAAAAATCGTGAGTCTTCATTAACTCCAACAAACCAATCGGTCCTTAAAGGTGGATAATTTAGAATGCATTTTAAGGTAATATTTAATTTTTCAGCCGAATTCGGAAGTAAGAACAAGTATTAAAAATTGTCATTTTCCTGTTTATAAGCCTAAATGATACATCGTTATTCAAGGACTCTTCACTTAAATGTATATTACATACAGAGGCAATATGATTTATGAAATGATATATGAGCTAAATAAATTTCCGGTGCACTGTACAAATATTCAATGTCTTCGCTTTAGTCACCTGGCATGCATCTCAACAGTAGTTTAGTTCCAGTTCTTCCAATGTCCATTCAGCAGCATGGTGTGTTGTATTCCTACAATGCTTACAATGGTGTTGACATTGACAGGCATTTAAGACATTTGCCTGCCTCTGACGGGCCTGTGTGTTACGTATAATATGCAATTCTACAAGCCACCTATGTTATTGGATGACACCTCCTCTAAGTTAAATGATAGCAAAGAAAGGGGCATAGATGGTCCTGATATCAGGCGAGGGTAGTAGCAGTGAACGTGTTAAGCTTAGTCTATCATATAACCTAACAGAATGAAATAACATGGTGTTTGATCTAATGACCTGGGAGGGAGAGACATGGGAACAATAGAACATCATTCAAACCAGCACGCCCTATCCAGAAAGGTGCTTGTTCTCTATGTAGAAAGGCGAGAGTAATTGTGTTCTACTGGTGTAACACATGGTTATTTTTAAAAATGGAACTCGAGCAGATACAAATCAACTTTGGCCCCATGTCCGGGTACAAAGAACCTGTCACCGCTTCCTCCATGAAGAAAAATGGGCCATGTCTTTGATATCACACAGAGAACATTCCCTTTTGAACTAGCTTCCCTACAGGCATGCAGAAATTCAGCGACGACAAATCTCATATTGGGACGTTTAGTCTTTGTGATCGATGCAGCAAAGGCGAATCTCTTCTTCATTGAATATCAATGTTCTCTCAAGCCATCATCATTTTCCATTCGGGTACAAAAATCAAATCGACAAGCATGATCATCAGGTATTTTAACAGCTGCAGAAGCTAGGATTTGAAGCGCATATAAGCCGCTGAATAAGAGAATATATTTTCTGCTTAATTTCCTGTTCACAGATACCTGCTTTATAGACTGCACAAAAGGATGAGTTTCATGCGCCCCAAAGAAACGACATCGTCCTGAGTCTTGCCCGTTCTACGATGACAGCAAGCTTCTGGAAATTGGCAAAATTAACGCATATCGATTTAGCGACCACGTGCAGTCCCTCCGTATTTGCGTAGGAGTATATGCTAAACACCGATGAACACTTTGAATGTTCCAACACGCACAAAATGCTTCCCTTTATTGCAGAGCTCTTGTACATGATTCTATCTGCTAGCCTGTGCTCGAGCCAAGAGTCAAGTTTTCAAACTTGATCAACGCATATATCTTATCACATGTCACAAACTCCTCCCATCTTATAAGTTTGGAATCCAACAGTAGCGCCACCCTACAACAGCTGATACCGAGACTTCCTAAGGAAAGCATCAACAGATGGTCTTCGCATTAAATCGAAACTACATTTTAAGAACTTTTTCTTTTTCTTTTAACTTTAACTTTTTCTAAATGTTATTTTTGTTTGTTTTGTATGCGTGAAGTGATAAAAAATGTTTCTTCTCCAAGATTATGAATTATTGTGTGAAAGTAAAATTATTACTCAACTATAGTGGTGGTCCTGGAAGACAAAATAAGACTGATTACCTTATTTGAAATTTTTTTTGATGATAAAATAATATCACTTATCACTCTTTTCATACGTTGCATATTTCTCTATACAAGATTTTGAAACTTTATGGATTTGTAAAGCTTGAACCGTAACGTTTTATTGATTCCCAACTCTATAAATACTAACCTATCTCAGCTTGGTAAGAATATTATAAGGTAATCGTGAAGCGTTTTGCATGATTTTATGAACAACTATATCTTCGGATAATTTCATCAAGGCTCATACGCCAAACGCAGACAGTTGTGTAATTGATTTATGACACGATGGGACATATTTTTATGACAGTAATATATTTATAAGTATTTTTTAGAATTTAAAACAATGGTTTAGATTTTAAAAAATGCTCATAATTTAATTTCATGTGTTAGAAATCATCTGTTTATGAAATCTCTATGTTTATTAAAGAAAAAGTATTTTTCTTTGTCGTTGATAAAATCATGCTCATCACAGAAAATCATTCTTTTCTGAAAAGCTTGGTTTTTTAAAGAAAAAATATTTTATTTCAGGTGATATTCTGAATAATTTTAAGCCGTGTGGAATCTTACAATAAAAGTAACGTTTATTCCGATTGTACCTTCGTGTTATGTCAACTCGAATTTCCCTTTATCTAACGTAACCTGATTAACTGCAATTTAAACCATTATTTCGATAAACTGTAATGCAGTTTCAGCCTTTAATACTTTATGTAAAATTTTTCTTTTGATACAGTTCAGTTCAGTTCAGTTATATTAACGTCCCGTTTAAAGCAACACGAGGGCTATTTTGGGACGGACCTCGTAATTTTGAACCACGGTCAGATGACGAGGACGACAACTGAAGTGGCACCCCCCTCTCCACACCACACCAGGGGGAGGACTTTGGCCTGACAGATTTAACGTGCAAGAGACCCCCTCACACGACGGATCTTCGGTGGAATTGAGTCTCGAACCTGAAACCCTCCGGTTCCGAAGCCGAGACCTTACAACCAGGCCACCGCGGCCCCTTTTCTTTTGATACATTTTAATGGAAAACATTGAAGATATTCGGGTAAAAAGGATATCGCCTATTATCTTCCAATTCATAAGCAAAAAACCAAGCAAATTATTGAATCATATATTTAAACAGCGAAAAAAGTAGTTAAATAAATTGAAACGATAACAGTTTAAGCATCACGGTGCCCTTTTCATAATTTTCATGCGAAAATATGAGTTTCGATTTTAAAACTGTGATGTTCACTAAAAACTTCAAACAGCTCAAAAATAAATACATTCTTTGCTTTTTTTCTGCTTAATTCAGATTCACCCAATAATTCAATTTTTATACGAGTATATACGCTCTGAATATCCATTTGTATAGCTATATATAAGGAGTATTATAGCATCTCGGATTGAACTTATGTCGGTGCAAATTAATTTATTCCATCAGACTTCAGTAAATATTCACGTACTGATTACATAAATATTTAGGGAAAGATCAATATTTGTTAGTACTTTCCTTAATTTGATCAAGTTGTAAAGACATTCTAGTAATTAAATATATTCGTAACATATAATATACCCAAGATACAAAATTATATACATAATTTAATTTTGAATTAATTTTTCTTCTCAAAAATACCATCGTACCAAGTCACGAATTAAAATTAAATTGATCAATGAATTATACATTAATATATAAATGATATTTAAAATTTTACACGCTTAAACTGTGGATAAAAGATGAATTGCAAAATTTAATCTTTACAAATATGAATCATGTGAAATTAAATAAGCGTGCTCTAAAACATTTAAATGTATCAATTTAGGTTAAAGAATAAAATTTCAGCTACCTAATATATTGAGAACGTGTCTGAATTATAGTCTTTAGGAAATAAATGTTATTGCTGGAAATATTATCTGGGACGCTATGAATATTAAATTTTCCCTTTATTCTTTGCCTATTCTAATAAGTGCGGCAAATAAATAAATATTTAAGAAGCATTAGTTATCAATTCTCTTATTCGCAATGAGATAAGACTAGTGATGATTTAGCCAAGCTAGGCTCGAACTGCCGATCTTAGGATTCGTAGCCGCATACCATGAACACAATACGAAAGTGTTTACTTTTGTCCGATAGCTGTTACTCTCTTATTTAGACACCACCACAATAGTCCCATACCAGTGAGTTTGCGCAGAGACGAACCACATTATAAAGCCAAACGCTATGGCGAGCGTTTGTGAGTTGCTGCTGCGTAAAGTGCGCCTTAAGACTTTTTCATTTTTGTTTTCTGTGTCAAGTGAGGCTGACGACATTTGATTGCGTTCAGTGTGTCTGACAGCTTTTTCTGTGGTTAGATGGCGCCAAGACAGCTGTATGAAGGTTGCGTAGTCAAGGTCACTAATGTGGCGATTGAGCCAAGCGATGATCGAACTCGCAACCTTAGGATCCGTAATTGCACAACAGAGCCACTAAACGACAGTGAACACCATAGTCCAGCGTCTGGTAGTGGCTTATACCACCACAAATGCATCTATGAATGCACAGACCCGAAGTATAAGTTCGTTGTGCACCATCGAATTGAAGTGCACAAAAAAAAAAGAAAATAATACAGACAACCCCTACTTTAGGATGCACTGGCATCCGAAAGCCGCATGGGATGTAATTCCTGATAATGGATATGCATCATTACTATGAATCGGGTTGAATATGAAATGCTTAGCCTTCAAGTCCTTTAAAGTGCCCTGGTGAAATAAATTAAGAGAATTTGCATATTTTATCGAATTGCTAGAAAAGAATGGAACTGAAGAAAAAATCACTGATTCTAAATAAAAACACAAATGTTGTACGGATAATACGTAAGCGTACACCTGTGTATAGGTGGACCCAACTAGAAAACAGGCTTTATAAGTGCGTGGAGAATAAGACGAATTTTGCTTGCTTGCACACATCGTCAAATTTCTTGATGTTATCTTGCAGCAATCGGCGAAATTAACATCGGAACAGTAAAAATGAGTAACCACCAACGTTTAGATGATGGAATGAGGTGGCAGATTGTGGGCAGGTTAGAGGAAGGTCAATCGCAAGTCCAGATATGCAGAGAGTTTCCTTTAACCTTTTAACTGTTTTGTTTTCTTTTCTCTCTAATGATACGATATCTTCTATTTCGTGAATATTTTCATATTCTGATTCAAATAGAAAGCCATTGAATATTTTACTTATGTATGTATTCGAAGTAATTTTAATATCGTATTCTAATCGTTATGAATGCTTTATTTTTTGCTTACAACTAGTATTTATTTTTTGCTTTTTTACAACTAGCAAAATTCGTTAAATGAATGCACATATGACACTAGGCTACTCAACTCTCTCGAGACCTGTGTGCAGTCACAGGAACTCATACATCAAGGGGGACTTGTTCCAAGAAACTGAATGAGAAAGGATCATTTGCCAGAAAACAGGCTGTTTGCGTCCCGCTCACAGCGAACAGGGTTCCTGTGAACTGGGCAGTCCAGGAGAGTCCGATTGACATGATACAAGCAACACAGCATTATTCCGAGGAGCAGGAGAGTCCGATTAGCATGGTGCAGGTAACATTGTGATTGGAGTATGGAGCAATTGGCAATCTGGCAGTCCCGTTTTAGCCTGAACACCGATTCAAGCCGTACTTTCATTTGGGGAGAGCCAGGGAGCAGCTACCTACCTTCCAGTGTCCGCGAAATTAACAATTATGGCGGTGTAATGATCTGGGCAGACATCATATTAGAAGCTACACATCTCTCCATGTCTTTGACAGAGTCTCTGTGACTGGTGTGAAGTATAGAGATAAGGTCTTGGAGCCCTACGTTCGCCTTTTCCGGGGTACAGTGGGTCCCGAGTTCATCTTGATGGACGATAGAGCGAGACCACGTAGAAGTCTTCTCGTCGACGAATTTCGCAATAGTGCGGAGTTATTTGCCGGCCAGATCTCCAGACATCAACCCTATAGAGAATGCCTGGAAAGCTCTGGGGAGAGCAATTGCAACTGCCCCCCCCCTCCTCCGAGAACCATCCAGGAACTGTAAACAGCCTTGATGAATGAATGGGACCCATTGCTACATGCACTGACAAACTGCCTTATTTCCAGTATGACATCACATTGCAAGGCGTGTATTGCTGTAAGCGGGACCATACCTTCTATTAATCCATTTCTTTTGTGTAATCTGCAACCGCTGTTTCAGATCTTTAGACTCCCATGAGTGTTACGCTCAAACACCAGTATCTATTACAATTGTTGAATGTTTATTTTGTTGGCATTATATCAACCTATATTTACACCCAATTTTATTAAAATCTGTCCAGTCGTTCTGGAGATCGTAGATCAAATATAAAAATTATGTTCATTTCTTACAACATTATATTAAGGTATCATGCGCCCAGATACAAGAAATAATGTTCTTCTGACGCCTTGAAAATATTTCTTATCAGGTACTGATAAACTAAATCATCGCTTATATAGCAATTTCTGAACTTAATCAGCTTTAGTGGTTACAGTTAAACACATTTGTGAAATACTAATTTTTTTCCTTTTGATGAATTTATCAATATTATCTCTGTAATTACTATTTCAATAATCAGTACAATTCATTGTCCAAAAATTACGATTAGAGTTTCTAATTCTTTATGGATCTTTATCTGCAAATCATTCCTAGTTCACTTCTGTAAAGATTACATTCGCATATAGAGATAAAAAATCTTTCTGAAATATGAAAAAAATATTAACACTAAAAACATTTTAAATTAAAATAGCATAATACTGCTCTGTTATGATGCACTTCTTTCAAAGATGCAGCTTTCAGTAATAAAAACATATTTCAGCAATGCATTAAATATCCTCAGATTGCAAAAAAATTTAATTCATTCTGTGTTACTAAATTGAAATTATTTTATTGGTCTGGTAAGACTTTTCATTTAAATGAATGTCAAGTATAAATATAGTTCAAATGTAATTAAAATCTAACAAATGCAAGTTATTTTAGAAAAAGAATTTATATTAAAAAATTATAGTTAAACAAATGATTCAACCCTCTTCAGAGGATTTATTTGCTGTCAAGTGATTGTTTAATTGACCCCAGCTATCATCAAATAAAGACAGCTGGAAATAAATAGATAAGCTGCATGCCTTAGATTGCTTTGAACAACTACTGTGAAACAGCTCTTTGTCATTGAACTTATTAAAACGCATGTACAGTATATGAAACCTAGACATAATTGCATTCTAACTGTCTAGACATGAGGTTTTATTTGTTTTACGATGAAGCTCTGGTTTAAGAAATTACACTATCTTGATAGAGACATACATGTCTCCTAGCCATATATATAATATAAATGCATAAGGAAAATAATAATTATACTAAAGTCATAAAATACGAGAAGCCTGAAATATTGTATTATTAAAATTTATGTATTTATGTTATATTATGTGTAAGCTTATTTATCTATAAATACATCTCACTATTGAATTCTGGTATTCCAATTGTTTTCGAAAAATTAATAAATTCTAAAGAAAAAGTGTAGGAATAATTATAATAAGATGACTTATTAGACCAGGATTTGAAAATTTGAAAATGAAAAAATCTTTATCTCATTTCACTACTTTACTTACTTTTAATCTTTATTTGAGGCTTTATTTCCTAATTAAATCTCCTTTCTTTTAACGCAATATATATTGATATACATTGATATAAAACAGATTGCAAATTTTATTCAAGCTGAAAATATAAATGAATTTATCTTATTGACGTGAACATCCACAAGTAATTTTATCCACAACTGCTTGAGAGTTATCCTTCTATAGTTCAATATGTTTATTGTTCCTTAATTTGTTTAATTCACGTAATTTAAATAACAAACTGCACGAAAATTGATACATAACTATGTCAGATTATGTAACGCAGTTGAATTCTTTAGATGACAGCATTTGAAATGACGTCAATTTTTATCATGTTTCAATCGGTGTTTAAAGAGAAGTTTTCCGTATTCTATCTGATAAGGCAGAATGCCGGATGTGTTTACAGTTTTTCTCGTTTTTCCGTTCAAGTAAAACCTAAAAACGTCACACAGAAGCTTGGGAACTATTACAAAATGAATTATTATTCGGGATCTATTATATTTTAACATACTATCCAAATTCCAGAAAATAATAGAACTGAGATATGAGAAATAGCCTATTTAAAAATGAATCTGTAAAAGACAATGAATAAGCAGAAATAGAGTAAAAAATCACCACAAGCCATATTCAAAGCAGCACGATTATTCAGAAAATAGCAAAACTATTTCACAACAATGATTGGGTAATATCGATGATGCAGCAAACTAATATAGCACTAAATATTATAAAAGAATAAAATTGAGTATTTACAACATTGAAGACAATAAAGAAATGTAAATGGACAGTTCTGAATTAACATCTAACACCTTTGTGCTTAAACGCATTATCCTTACAATAATAATTCTTGATTAGCTCCACCATGACTTATTCTGATGGTAAAGGACCCGGAAGATCTCTTCAGAAAGAGAAAATACTTATTCGAAGAAAACATTTACGCTTGAAACAATGCATACTTTATGGTTTATTTGTAAAAAATCAAATTACTAAAATAATTAACAAATAATACTTCTTTAAAATCAAAAGATATGAATTATAATCTTGGAAAAGACACATCTATACAAAGTAAAATTTACCATACATACAACTGAAAAAAATCTTAGAATAAATATTACAGAAAAAATTTTTTCATTCTTAGACTGATTGAAATAATGATTTTCTTTTACATGTCAATGCTGTAGACTTGACATGAATGTAAATGGTAATTTTTAGAAACTCCTTTCCTGCATACCTGTATATGGAATACTTTATATTTTTTTAGATAAGGAAATTAAACTATTTGAATATTCATTATTATTACTTTTAAAAATTATTCAGTGATACTGTTTTTATACTGATGGAAAAATATCTATGAATTCGTATTCTTCCAATTTCAAAAATTATTGTATTACCTTTCCTAATCCAAATATACATATGGACTCAGATTTTATAATCAATATTCACATATCCTGTTGTAATCTCAACACATTCTCTAACAGTTTAGAAATTAAAAATTCTCTTTGTGGCCATTTATTTTAAACAGTAAAAACTCATTTTGCTTTACTTTCAATTGTATGAAATAGAATGTACGAAACTAAACTGTCGTTAAATATCAAATTATCAAATGGGCACGCATATAATTTAATCTACGGTTGCTCTTAAATAAAATAACTCCAATACACTCTAACTTCTTAAATATTCTCTTAAAGAGAGAGAAGGCAAACCTGTCCTCTGTATTAAATACAGTAAAAGATCTTTATTCGCGGAGTATATGTTCCTAGGTGA
>JAPMOQ010031816.1:744717-773755 GCA_026543055.1 Argiope trifasciata
ACATACATACAAGAGGAAACGAAACTAATTACAGAAACGGAACCAAACACAGGAATCGAAACTAAAAAATTGTTTCTTATTCAAACAAGATTAAAAGTTTAAAAAAAATATTGAAAATTATTATTGTATTTAATGAACGCTAATACTGCTACCATCAAAATACAGATGAATCTAAGTAAACTAGTAATATAGGCAAAGTAAAACGGTATATAAAAGAATCAATATTACAGCAAATAGAAAAACATCAAGCCTGAGGAGTTTTTCAAGGGTCACCCTCAGGCAAGAATAAAAATAAAGTATTTTTTCTGTGAGGAATTAGACAGTTGTCTAACAGTATTGTCCCCTCGTGACCCGAAAATCCTCCGAAAATTAAGGCCAAAGTGATGCATCAAATTAACAACAAAGAAACAAAACAAAACAGCATTAAAATCATCATCAAATAAAGCAAAAATATACTAAACTATGTATAAAAAATTCATTAAATAATCTGGGAAACCTTCAAAGCTAATCTGAGATATAAAAATTCAGATTCATATAGCAAACCATTAAATATTTATTTTCAAAATAACTAGCCGGAAGGAAGAAATGCTGCAATTACATTGTTAAGATTATCGTTATTTTCCAATAATTTTTTTATTGATGAAATAGGACAATAGAACAATATAACATTTTTTAACAAGTACATTTTTAACCATCATTTTTTTACGATAAATTAATTTCGTTCATAAAATCAATGAAATTTTATTCTTGAATATTTAGATAAATTTTTTAACACTTCAAAGTAAAGTTTAACCTTGCATTTTAAAGAATTAGTTACCATATAAAAATAAAAAAATTTATTCCTTCTCTCTCCTCAAAGAAATGAAAACTTGTATTTCAATTTCGTCATTTGAAGCCCAAAGCACACAGTTATCACAATACTGAGCAAGTCAAATTTATTTTTTAACATTGATTTTATAACAAATGAAAAAAAAAAATGAAATCGCAGCGCACATTATTGAGTCATATTATTTGTATGGATTACTGTATCCTGCCAATACATAAATCGCACAAACACTGCAATATGACGAGAGACGTTTAATAATATTACTGCAGTGAAATCAAACACGGCTAAATAATCCGAGTGATATGGAAAATTTGAATTACCTTTCCAAAGGCATTCTATAAAGGTGTAAGTAATTTATAATGAAATTCTGAAGAAATACTTAACATACTTTTATCAGATAAAACAATGTATAATAAAAGAATCAAATATTTTTATATTCTTGATTTATCAGATTAAGGTTAAATCTCAAACTAATATGCTTTGGACTCTTCGAGGTCTTCCTACTTTAAGATAACTGGAAATTTTTATTTCGATATTTTAAAGATTCTGGTTGAAATGGCATAAGGAAATACAGATTGTGATTTAAAATCATTGTGTTTCAATTTGAATTAGTCTTTATTTATGGAAAAATTCTTTCTATCATCTTGTGTATCTATTTTTTTCTGCAAGTTTTTCACATTTTCCACACTTATTCTAGAACCAGAATCTTTCTAAAGCAGGGCGGTGCATGAGGTAGGACTTACAACAGAGTACTGATGCAGCATTTTAGGTTTTATACAATTTACCTTAAAATTTGTTTAAAAAAAGAAACAAATAATGAATTATTTTCAGCAAATTTTTGAATTTCTAATGTTTTCTACATTTCAAAACATATTCCGATATTTTCTAACGAAATACAATTAAAAAATTTTAGGAAATAGAAAAATTCTTCAAGTGCATAAAATTATTTAAAAGATCCAAGTCTTTAAAAAGATAAAAGGTAAAAGATCAAGTCTTTAAAAAGATAAAAAGGTTTTATCATTAAAAAAATATAATTAATTTTGATGTCAACAGATGTCTTCTTAAAATAATGAAATATGTTGCAATTCCTTTAACACATTTTTTAAACTTAAATCATAATCTAAGAATTTTTTAACACATTGAAACTTTTGATATTACATTCTACTAAAATAAGCTAATTTAAAAAAAAAAAAAAAAACATTTCAACTTTTAAATGTCTGATTGCTTATGACATACTTAATAAATGCCCTCCTAACAAATGTAATTCTAAGATTTGAACACAATATTTTACTATATATTTAAAATATACAACATAAATGATTTATTATGGTTATTCGAACTTAAATAGTTTTGTTCATTAATATTCTTTAAAAAATATTGAGTACTTATTATATCCAAAAATAACAGAATAACGTCAGAGAGAAATTAGAAATGCTCTTAGTATCTTACCCAAACTTAATTTTATACTTTAGATATTAAATTCGAATCAGAAAAACAGCATTAAGTTTGTCCAAAGCTATTTTCCTTTGATTATGAGCGAACAAAATCTTATGCACTCTTAAGTATTAAATCTTAGAAAATATTAAGCCTTTTTCAAATCATTCGATCTTTTAGGGCGTTTGCAAATGCACCAGTGATACATTGTTTGAAAGTAGAATAGAATTTATCTGAAAAGAAGCATTAAAACGAGGATTTCAATATTTGTCTGAGCGTAATTCTAAAAAAATGTGAAGGGAGGTTTCTATTTAATTAGGGCAAGTGAATAAAGCAAAGGTAGCATTCAAAATGCATGCTATTTTCATCTACGTATTATTTTTTTCATCTATGTGTTATTTTACTAAATAAAATTTAAAAAAATGTGCTTATACTAAGTACTTAGTATTAGCACAGTTATTAACTTAGCTCCGAAGTTAACTATATTACATCCTGGTAAGACGCGTTGCTAACTATTATTAAAGGATGAAATATTATAAAAGGATGAAATAATTTTGTATTATATCACAAAAATCAGCTGTAAATATGAGTGAGTTATGATAACGCGTCCATTTTTTTAATGGCAGAGAAGTTGAAACTAGACAAATTGAAGATAATTTTAAAATTTTGTTATCAAATCATCTATTTTTTACTTTAATTTTGTATTAAATTCAAATTATAAAATGCTTGAATTAATCAGCTCAAGAAGGAAGGAAAATTAAGAGCAGGTAGTAATATTACGACAATCAAGCATACTAGACTCCGAATAATCTGACCTAATGTAGCGAAATACCAGCCTAATAACAACAAGGGGGAAAAACGGGATTTGGAATTAAAAGAAACCTACTTTACAACAGTCCCTGGTCTTTTTCATATTACCTGGGCTTTGAGTTTAAGCCAGTACTTCACAGACACTTATTATGTACAGCAGGAAATTTTAAAATTTATTAATATAAAAAAAATCCAATAATAAAAATATTCCACACATTTTAAGATACATTTTATAATATTAAAGGGAATTTTGTAATATATATGTAAATTTAAGCAAGGGCTCAGAATGAACACATTCACTTACTTTGATAAAGGAATATTAATAAAAAATATTGCAAAATATGGAGAATTCAGTCCCAATTATTTTTAGAATTTGAAATTTTTTTGACATTTTAATTCTGTCTATGACTCTGAAAATTAAATTATTCTTCATTTTATTAAGAAGAACTATTATTTTTTAATTGTTTACACAAAACCATCAGCAGAATACATTGCACTAGTGAGTCCTAATTGAATTGAACAGACTATGATGCCGTAAAGTTTACATTTTAACGGTACATATTGGAGAATGGCATATAAAAATAATTAACGATTATGAATCAAACCATGAGTTTACATTAAATCAAATGTTCTTACAATTGACATGCATATTTATAAAATGTATTTCATAAGCACAAATGGTTATTTTCGTATAATAAAAAGAGTATTTTTTATTTGTATAGATGAAAATGAGAAGGAATGTTTACTTTCAACTACCAATAATAGTATATGTTGAGGAATATGAAATTTTCCTCGACTCTCTAAGATCTCCAATTAATTTCTATTAGTTTACCCAATTCTTTTCATTCGTGTCTTTTCCCAAATACTTTCGCACATTTCAAAACTCTTCTTTATTCCAAATCCAAACTTATGAAATAAATCTTAGACTACAAAATCAATAAGTTCAATTTCTTCACAGATTAATAGGAAAACACCTTCGGTTTTGAGAATAAATTATCATTTTTTATCTAACTAAATTACCACAGATTATTCCGAATATTCATCGACTGTCCATAAGTTCTATATCGAACTAAAATCTTATCATACGACTTTAATAAAAAGTTTTCAATACATGTTGATGCCCATACAAAGCAAGGCAATCAATTTAATAATTTATGCATTAAACAGAAATGAAAAACGTAGGAAGTTACTTACAAAATTCTTTATTACAGATCAATACGAAAAATATTTGCAAGAACACCGAAACAAACTTTCAAAAAATTGAATGGATAAATTTTGAAGTGAGCCCAAATCAAATCAAAATATGTTCATTCATGATTATTTACTTTAAATATGAAATAACTGTTTTTAATTAAGATAATTCAATAGAATTATCTTGATTACTTAGTTTCATGAAATAGTATTAAAATATATTCCTGTATACACAAGACAATATTATATATATATATATATATATATATATATATATATATATATATATATAATGCAATTTCAGGAAGATAGTTTGTAAACTTTTTTAAATTTAAGGTTTTTAAGGTTTACTCGCAATTTTTTTTCATGCAGCTATTGCGTTTGAATTTCAGTTATGATACTCTTAAAACCTTAATCAAACATAATTTTCATACTGATATATAAGAAGGCTACATTTTCAAGATTGTGCACAAGAGAAACAGTATATTGTTGATAAAAATTTATAGTATTAAATCAACTACTTTCTGACGAAAAAAAATAAACCTTTATATCAAATTAAATGCTTATCAATTGCCATACAAATGCACACAAAATGCATCAGATCATATTCAAAAATGAGGTGTATTCAGTACCCTACCTTTAGCTGATGCTAGTCCGCATATGGCGAATATAATCCCCACAACTGAACCAGAGTTTCCGAAATTTCGCGATCTCCTTTGTATTATCATTGCCTTGGGTTGGTTTCTTTAAAATCTTTCACTGAATATGGATGACTATTCACAAATTTCTTCTCATTTCTTTCACTTCAACGAGTACTTTGTCATTATAGCAGAGGAGGATACTATGCACTTCTATTATTTGTCACCTCGCAAATATCGCAACAGTTAGAATGGAATCCAAGACCATTTTATAAAAGCTTCAGGACAATTTTGTGAAATCTTTTTTTTAAATATATGCCCTATAGTTTATAATAGCTACTCGATCATAGAAACATAAATGTCAATCAAATAGTGAAATTAATAGTTTTCCAGTTAAATGGGTTTCTGTTTATTCGGAAAAGCGATAAATAAATTTAAAAGAGCGTTTCCCCATTAACTAAGGTGTAAAAACACAACTGACTTTCTTAACTTATCTAAAATAGTTAAAATCATTAAAGAAAAATATTATTAAGTTTTTTTAAAGGCTAGTGTCCATACAAGTGCTAATAAGACTTCAAATTAGTCACTTCAAAGAACTTTTAACCTTTAGGTCAAAGAAATAATCCAACCACTTTGCGTCGAGACAAACACCATTATGATTGGCCACTTAATCATTAATTTTCTAAACAAGCCTTCTTATCTTACATGAATAATACTCTGTTCCAATTTTCATACTATGCATAGTTAAATATTCATCCTTTGGGTTTAAATTTCTAACTGACATTCAAATACTCTTTGACTAAATTTGAACAAATTTTTCCTTGAACTGTTGCCACTGCACGAAACACACCTTTCTTCTGTCTTTCACAGTACAAGCATGCTTCCAATCACTTTTTTAGAATGATATTTCGAATTGGAATTGCGTGGAACACTTAGTCTCGCGGGAAGTAAGTTTCCCTGCAGTTTCCCACACCTTCTCAACTCGCACGTCTCTGGTGCGTTCTGCCGGCTTCGCAGCCAAACAGACGGTTCGAGGCACTGTGCGCGCATGCGCAATCGCTTCCTGAGGGTTGTGCAGAAGGGAAAGGGATAAGGGGTCGGTTGGGATAAGAATTCGTGGGCCGAGGGAGGCATGAGGCAGAATACGTCATGGATAGGGCAAAGGATTCAAGTACTGATTTCTCACCACAGTTTATTGTTTTTTTTAACACATTGAAAATTTCTGTTACCTCTGACTGAATATTTAGCCAGAATGTAATCTTTAATTATTTAAAAATTGATAATTTTAAAAACGCTTGAAAAGAAAGCTAAATGTAATGTTCCGAATAACCATTGCTTTTTTTTTTTCAAAATGTAAACAATAAACACAATATAACTTCATATATCCGACTGATAAATTATTAACATAGATAATATTTCCTTAACATTTTTTATTTTTGAATGGGAAGACCATTAGACCATTTTTGCGTTTGTGGCCATTTAAGAGTTTTACTCATTAATTCATATAAAGTCACTCACAAAATATATTAAAATACTGAAAGTGGAAATTTTGCCTCCTAATAAATGCTTTATGGCATTGTAACTATTAAATTTTATGAATATACTAAGTAAATACTTTTTCTTTATCTTTAATTTATACGAATTCCATATTTTGTAACAAAAATATCCCCTTTGTGTCTGTTTAATCTTATTGATGTGATTGGCAGTTCTTACAAAAAACTCAAATTTCTAAGAATGAATTTACCGTAATTTTAACTATCATAATATTGTATACAATCATACAAGAAATGAAAAAGAAATCCATCAAACCGTTATCAGATAATACATTTAGTATTAATTTTTTGAACAGGAAATACATATATCCATTATTCCTTATAATGCAAAACGGAAATTTTCAAATAATTTTATATTACACGAAGTAATGATTGATATTTCACTTACAATTATTTTTGCATGTATAAAGCTACGTAGATTTTGATTGGTATATAAATGGAAGTTATAAATTATTGAAGTGTTTGGAAAATAAAAATTGGTATAATTTTCTTTTGATAAGCAAACATATTTTATAACAAAAAAGTACATAAAATTTCGAATGAAATTATTTATTATTAGTATTTTGTAAGGAAAAGGTTCAGCCAGCCACTCCATTACCACAGAACAAAGCCGTATTTACAGGCATTATAGTGACTGGCTATTATGAGTAAAATAAATTAAGAAAAGGGTTTCTAGCCTTTTAACTACAATTTTAAGACCCTGTAAACTTTTGTTGGCCATTATTTTCTTACAAATTATTTGAGCTACGTTTTATTTCAGCACAATTGTCTGATCAATCGTGATTTGTTAAATAAATCTATTTTAGCGCAAAAAAGGTGTTCTAATGTAAATAATCGATTACTAAACAAGATACTTCTTAACTTTAGAATTACGTCAACGGGTTCTATTTTTTTCTAAAAAGGTACGAATATTGCGTAAATTTATTTTCTTTCCTTTTCAAAATAATCATTTTTATCAATATTGCTGGGCATTACAGTTACGGCTTATTTGATTGTATAAAAAGAACTTGTTTTTTAAAGCTACTTTTAAAGTTATCGTATCCATTTCTTATGCTGATAGTCAAACCGTTGCAATTTCCTAAGGGTATTTGTGCATGTCACAGAAGCATTTTTCAATTTAATTTGTAAAATTTTAGAATTTCAGTATTGCGATCTATAAATTTTGCAATTCTCATGCCATGTGTATGGAATAGAAAATAAAATTACAGAATCAAAAATAGAGGTACTGAAGACTTTTATGACTATAATTCTAGTTCAGAAATTGACCTATCTGAGTCAAAATGGCGAATGAAACGATAAAATGAAAGCAAAAATTTAGATCAATAAAATATTTAATTGATAACTATTCTCCAGCATAGAAATTAGAGACAATTTTTACATTGGAGAAAGTAGTCCAAGGCAACTGAACAGAGCTCAGGAACTAGAAGAACATTAAAGTGGAACTTTCATGAAATAGAAATGTTCAAAATAGTAGAACAAAGTTATTACGAGAAGAGTTAAACATCTGATGGTAACACAAACGAGACACACGGATTGTTTATTAATGAAATAATATTGCTACCCCATTCAACAGTGCACTGAGGATAAAACGGGTAATACATTCCCCAAATCCAAGCAGGAATCCGTCACTCTATGAATTAGAGTGGATTAATATGAATGACTGCAAGAAATCAACTAAATCCCAAAGAAATACAAACACATCTATTAGCTCTAGATTCAGATGTTTCGAATATATTTATGGGAAACTGCCTGACGTGTTAGAAACGGGCAAGAATTAACCATGAAATGTTGTTGTTTAGGCTCATATGTAGCAAGTTGATAAATAGCTCTTTCCACGAAGATTCAATGCTGGTTTGTTCAATCTGCACTTAAATCGCCCAATAAGTTCGGTATTAAGTTTTGATGCATGACGTGCTGTAAAAATGTCCATTGAACGGTTATCCTTTTTGGGGTAAAGATGGAACGCGACCAGTGAGAGGAGTGGAAGATGCAGCTGACGCCTTCTTTGATCCTGAACACAATATTGGAAGGAGACAGCAGACAAATGTAGCTCTAATTACTATAAAATAGGAGCACAGCAGGAAGAAAATGTTTTTGCGCAATAAATCGTTCCATTCGAAAACTACCTTCATTAAAAAACTGTGATGTAAGCTTTTCTCTTGTAAGATTGTTAAGCAAGGTAATCCCTCGTCTGATCAATTGAAAAAAGAAATAAAATGTTTTGTCTTTAAGTATGTTACACTCAAAATTAGAAAAAAACCCAGAAGTTTACAATGTGGCAAAATATCAAATGATTATTTTGAAATACATTCGGTAAAGTCCTCATTCAAACTTTAGTCATTTTTTTAACCCTTTTTTTATTCGGTTGCAATAATACTAAGATAATTTGCAAGGAGAAAATGGATATAAAACACCAGTAGCATTGATTTAATTAGATAATTCCAAGTAACCTCAAAATAATTCCCTTTTATTGAAATTTCCCTATGTTCCAGCTTCTATCCGAAATAAAATTGATACTCGTGATACATCTTCTATATTTAAGAAATCATCTATTTGAGTACACTGCCACAACAAATAATATATATATGTAGTTTTTGATAAATTTATTCCGTAGTGTCAATTTTTGATAGGCAATTTATAAAGAACTGGCAAACTAAAAAACTTCTAGATTGAGTTTTGAGTATTTTAAGACTTTTCATGTTGTTGCAATTTTTTTGTTTGTATATTTGGCAAATTTAAAGACTTTTAAAAATTGTAATCATTATTTTAATGCTTAAATATCCTTTAGTTATAAGCTTTAAGTAATTGTTTTGCCAACAAAGTTTAAATTTACAAAATAATAGCAAAAGATATGGTTTTGCTTTTATTCAAATAAGCAATCAAAAGAAATACTGATTGCGCATACACACATATATATGGTACCTCAATACTTGTGTTAAAGACTTTCCATGCATTAATTGCTCTCATGTCCAAATAAATATAATGATTTTTCGTATAAATTCGTAGAATATCATTATTTTTTATAATTTTACATGCCCTTAAAATCTTTTTTTAATTTTCTTTCTTAATTTAAAATCAGAACACCAAATAGGTGTTGAATAAATGGTTAAAACTGCTACAATTAGAGAAATTATGCGTGGAAAATAAGTGTGAATGATCTGCAATTTGCCTTTTGTGTATGTAATGAGGGTATGTCTTATATACTTGTCTCCATATGGTGCATTCGAGATTTAAAAAAAAATACCAAAAATGCCAATTTCATGTTAAAACACAGAAGAAAACTGATTGACATTTAGTTTAGTTTAGCTATATTAACGTCCTGTTGTAAAGCAACACGAGGGATATTTTAGGACGGACCTCACCATTTAGAATTAGGATCAGATGACGAGGACGGCATCTGAACTGGAACCCCCCTCTCTCCGCACCACACAAATGGGAGGACGTTTGGCCTGACAGATTTAACGTGCAAGAGATCTCCTTTACACGACGGATCTTCGAGGGATTCGAGTCTCGAACCTGAAACCCTTCTGTTCCGAAGCCGAGACTTTACTCTCAGGCCACCGCGGCTCCTGATTGACATTTACTAATACATGAAATGCATTACTTCTTTATGAACATGTAAAATAAAATGATTCCTCATTTTAAGTCTATTAATGAGTAATAGACCATGGCAATAACAAAGCATATCAAAATACAAAAATAAAACGAAAAAAAATCATTTCAGTTGTCATGCTCTCTTTCTATTTTAAGACTAATTTTAAAATAAAAATTGATGTTTCATTTCAGCAATAATAATGTATTTAATTTTTTTCGGTTGCACAACAAAAGTTTCAATTATGGTGCTATTTTCAATCAGCAGCAATTTAAGAAAATTTTCAACGCTCTTAAATATTTTTTCATGTAAAAAAAAAAAAAAATCATTTCCAGAAAATTTTGTTGTTTTTTATTTTACCAAGCTTGGAAGAAAAAACGAATTTAAAAGGTAGATTGAAATAGTAAAATATATTTTTAATGTTTCACAAAAATAAAAAATAAATAAATCGATGTCCAGTAAATATATAAAACATAAATATGCAGATAAGTATGGATCTAAACATGGAGACAAATAAAGTGTCAAATATTTTCTCATGTAATCATAATATGTAATAAAACACGTGATCCCTTAATTTTTCCATATAGCCCAAATTGTTATTTAGATTATAACGTTTGTATAATTTTTTGTATGTAGATAATCTCTTTCAAACTTACCAAATATTTTAAATACGCCGTTTTTAGTGTACTTTAGCAGTCTTAATTTTATTTTTCCACATACATTAATCGTCAATAGAATAAAATGGCTGCTTTTATTTCCGTGACTTTTAAGTTATTATTATTTTCTCTTATTATATTCCATCGTTAATTGCCTTCAAAAATAAAAACTTATTCCTTCTTTACAAGTTGTTGATGTTTAATTGAAAGTCCTATAAAAATAAATTAGATCAAATTAATTTAATTTTATAAAATGAATAAAAAAAATATAAAGCAGCTATGTTCAATCATCGTCGCCATAGAACGAATTTTTATTTCCCTTTTTTAATTTCACATAATCTTCAGCAATTCTAGAATTCTTAGCATACATGCATTATTTTTATCATGCATATATTTAAAGCAAGGAATCAAAACACCTTTTTTCCAATTTCTAATTTTTAGAATAAACAAAATAATAGTGAAAATATTATTTAAAACTGCCTTTGCAACAGAATTATGATTTTAAGCGATTTTTAGAAATTTTATCTGCCGATTGTTCTAGAAAGAATAAATTGTCTCAATGAAACGTAAATTATTTCACACATTTAATATTGCATATTTCGAAGCAATTTTGAATTTTAATAATTTAAATATATAAAGAATAATCAGAAATTTAAAACTCTTGAAATTATTTAGTAATTTAATATCCATGCTTTACAACGTAATTTCATACATCGCTATATCTAATGTATCGTTTCTTGATGTAGAAAAGACTTATGATTGTATGACATTTAAACATGATGCATTAATCATGACTTTGCAGTGGATGAAAATTATGTCAAAAACCCTCAATGAGCATGCGCAAATTACACTCCGGCATAGAGTCATATTCTTTGCCCTTTCATCAATCACATAATCGTTTTCAAAATGCTAAGGAATGCGCCCCTTGTATGTATTCCGGGTACTTGAATTCGTTTGTTCTATTGAATAAATTGGCATCTTTTAATGGCGCATTATCACACAAATGAAGTCAGTTCTAGGGACATTAGTCAGAGAGTTGCTGATTCAGAGAACTGCAGCTGACAGAACTGCAGTCTTGATGCTGTGCAGCGACATCGAGTCTCTTGATCTGCAGAACTGTGTTAGCCTGTAATGGTAAAATTCGACAGGCACAACGATTTTAAATCGGCTGTCAAGCTTGTGTAAAAGGACTAAATATGAAAATCGTCCCAAAACAGCGAATTATTTCTGTCTTCATTTTCGGCGCATTGCTGCCGAAGAAGAAATAATCTTAGAAACATCGTTTCGAATTTGAAATAGCTGTCTTGTTCATTTAGAATGATATTTATTTTCTTGTCGGCAATGAATATATTCATTGAAATTGAAGGATATATATACTGAAGTGACAAAAGTCATGGGATAGCAATATGCAAATATACAGATGGCAGTAGTATCGCAGCGAAAAAGTATAAATGCGCAGTTCGTTTTCCAGAGCTTTCATTTGTGTTCAAGTTATTCATGTGAACAGGTTCTTCTTGATTTATGGCGGCACGACGAGAATTAACAGACTTTGAAAGTGGAATGTTAGTTGGAGCTAGACGCATGGGTCAGTCCATTGCGGATATCGTTAGTCAAGAGTATGAAATTTCAGACATCACATCCCATCATAGACAGCGCAGTGGGCGACCACCTGCACTTAACGACCGAGACCGCCGACGTCTGTGTAGAATGGTCAACGTTAATAGACACGCAACACTTCGTCAAATAACTTCAGGAATCAATGTAGGACGTACGAGGGACGTGTCCGATAGGACTGTGCGGCGAAATTTGTCTTCCTCTGGCTCTGACAGCAGAAGACCGACTCGAGTGCCTTTACTGACAGCACGACATCGCCTGCAGCGACTCTCCTGTGCTCGTGAGCATATCGACTGGTCCCTAGACCAGTGGAAAACCGTGGCGTGGTCAGATGAGTCACGATTTCAGTTGTTATGAGCTGATGGTAGAGTTCGAGTGTGGCGCAGACCCCACGAAGCCATGGACCCAAACTGTCAGCAAGGCCCTGTTCAAGCTGGTGGTGGATGCATAATGGTGTGGACTGTTTTTACATGGCATGGACTCGGTCCTCTGGTGCAACTGGACCGATCATTGACTGGAAATGGTTATGTTTAGCTGCTTGCAGACCACTTGCAGCTATTCATCGACTTCACGTACCCACACAACGATGGGATTTTTATGGATGACAATGCGCCATGTCACCGGGCCAGAACTGTTCGCGATTGGTTTGAAGAACAATCCGGACAATTCCAGCGCTTGATCTGGGCACCTAGATAGCCCGATATGAATCCCATCGAGCATTTATGGAACATCATGGAAAGGTCCGTTCGTGCCCAAACTCCTGCACCATCCACACTTTCACAATTATGGACGTCTATACAGACAGCATGGCTCAATATTCCTGCAGAGGACTTCCAACGGTTTGTGGACTGCATGACACGTCGAGTTGTTGCACTTCGCCGGGCAAAAGGAGGACCGACACGATATTAACAGTCATCCCATGACTTTTGTCACTTCAGTGTATAGCATTTATTTTAAAGTGCATAAATAGCATTTATTTTATTTTTTATAATTCTACAAACAAATATTCATTTTTAAGTTTAAGTACAACGTATTTTTTGAGTAAAATATTATAACATAAAATCTTTAATATAATTGAAAAGATAATTTTTTGCATGGAGCGAAATTATTTGTACTATAATATTTTCGGAAGTTAGGGCAAAAAACGCTAAAATTTTATTAAATGTTTGGTTAAAATTCAAACTTATAGGATTGGTATCCATAACACTTCCTCGCACAGTCTCTGTTACCTCAGATAAAAATTTGCATTGAATTTACATACAATAGTTCCGAAATTTTAATGTTTAGCTTGAATTTAGCATCTTTACTGAATCTGTTGCGTCTGCTTGGTGACTTATTTGGTGGTTAAACCATGGTTAATAGATGCGGTAAATAGATCTGAAAATATTTTTTATACTTTAGATGATTGCACTATGCCTATAACCTTCGTTAAGTGCTAGCAATATATTGTGGAAGTTTCATCGGAATCAAATGAGCGGTACGGCAGCGCGTTACAGACAAACATTCATTTTTATTTATATAGATAAAGAAGAACGTTAGTTGGCCAGCTTGAAATATGAAAGAGAACTGTTATCGAAATTTGGTGTAAATATGTTTTGAAAGATCGCAAGATGTATAATAGAGGCCTTTCTTGTTTTGAAATCTTGATTGCAATATTAATCAAAAGAGAATTAAGCAATATTTTAAATTTTTAAGAGCTAACTCCCTTTAGTATTATTTCTCAGAAATAATTTTTTAATTAGCAAAATTTTACAGAAGTTCCTTTTCCACGGCACCATTTTATCCTTCATATTATTTTAAGTTAGATGCTTATGTAGTTTTCCACCATAATCTTTTTTTTTTTTTTGTAGTGTAGCGATCGGCGATAGGTAGGATCAAACTCGTGATCTTATGGCTCGTAGCCAGATAACACGACCACAAGACTAAAAGTGATCACTCAGTCTTGCGGATGTTATCTGGCATATAAAGCTTCCACTACAGTTGCAATGTAGCAACAAATGAAAATTATGGTAACACACAACGTTTTCATTGATGTATCTTATATTTAACTGAGTGAAATCTTTCTGTTTTGAAAGTTAATGAAGAAAAACTCTTTTAATTGCCTCTGCAGTTTTTACGACCAATAAAAAAACTTCAAAACCACGATAAAGCAGATAATTAGAAGACAATTGCTTTCACTGACGGACACTTGCATTTTAATGGTAAAATGATGTCATTTGATAGGTTTCGATTCCGATATGAAACTTAATGTTCACAATCAGCAAAATAGGTGTATGGCTGAATAAAAACCAATTTAAACAAAGAAACAAAATTTTAACAGATATATTATCCCTAAAAAACTTAACAACATAAACCTCAAATTACTTACTATCAATATATTATCTGTAAATCTTCTTGTTCACAATCTGGAAAAAATGATAAAGTATTTTAAAACCTCGCAAAGATGAAAGAAACTGATATAAAATACGTTTTGAAATAAAGCTATTTATTTTAAAATCATTTTGGTTATATATTCAATACCCCCGCCCGAAAAGATTGCAATGTGTGGCTTCATTTTTTTCTTAATTGCGGCTTGGGATTTTATAACAAGCTCAATAGAAAATAAATAAATAGTGAAATCATGAAATTTCTCTTCTGCAACTGATTGCTAACGGCAATCACCAAATAATTATTTCCACATTTAATAATGTGCGATATGTTAAAATGTAAAATCAGTTTTGAAAGTAAAATATTTAAAATATTGTCATTTTTAATTTTAAATATTCGGTATCCATATTTAAAGATGCTTGTAGTTGTCCTGTGCCATTATCACCACTGTAACGTCTCAACTCAGAAATGTATTAAATTTTTAGTTCCTCAACATCTGCACTTAACTACAAAAATAAATTTCAATGGCATATTTGGAGTAAAATTTGGAGTTCAATAATTGGAGTAATTCATGTCATTGTTTTTTTTTTTTTTTTTTACTAAAAAATAATTGCTTATTTTGATAATTTGTTCTTCATTTTAAAACATTATTCTACGTGTAAACTTTCTGAAAGTCAGATTTAACATATTTGTATCACATTTAAATTAGTAAAATATAAAAAATATCAGAATTCATCCGAATTATGCTTCCTATTTACAATTGTCTCCTGAAGACATTATCATTGATCAGAAAACTACCATGATGCTGCATTTGTCTGTGTAATGACTAAATTGCGTGCATTCTTTAATATATTAAGCAATTTTCCCCCAAAGTCTTTTCTTTAGAGCGAAAAAGAGTTTTTGGAAGTAAATAATACTAACAAAAAGAATAAATATTACCCTAATGTGCAGTGCACAGCAATTTTCTAAAAAATAATTCCATTGAATAATAGGAGTCAGATCGTTTGAAAGGACTTTTCTCAGTGTTTATTTCTTGTGTTTAGAAAAGGAGGTAATTTCTGAATGCAAAGATTTACTTTAAATCTCTTTTCTGGCGCAAGTATTCGTTTTGTCCATAAACCAACTGAAATAGCATTAAATTTAAAGATTGAGAATCCACGCCTCGTTGAGTAAGTTTCTAAATTTGCATCCACTGGATTTAGAACGTTGAGTTCTCCAAAGTATGATTGTGCTTTTTAGTTAAAAAATAAATATATTATAAAACTTCAATAGGGAGGATTGGAAAGGTCGTATTTAAATCATTAAAAGGGAATCCGATATGCTGAACTTTTGTTTATGGATAAGTGCTGTTAACCGTTTTGAAACTGGGGCGGTATTTCATTGGATAGTTAATTAGCACGTTTAATGGCATGCCAATTTTCAGAAGTCTGGCCTAAAATGACAATTCGATTTTAACTATATTTTTTGTTCATTTTTTAAGGAATTTTCCGTTTATGCTAGCCAGCATTGATTTTTTGTTCTTTTACCAGAAGCCATCTATCGATATGAGCACCGATATACTACGATTTTATTCGTAGCTGCTCAAAAATGGGAAGTGAACACGGTACGAGATAACTCGTCGTTGGCGTCCTTGAAAGGAAAGCCATCTGCGAGTTATTTCGTAGTTCACTGTCAACGTGTTAACAAAAAATAATAAATGTGCTCCTTGTGTAAAGATAGGAACTTCGAAATTTTAGATTTCGGAATTTCATGTTAAATATGATTTCTAATTTTTTTTTGTTAACCTTTCAGATTTTTCAATAAGAAGATGACCTTCGAAGATAGACACAATTTAATGTAAATATTTAAATCTTGTTAGTTAATAAGCTGTTTACACGAACTCATCGAGATTGTCATTATTCATAATGGATACAGAATGGGTGCTCTCTTCCCTTAAACCAGGGATGAGCCTAATAGAGTCCGATGGCTTTGAGGTGAATCAATCATTACACGGACTCCTGTGTTTAGACTACAAGCTGCCAACACCAGAAACCACTTTCGGTAATCAGACCTCTGCCAGATGAGGACGAAACGGTGAGGTTTCTATGAAAGACTCCTCTTTCGATGATTGGTGGTAGGAGGAAAAAAACATAACGTACTTTGGAAAAGATTTCATTGATAAAAAAGAACTAATCAACTTCGGCGGTGCAGTTGCAGTTATTATTATGAGCCAGTGTGGTGTTACGCCGGGTTAGATGGTACGTACCACTGCCAGATATTCGGAACTATAACATCTTAGTCTAAAAGGTATACATTTATTAACTAACTTAAGCCGTAGCTAGGGAGGTGAAATTTTATGACATAACTGTGGAGGAGCGGACTGAGAGATCTAATTTCATTTACACTCAAATTAAATTTTCTAATAAATGATTTAGTATGAAAAACTGCCTCTATATTTTGCAGATATCTTTCTTGATATATAGACATGTTTTAGAACTTTTAAAAAATGCATATTCATTGGAAAAGTAAAAGCGTTTGAGGATACTTTTTCTTCTCAAATTACTGTTGTAGCAAATAATATTTATTCTTCAAAAACCTATTACTTTATACTTTTAAAACCACATTTATATTTCCAGTATATAAAGATTTATAGAAAGAAATACAATGCAAAATTCAATAATTATATGAAAAATAAAAATAATTGACAATGGGTAAAATTGGCAACTTTTTATTGGCTTATGTGACTTTCATAGCAGAATATTCTGAGGCACTTTAAATATGCAGGTTTAGAACTAATATAAAAAACCACCTTTAAACTCTGTATATATTTCCCTTGGTATATTAGTATATTTTATAATTTTTTCAAAATAAATTATCACTAGAAAATTTAACAATGCTTGAATACATATCAGAATCAGTCGAATGTGAATTTTCCTCTAAAAACTCTTCTGTACAATTATCCTTATCACTAAAGTCACTTTCTGCTTTATTGAAAAGCGCCTTGAGTACTGATTCGTAATAGGATAAATAAATTTAGATGATATTTCGGGGCCCAACTTTTAGAGCCATCTGTTAAGCCTTGTTTATCACTGGAAAACTAAGGGGGAGGGAAGGTCTTAGATACCGCGCTTAAAGAAAGAAGTGAATTATTTTTTAAAGCATCTGCTGGAACCGGTCAAAAAAGTGCGCGAGTATTGGAGGTCACAAAACAGAAAGCTACACGGCCAATCAATTCAATTGAACTAAAAATAGAACAAGAGTGACCGAAAATCTATCGCAATCGGTCTCACAGACCGCACGTCCCTAGTTAAAGGTTAACATAATATTTTCAAATAATTAGTCTTTTCAAATAATTCTAAATAATAAGTGCTTTTGCGAATACATATAATTCATAAAATATGTTTTTTCAATGATATTTCTATATGACTTAATCAGAAATTAAGAGTGTTTCTATTTGCTCTTCTTCAGTGCCCTGATGGAGAGCCTTTAAACTATCGAATTCAATAAGAGCAGCTTTTAAAGATTTTGAATGAGCAATCACAGCAAATTTTGTCCAATAATGTTAGAATCTTAATTTAAAATAAAATTTTAGCGCTTCTTCATTACACCTCTTGAACATAAAAAAACTCAATATAGAATTTTACACCATCACAAATTTCATAAAATCGTTTTTTCAGTCATACATATTTAGCTTACTTAAAACTGAATTGTGTTTTCAATGGTTTTTAAAAGTATTTTACACCAGTATAATTTATTATTGTGATAATAGTAAAATAAAAAGTTTTTACTTATTCTTATACTTATGTTTTGCTAAGATTCTCCTCCATCGTTCGAAAGAATACACGAAAATTCGTCTATATTTTACCCATTTTGAATTGTTTCTGTAACTGATACCTGTAATAATTTTTATTTTTTATTTTTATGAAAAAATATTTCGTGATTGCGTGAATTTCCGTTTGCCCTCAATTTCAAAAGTAAACAATGATGAACTTTAGATACGGTTCTGCTTACTACGGTTTTGCCCCGTAGCATAACTGGATGAAAAAAATATATATTTAGGCCCTTTGAAGTTTTGTTTTCTTACTATAGTGCACGGAGATTCCTTTTCAATCAATAAGCTATAATTCTTCAAAGTATTATACAGATCAAGACACGCACTCTTTAATACAAACAAACTGATAATACTAAATAGCACCACTTATTATCCTTAAACTGTACGTGCATTCTCAATGTAAGCAATTAAATTATTGAGTTATTTGATATTGGTGTTTTCCGTTTGATTCTGAATAAAAAATATTGAGACGAATAAAAAAATAATTGAGAATTGCTTATTAAGATGGTTAAAACAGTGTAAAACTACTATATAATATGTTTTAACTATATAGAAAAATATCTTTAATATGTTTAAAATAATATATGTAATAATATCCAAAATATCTGTAACTATGAAATACGTTTTAAATATCTAATAAATTATGTTTAATAATATTTTCCGGGTAAATCACAATAACCAAATTATATATAATGTAATTAATTGAAATTTCTCTCTGTCCATAATTCATTGAAGCAGCTGGTTGTCAAAGCATTAAGTTGTTTCCTCGTAATATCCAAAGTTTTCCAATTAATCAACCTGAGTTATTCTAAAATTACTGAGAGCATTCGTTAGAGGCTTGTGATTCCTTTTCAATTAATCTAGTAAAATGATGACCCATTCTAGAGATGTACCGATTATTTACTTTCACACCCTAACATGCACCCATCACATCGACCCAAGCAGAAATTGTTATAGGAGACATATTGCAGTAATATGCCATTCGAGATATTTTTCATTATTTAACGCCGTTTAAGTATCACAATCCAATAGTGAACGTTAGACCAAAGCAGACCCACTAAATAATGATGTATCCCCCATTACAGGCTTGCTTGTTTGCTTATTTTGTTTTAGTTTGAACGTTTAACGAATACGACTTCAAGTGCTTAGTTACTGCAGACAACTTGAACACTTCATTAGATATAGTTCGAAGAATGCGACAGCTCATCATTTCCTCGTAGAAGCACACAAATGTTTTTTTCATCCAAGACACCTCTAAATAGTTTCTATAAAGTGCTTTTTTATATAAGCTATTATAGTATACTCGATTGCCTAATTAGCTGTCCCTGGAGGTCAGTTTGCTAACTGAAAATAATTGTTTTCCTTTATTTTCTCAAAAAAAATTTATGTTTTTGATGCCTACGACTCTCTCAAAAAATTATTTTTAAGTAATAATTTGTGATATACATTGAAATATTGGTCTTGATACAGTTTTCCGCATGTTATACTTATTGCGAGAATAAAAAGATATGCTAAATGCCTAATTGTGTAAAATTAATTTACAATTTTCCAGGAAATGGAAAATCATAATTAGTTTTATTCAATAAACAAGTCAGGGTTTATACAGCCCCAGCAATAATGACCACATATCCAGAATCGTTCCCAATTAACACAATGGAGCTATATATGATTCACGTTAAAAACTGGATAAGAGAAGAATAACTAAACATAGCATGATACTTTCACTTGGTGTTTAGAGAGGCTTAAATCAGTTTTGAGTGTCAGTGATATTGCAAAATTTAAAGAAAATGAGCTTCCTTTGAATATCTTTAAAATAGTCTTAAGCTTTTTTGATGGCAAATATCTTTTCTGCTTATTTCCAATAATCTGATTTCCAAACCTTCAATGACCTCTGCATTGGTAACTCGTTGCAAACTACGCCAACGCTATGGAATCTGAGGAAGATACCAATGCTTATGCAAATGCCTTTTACATGATAGCGCCATGAAAAGCAAGCAAACCATACAAGAAAAAGTAAAATGTGAAAATTAAAGTAATAGTACAAAGGTTTGTTTTACTGAAGAAAGGAGTGAACCTATCCCTATTAATAAAAAAAAAAAAAAAAATTGACACCAGTATTGTTAAGATGCTACAAAGTCGACAAAATTCTAAATAAATCTTAGGATCCTAGGGGCCATCTTAAATGACAGTCTTAATGAAGACACATATAATTTTAATGGACAAAAATGTTCAGCAGCACTATGCAAACTAAAAGGTCTTTCAGAGAAAGTTGTCAAGATGCTATAGAAAAGAGAAACCTAGAGAAATATAATATACATGGCTCTCACATGGTAATTGAACTCAACAAGGCATATCTTGAAAATTAAAAGATTCCAGCTTCAAACATTGATGGATTTCCCTCTACTTCTACACTCGCTCTTCAAATTATCTGTGTATTAAGATCAGTGGACCTTATATGTGAAATAGTAACTGTAGTATAGGATTATCTAATATAAAAAATTGTAAAAATATATCCACTTTACATGGCCTTTGGTTCATCCTAAACAATTTAACTCAATTCTGGTTGATTTTTCTCATGTTTTAGGCTTCTCCATTTTCACAGACTGTTCCAAACAATGGTCATGAGAGAGTAACTGAATATATTTTCGACAATAAATCATGTAAGAGATTCAGCACAGATTTGATGAGCATTGATTTGATGAGAAATTTCAAGCTCAACAACTAGTCATATACAAAGCTTTCACCTTCAAAAGGTACAATATGTCTAATGATATTTGAATACTAATATATTCACTGATACCATGTTACTTCTGAAAGTCTTTTAAATGAAAATTCTTGACTGTTGATTTGTTGATGAAAATCTCTTTTTATCCTAAAAATGATTATCGTAATGAGGAATCAAGAAGATTGTTGATGAGGAGGTCTCGTTGTACTGCTTTAAAACCCACAATGGTTTAGTTGGAAATGTAGCGGCCAACACTAAAAAAGAAATGTGCATGCACCTAGGTATTTGAAATGGATCAATGAAAAGCAATTTACTATGGGCATGTAAAAATCTTTGGGATAATGAAGAGAAAAGTTTATCACTTCTCAGATTTTTTTCTGAAAGTGAAAAAATGTATAGCCAAATGATATCTTTCTGAAACAACATGGATTCCAAATATTTGAGAAGTATATGCGATAATAGGCGTGCAAGTGCCTTCTTGTGGTGACATATTAATAATCCAGTGACAACCACTAGGCATTAGCGATCGCTTTTGTCGCATGGATAAGTTACTGGACTTAAAACCCAAACATCGCCGATTCGATCATTATCGGAATTCAACCTACACATTGCCATAATTCTCATCCAACACCAATGCCACATTCTCACCTATTACCTAAGAAAGAGGATACCTGGTCTAATCAATCTTCTTGCTATTCTCTCTTGTCCCTATTGCACGGAATTTACTTTTCACCTCTAGAACGATATTCTTCAGCTTCTTTGAAAATCTCAGAGCAATTCAATTCATGGCAAGCTAGGTCCTCAATTTGTCTGAGTCACTCGAGATTTCTCCATTTTTTGATAAGCAGTGGATAAATCTTTTCTGTCCGTTTTCTTTTCGGATACGAGTTATGCCTTCGTTTGGTCAGACTTAAAATTTCATAATTAAAATATTTATTATTGTTAGATAAAAATTTTTACTGCTTTTCATTATCATTCTTTAATGTTTCATCTTTTCCTATTTTTAAGTTGTGATTTTTATTATTTTCCTTCTTTCATATTTATTTCTTTTTCTTCCCGCAATGTACAATTTTTCCTCCTTAATTTTTTTGTTTATTTCTTATTTTCCTATTTTTCAAATATAATTTTACTTTTTTTTTTCCTTTGCCCGATCCTCTCTTTTGTATTCTAAATATATTGCATGTGTAATGATTTTTTTTCAAAAGAAAAAAAATTGCAATTCTTATTTTTTTTAAGTTTTGTTCCGCCCAATATGTAACTGTAACTATAATTTTTTATAACAATTTGCGTATTCATTTCCATTTTCCGCAAGAATTTTAAAATAAGTCCTTAATTTAATATATCTCCGATAATTTTTGTTTGACTTCAAGGTAGTGATCTGATTTATTGAAAAAATTATCTAAAATGTGTGCACATCTTGGGCAATACAATTGTTTTGACTCTGTTTACTATCATTGCATTGAAGCAGATTGGTCAGTCTTGTTTAGTTTTGTTGTGTTTATTGCTGAGAATAATGGAGGAATTGTTCACTTATAAAGATTAATTTAAAATCGGGTTTAGAATAGGTTGTTTGAAATACCGCTTTTCAGAAAACGATTTATCCATTTGAAATCATCTGTTCGACTTATGCTCCAATTTCTTTTTTTCATGTCATCTAAGACAAGGCCGATTTTATAAAACTCTCTGTAGTCTACCAAACTTAATAATATTTTTTTAATTTCTGAAAATGAGAAAAAAAATGTTAAAAGCATGGGAATAAAAAAATGTAAACAAACAAATCAAAATAATTTCTTCATTTTAAAGCGATTTTCTTTTTGAGAAATTTTTCTAAAATTTTCGATCAAAGTATTTATAACATACAGAAGAAATGAACTGTTGAAAGGGAATTATATCAATTATTATATTTAATCATTATCCCTGTTTTAAAGTCCTACGATTCTACGCATAATGCGAAAAAGTATTTACAATGAAATAAATAACGGTAAAAAAATCATTTAATAAACGTCCTTATTTAGTAACAGAGAAAAATCGAAGCACAATGATCAAGTTATCAAAGTTTGATTATTATTCAAAATTGGAAACAACATCAATGAGGGTAATTGGGTTTGTAACCATTTTAAATTTTCTGAAAACAAACACACTTCCATTCCCTGTTATAATCGAATTCGTCCAATGATTGGAGTTCTTAAAGCTATATATATATAAATAAAAATGGTTGTTTGTCTACGTGCTTCTTATCCTTCCTTAATTCTTCATCCGATGGCGATGAAACTTGGTCAGCTTATTGTTTATACTTACGGGATGGTTATAGAGATAGTACGATTATCTAAAATTAAGCAAAAAATTTCGGATCTCAACCGCATCTATTGACCACTGATTAATAGTCAAAAACCACGCCGTGGAGACAATACATTCTGTAGAAATGTTAAATCAGAGTTAAAGGTTAGTATTTTGTTGTAATAGTACGCAAATGTCACGCAAAGTCATTCTCAGAGGTAATAACTTTATAGCAGATTATAGCGAGAGGAGAGGGCCAATCATGGGTTTTTTAAAAATATTATTTAAATTTTAACGTTTTTCACAGTAACTCCAAAAAATATTGTAGTACAAATCATTTTGCACCATTTTAATTTTCAAGAATTATCTTTCCAACTATATGGACGATTTCATGGTATAAATATATTTTCTACATTTAATCAATTTTAAAAGAAAATACTTTAATCACATTTTCTAAAATTAAATTTCAGAATTCTGAAAGAAGATTAAACGAGTCACGAGATACAATAAATAGTTTCTTTCTTTGTCTTTTTGAAAGAACACAAAATGCTATAATTCTAAAAGAACACACAAATTTAATATATATCTATATATATAAAGGAATATTTGTTTGTTCGTATTTTATGTACAGTCGTACCGTTCATATAATTTGATACAACATTGCCACATTGCTGATTGATTGCACTTAATGTTATTTTTTTCTGAGGGAGCACCGCCCCGGATACCAGCTAGTTTATAAATAAAATCGATTCCTTATCATTTCCCAACAGGTTAGTGGGAATAAGCAAATGAATGCATCCCTGTTTCTAAAAGTCTTTCCTAAACAGAATAATTCTCGTTCGTCGGGGAATCTGTTTAATCACGAATGTTAACTCGATCAAGATTTGTTTCATATCCAATTCACCAGAACAGCATTTTCGATTCCGATTTAACTCGTTTATCGAGTTCGATTCAATTAGCCAAACGTGATTATGTTGGTAAACTTAAAAGTAAACTAACTCTGTACGGTTAGGTTAGCAGTTAGCAGCCATCCTTATTAGTAATCCGGCACGGCTTCCCAAACAGCCTGCTGTAATCCGGTTCTCTCCCTTCCATAATTAATTAGAATGGCACCTTCGGAGCACATAACACAAAGGCAGTTTTTCAAAGAACTGGAAAATCCAGCTTCACAATCGCTTTTCATGATTATTTCATTTCTTTCCGACTCAAATGATTGCAGAGAGAGAGAGAGAGAGGTGAGTTCAAGAAGAAAAAAAGTGTTAATTGAATAACGTTTTAAGCGAGCTAACTAGTGATAGCGGATAAAAAGAGACTCCTGCCCGAAATGGATTGCTTGTTCATTAATTTTGCAAATTAATAAATTAAAATTTTCACCTTCCTTATTTAAATACGGCGAAGGAAGGAACCAGAAGAATAAATTTGACATAGAAATCTGATTTGTTTAATTGGATCAGAAGGAAATTCAACTCTTGAAATGTAATATATGGACGTCTCAATTATTTAATTTGTTTTGCACATGGAGAGAAGTTGTTAGTTAATTTAACTTGCATTTCTGAGAAGAGTACTAAATTTAATACAGATAATTTTTAAGAAGAATTTTTGCGTAAAAAATTCTTGTACAATGATAATTATAATAATTGATGATGGTTTTGTTTCATTTAAAACAAAAAAATAGTTCTCATAGTACTAGAAATAAAATTCCTTCATTTAAAAATCAACTATGTAGTTGGAACAGCCATGAAACTGCTTAGTTTTACTACAAGCAATGAGTGTAGAATAGGAAGAAAAAAATATGAATTATTATTATTGTTATTGTTATGAATCTGTAATGCTGTTTTCCCACACAGCTAATTTCATCTGAAGAAAGATAGTTTTAAGAACAGGCTATTGGATGCTGATCGTATCAATGACTCCACGGTTTCGAGATGACTTTGGCAACAAAATAGATATTAGACTCTTTAGAAATTTTCGCGATAGGATAAATAGGATGCGAATTATGTTGATTGCACGAGAATCTTCTGTGCACTACTAGGAAAATTATGAAAGACTGGCAGTCAAAAACGACGAATTAGTCAATGACGGAATTGTTGGATTAGTCTATCGAAGCGTAAGCACTGAGTGGACCTCAAGTGATTAGTGAATTAAAAATTGAGCCTCGAGCCGAGTTTGAGACAAGTACAGAATCAGCATCGAGTCGTGTGTCAGGCGTTTAGAGACATCTTAGTGAATAACTACGAGGATTCTCTCTTCGTGCTGAGTTCTATCTGGCTGCTTCATACAATATTGTGGTTATTTACTATTGAATATTGCCTATGGGCTGCTGTGTATTATCTGCGTACAAATTGGTTGTACTTTGTCGCTTATGTCTTTTTGTTAATATACGTCGTTATTTGTTATTGAGATCTGTATTCGGTGTCACCATACACTCACTACAAATCACCTGCCGAACTTATAGAATTTTCTGTGCAGAGAGTTTTTAAATTTGTTTAACAATACTTCCTATATTTTAGTATTGTTATTTGATTATTTTTTCTGAATTCTTGGAATAATTGATATGTTCTATATAAATAACATTTGGAAATATAAAATCTAAATTGTTAAACTAATTTAATGACAACTCTACCAAAAAATGGCATTTATTTAATAAAGTGAAAAAGTACTAGTTGTCTGCAAAGGCTTATTTTGCAGTGCAATAACAGAATAATAATAAGAATGTTATTCTATTTTACAAAACATGTAATTCAATGCAATTGAAATGTAATGAAAATCTATAACCATTTCAACGTAAGAAAATTTTATGCGCATATATTTTACTAATCGCCTCATTTTATAGGTCCTCATAATAAATAGTAGTAGTATAGATCATACTATTTACATAGTATAGTAGTTGTGGTATCTATAGTAATAACAGTAGTATATAGTATGTACTACTAGTATATGGTATATAATAGTATATAGTATACATAGTAATAGTAGTAGTATATAATTATACCTAGTGTAGTAGTAGTATATAATAGTATAGATCATAGTCCAGATCTCAAAAAGGTTTCCATAAGATGAAGTTGATTGTATACTAAAAAGTATACTTATTTGTCAAGTCACAGAGTTTCGTCGACTCAGTCACCTCAAAATTCATCTCCCTCGGTCAGAAGCATATTGCACTCCCATTAAGTGTCCCAGCTTCTATCATTCTGTCAATTTTTAGAGTCTGTTTTACGCATTGATTAATTAAGTTAATTTGATTCAAAAATTAATGAAGTGCCGTTTTGAGAATCTTTAAAGATCAGCAAAAATTCAATCAAAAGATTTTGTCCTGCGAGCAGAAAGAAATTATTTTTCTTTCTGCTCCCACACTGCATAAAATTATCCATTGTACCCATTTTTCATTTCACAATAGGGCTGGGTAAATGATTTCTATTTAGTAAGTCTTATCATTTCAGAGAGGTTGTCAGATTTGGCTTGTCAATGGTCCTTGGTGTAATCAGGATTTTATTCCCCAAATTCGCCGCTTCAGGGATTCTTCTTACAATATTTAAAATATATCTTCTGTTTTTATGAGGATTTTTTGGTATTTTGCCATATGCGAGAATTTATCTAAGCAAATTTTAAAATAATTTTTTACACATCATTTCAGCAATTTTTTTCATGCAAATTCAAAATTTAGGTATTTTACTGACGTTGCAAACGCAGAATTTTATGAAAAAATCAACAAAGGAAATAAGGAACAACGACTACAACAGGCATTAGTTAAGGCAAACTTAACTGTAAACCAACGGGCAAAGCTTTAGTTAGCTTTGAAGTTCGCCTCTTTTTTAATATATTCTAGAAGAAGACGAACAACACTTCTCCACTTTATTCAGTAATATTTGTATGCTTTAGTTGAAACCAACTTCAAAAACAACTTTCAAAAATTCACGATCCACTTCCTAAATTGGTTATCTGTAAAGTATGTTGCAAAATTATTTGCATTTATTTTATTACATTACGTTTTAATCATTGCACTTTTAAAGCTAAAGCTTCTATTTTTTTGTATCGAAAGATTGTAATAGTTACGATTAAAATTGAACTTTCACCTGACAAACAAGATAATATTCTCAGTTACCATTGAGAATTTTCATCATGGATTAGTTTGAAAAAGTTTCTAATGTATTAAAATTTATATTTTTTATGGATTTTGATTCAATGATATGAAGGGGATTAAAAATATGAATGTGGAAGCACACACAAACCAAAAACAGTGTTCATTGTTTTATTCCAAATTAACAGATTATACTACAATTTTATTTTTCTCAATTACGATCAGCATACATAATGTTTTTCACGAATTACAGATGGTTAGTAATAATGATTTAAAAATCTTCAGGAATTGAATATAACTGGAAAAGTGAACTCAAGAAAGAGAAAAACTCGTGGTGCTGAAGACAATGGTTTGATTATATTTTTAAACAAGAAACAGAGGTTTTGGAGATGCAATAAATAGCATAAAATAACACCCATGTTGGATTTTTTAACAAAGATATATGATTTAATCGAAATATTTCTGTTTTCTCAAAAAAATCCAATAAAATTGGGGATCAAATTATTATAAATTGTTTCAAACTGATGTTATTAAATGGTCGAGCTAATATATAAGTGATATTGCATGAAATAAAGAATAACTGTATTGAAAAATATCAAAAATAGTAGCATTTTCGATGGTTGGGAATGGGTGATGAAATAAATTTTATGGCACGAAACGGCAACGTATTACCATTTCAAACCTGTTCTTTTTAAATCAGTAAGTTACGGTCTGAATTTTTAGTATGCGTTTAATCAGAACTTAAAATAATTGTTCCAATTACTTCACATTCTCTGAGATCATTAGGAACAAACTAGGAGTAATTATGAACATAACTATAACTGAAACTGGTTAATTAAGAAATTAATTTGGAAAATTAGATGTAGTTTAATAAGCTCTCTAAGATAGAATTATTCACTCGCTTAAAATATAGACTTTGTTTCAAGCAATGGTATTTCCGAAACATGTTTTAACTACGAAAAAAAAAGTTCTAATTTTTAAAATTTTTGGCTCCTTAAAGAGTTTATTATTTTAAACTTCTGGTGATTGTCGATAGAAACTTTTGGTCCAAAATTGTAGAACTTAGGATATTTATATATTACTCTCACTGTCGTTATCTATGCAAGGTTATATGATAATAGAAGTGAAAAAATTTCTTTTAGATGATCATTTCCCAGACATATTTTCCTATCTTAATTGTAATCTGCGGCAGCTACAATTTTGTACAGTTTGTTATTCCACTGTTAGCACGTTTTTGGTCTGTATTGTTTCAATATCACTCTTCTTTTCATTTTAATTATAACTTCATCGAAAGATGAATTTTCTGTGGGTTCAGTTTCTTTTTTAAACATTTTATTGAAATTATAATGTTTTTCTTATCTTCCCAAATCTGTCATAGTTTACAAACTCTCTGGATTCTTTAAATATATTATCGGAATGATATTATATATATATATATATATATATATATATATATATATATATAT
>JAPMOQ010031816.1:778836-797822 GCA_026543055.1 Argiope trifasciata
TTAAATCTAAACTAATTAGGTTGAAATCGAAATTAAAATTTAATTCGGAATTGAACAATAAAAGTTCTCAAAAATGAAAATTAAATGAAATAAAACCTATTTACAAATCTAAATTAATGTAATTATATAAACGAAACTAATTACGGGAACGAAACTAAAAATTGGAATTGAAACTAAAAATTATTTCGGATTCGAACAGGTTTAAAATTTAAAACTTTAAAATTTTTAAAAACTAATCATTGTATTTAGTGAGAGCAAATGCTAACTAAAATACAGAGGAATCTAAATTAATTAAAAAAATAATTAATATATATAAAAATTCGTTCAATAATTTATTGGTTATTTTAAGAACATCTCAATTGTCTAATTATTTTCGGGGTTGTTTCTGCCCATTGATGAGCAATTCAAATAAAATTTTAAAAACAGAATTCCATTGGATTTTGAACCATACCATATTCTACTGAGTTATCTGACATATTTTTTAAATGGCGTAAAAGTATAACCAATTGTTGAGTAATGAAATCTGTCTATGAAAATTGTGAACATGTTCCCAGAACAGCCAACATATAAGTATCTTTCTCTATGAATTCTACTTCCTTGTTTTGATGCCAGGTGCCTTAAAATTAAACATTGGAAATATTAGAAATTAAGTATTGTTTTCTATATTGCAATGGATACCAGGCTGGTTTGCATTTTTATACACCGAAGTTCTGATAGCATTAAACCAATCGATTTATTAATTTGAGATTTTTTTAATCCTGTTAACTTATGCTTCCATCAATAAAACGTCAGTAAATATTTAAACAAAAAAATGGAGCAATCTTGGGATATAATCTTATTTATTACTTCAACATAACCTGTGTATTATGAATTGATGATTTTTAAAAAAATATGTATATAAAGAATACTTCGTCTAACACTATATTTCAAATTTTTTCGTCAAAAAATATGTAATACGGTATTGGTTATACGTACTAAAAATAAATAAGGCTAATTTTTTAGCAAAACTAATCGCATCTAGTATTCAAAACCCATAAGTTTGAGACAAAAAGCAAAAGACAACCCTATTTATTGACCAATAGACCATTAGTCATGTTAAAGTTCTTAACTGGAATATTGAAATAAAAGTGTAGCTGAGAGTCTAGACTGAGTGTCTCAATATCTAGTTCATCGCTAACGCTAAGATGCAAGCTCTTGGTGTTTTATATTAATTTTATGATCTGCTCGATATCACTTCTAATTCTTTTTCTTTAGTAACAAAGTTGAAACCAAAAAAGAAAAATGACTTTACATTTATTTTTTTCGTATGACTGTGCTTGCGAATATCACTTATTCATTTCCATCATTTATCCTTGTTTTTTCAGTGATCAAATTTTATTTCTTGATGCTTTCCACGCTTTTAAAAACTTTTCTGTCATAGAATTCCAATAATTCTAACTTTTACTAAAATAAATATTTTTTTAAGAGTGACAAGGGGAATAAATAAATGAGCTGAATAAAACTGCAAATAATATTAGAATTAATATCATTCTAAATATGACCATGTTTTTTCATAATGGATTGAAGCAAATCAAAAATTATTTTTGAAAAGATCATTTTTCCTTTCACAAATATTATTAGAACTTGATATACATCCACAATGTGGTTCAAAGATGCACTTTAGAAATCATATTTATATGCACAGAATTATTAGAAATCATGTTTATGTAACATCATGTTTATTATTTTAGGGGGGAATCTAGAATAATCCGTCCCCCCTGCCTGATCTAACACTGAAAATTCATTTAAAAAAGTGACTTTTATTCCTAAACCCTGTAACTAAATTTTTGAATTCCATCATGTAATGCGCTAAATATCACAGTATCTGTTTTATTTATACATTGTTTATGACATTAAAAGAAAATAAATTTTATACATGCGTTAACTAATTTTTAAATATTCTACAGTGTTAAGAAATATTTACAATTCGCCCTATTTTGAAATAGAAACAATCTAATCCAAAAGTCAATACAAACTTAAAGGAGAAAAAATAGCTTTACAGAGTAAATTATTGTAATTATTTTAAGCATTTTGTTTTTATTTTGTTAGCTTGATGTATAAGTTTACATTGATATACGTTATCTGAGAAAATTTATCTTGAGGAATTGATATAAAATAGATTAATGTATTCAGGCTTAATGCGAAATATTGAATTATGTATAGCGTCAGTTTTTTTTTCTTATATGCCTGGAGTTTCTCATTTATTTTTATCCTTCAAACTTAATAAAAATGCGTACTTTAATATTATATGCTGTATGTTAAAAATAGGAGGAATTCACCCCCTTGTATAATTATGCCAAATACTTTTATTATGTTATGCTGCTCTAATCCTTTTATAAATAAATAAAAATTGACGAGAAAATGTGTATTAAAATTAATGAAAAGATTCCGAAATTTATTAAGAAAGCATGTTTAAATGTATTTCTACGTGTACTGCTCTATGTATTAGAAAAGAAATTGACGTGTTTTTTTTTCAGAAGCTAATTTGCTATTGTTTCATATGGCGGAAAAAAGAAACGGTATATTTTGATTATCTTATTACCGAAAAGTCTTATTACTTTTTAACAGCATTACCATAATTTTATATTTCTTATTTTATACTGTATTTGCCGTACGTGGGCAATGTAAAAATGAATAAATGCTTCAAAAAATAAAAATAAAACAAGATAACATTTACAGATTTTTTCATGGCGAAGCTGACATATTTTTATAAGATTTTATTTGTGATTCAATTGTCATTGCAAAAATGTCAAGAATTTGCAATTGGTCGGCAATAAAACATTTTGGAAAAAAGCCTTACTATGGAAGATAATGGAAGCTTTTGATAATTAAAAAAATAATATTTTGATACCCAAAAAATTGATCATACTTAAAAAACGAACAAAAATGTTTTCGCATACATATTTTTTAAACATTACTTCCTTTTTGTTTAAGTTCATTATTTCATGAACTAAATCTTATATGTTAACTGATCTCGATTGCTAAAGATAAAAGTTCAAGAGCTACCGAAAATATATTTATGCACGGTATGTTAAGTTATCAGTATTATTGTTATATATCTCCAAACATTGGATGAATAAATATTACTTCGATTCGCAGACATCACATTCAAATTCAGTAACTATAGATTTTACAATTTTTCTTAATGTTAAGGGTCTATTTGTTTTTATTCCGTATCCATAAAATTCGTGTAAAGGAATCTAAAACTGAGTCTCTTATTTACCTTGTCTTATAATTATAGAAATTTAATAATTTTATGCTATAAACTTTTATAAATATTATTGAAAAAGAAAATAATTTTTAAATAAATAAATTAGATAGTGAATGGTTTAAAACTCTTAAGGCATAATAAAATCTATATTTTTTCCTTTCATTGTTTTAAAATTCCCTAGTTTTAATGAATTTCTTAAAAAAGATTTACGATTCGTAAATCGTAATTTGTGAGCTGTTAATACAATAAAAAGGAAGTATAATTAGTAAGGAATGTCCACAATTTTTCATTGCTCTTCCAGGAATAGGTGGATTGGAAACGACAGAATATTTTTACAAATCATATTATTGATTGATAAAGAAAAACACCTGATAAATTATTGTCTAAAGGCAAGGAACTTGATGGATGCAATACATGAATCGATAATTTCTCTAGCACTAAAAATCTTTTTATCAAGACTCGCAAAGCAAGTAGAATAGTGTAGGCAGTATAGTTCATAATGAACTATGCTGTCAACTGAGTCTCAATTAATATTAATAAATTAGTTAATTTTAAAATTGAGTTAAAATATATAGATATTTTAATTTTAACTAAAATTGCGATATCTAATTATTTAGAATCAGGACTAAGACAAAAGATTCTGAATCAAATTTTTAGAACTAACAAAGTTTTCAGCTTCCTTTGTAAACAGGATTTTGTGAGCTGTCAGGAATTCGAATAAACCTGTCTAATGGCTTTTACAATAAACAGATATCTAATACCACAATACACCCTTCCAAGTAAATCAATATTTTCTCAGTCATTAGAGATATTGGTATCTTTTAACATTGTCTCTTTTAGCACATACAAAAAAATGAAATGCTTAATTCTGTTAAAAACTTCATTCATTGTAATTGTAATTGTTCTGTTGTTTCATATAGCAATCATTAAATTAAAACAAACATGCATCCTGCACGCTGAATGGGGAGCACAAGCCCAAAACCGCCTTGTTTTCTGGAGACTAATGAATAAGAATAAGAGAAGCGCACAAAGAGTCGGCGGCCGTGAGCAGGTGCGAATGGAAAACCCAATAAAGAAATGTACGAGTATTATCAAAGGGAGGTGCTATCTTCTCCATTGTATTGGATCCTCCTCGACGCAGATGGAGTGCCGGGATAAAGGAGGCTGCTTGCCAGGGAGAGACATACAAATCTATGTCATAAGATAAGACGGCCTTTTTTATGCCAAAAAAAGCTCTCAACTGGCTGAAGTTTTAAGTGTAAGCAGAGGAATTTCTTTCAGCGTTCCAGGATTCAGGATATGACACTTTGACTTGGTTGAAATCAAAGGAAAATTAAACACTATTAATTATTAAACTTTATTAAACACTAAAAATTAAAACATTTTAATTTTTCTTTATTTGAATAAAGTGGGTGAAAGGAATTAAGTGTATAGTATAACGTTGAAAGATGCACCAAGTGTGAATTTTTAAACGAAGCTGCTGCTTTTGTAGAAAACATTTAAAGTGAAATACTTTTGCTGAGTCTCAATAGAAGTAACCAGTAGAGTGAAAAGTATAAAGTACCAGTAGAGTGATAAGTATCAATACCTATAACTATCAATGCCAAAATAATAAACTATCAGGACCAATTTAAGCTTTGCAATACATTGGTACTGATAGTTTTTTTTATTTAATTAAAAATGTTCTGCATTATGAGTGAATATTTTTACCATAATGTCAACCGCTTGCTATGTAACTATGTGTTGTTGGTCACAATTGATGAAAACAAAGAAACTCATGAGATTATTAAATAAGTTTTCAGATCTTTTCATGCGAAGAATTTAAATTTGAAAAATCATCTCCTCTGTTTCCTCAACAGTGAATATTTTTTTTTATCTAGAAACAATTTACTACCCAACCCGAAAAACCCCTTTTATTATTGTATAAAGAAGTCACCACCTTTGTAGATGGCCTGCTTCAAAAAGATTTATATTTATTGAAATTTTCACATAAATATTTCAAGAATATTGTTCTTGAAGGCTTTCTCTAAAAAGACTTTTAAACTTTATATTTGATAACTATGTAATAACTTCTATTTAAAGGCTTTATGGTGACATGCTCCTTGTGCAATGTAGCTTCAATAAATTTCTGAGATTTCATATAAAGTATTAACTTCGATTTGAATTTTCGAAGTGTTTAGAAATGCAAAGCTTTTTTAGATGAAACTATCCCTAGTTATTTTTATATAACAAAAGAAATAGAACTGCATTCATGATTAAAATTTTATGGCATTTATGTCCATGGCATTTTTTTTAACATTTTATGCAATATCTTAAAGTATAATAAAATTCAATACCATTTTCTAATCAATAAAAAAGTTCTCTGATGCAAGAAAAATTTAAAGAACTAAAATTAAAAGACAGTTTTCAAGCCGTAAAAGGGTAATATAACTTTATGCACCTAATTATATTACATTAAGGAGTAACTTTAAAGTTCAACCTTAAGGTTACTCCTTAAGTAACCTTATGGTTCAGCCTTAAGTAACCTTATTATTACATTAAGGAGTGACCTCAAAGTTCAAAATAATGCTCTGCAGGATTTACTGTGCATTAGTTTCTCATTTAAGAACACTTTTTAATTCTTTGACTGCCAATTACCAATTTGACCAATTACGAGATAATTCGTAGATTGCGTTTTTTTCTAGGTCGCCAACTACGATTTATTTCGTACTGCGTTCACTTGCTTTTTTTGTGCAGATACGAATGTCGATATATACAAATATCTTGAATGAGCAGAAATTTATTTGCAAATGAACAAAAAATGTAATTACAAAAATTAGTGTCGTTTAAGGCCAGATTTCTGGAAATTGCCCTGGCCTTCAACGTGTTAAGTCTTATATGTTAATACACTTTATTCAACCAAGGTGCAATTCAAAAGAATGCACTTATTCATTGATTATTTCTTTGATACATAAAAACAAAACGCCATACCATATAAGAAAAATAGTATAATGAATATTAACAAACTGAGTTTAAATTTCCATAGATGTTTATTTGTATGTTCAACTTTATAAATGAAGTAGAAAGGGGAAAAAAAAAACGCAACCCAAAAATATTCCTTCAGTTTTTTTATTTCTTTTCTTTTGATTATTATAAAACACGATGCAGTAACCTTACTTATAAATACTTAAAGACACCTGTAACTTGACTACATTTCGGAGATAATGCGAATCGGCATAAATTTTGCAAGCGGCCCATTTTCCTCCGTCATTTCATTATCCCCGCTGCTCATTAATGGGATCTGAAATCCGAGGAAAAAGGAGAGGAACTATCTTTTGCTATAATAATATGTCATTACGAGTATAAAATGGCTTTTTTCCGGCGGTGGAGAGGATTTTAATTGTGAAGATAATGCGAGTCTTGGAATTCGCTTTCAGGAGAGAGACGCAAAATTCGTTAGGTTTTGCCTCGAATCTCAGGTTCCAGATTTTTCATAATGAGAAAGCATCGGATTTCATTTATTATGTGCCATGCGGATCTTAAATATGGTGTAAGCATCTCAGTGAAAATCTCAGACCCTTAAGATTATTTTAGTTTAGGCAGAAAATGTGTGCTGTTTGAAACAAAAATAATGCGCTTAAGCATAAAATGTGATTTGTATCGATTCATATATTTTAGATGCACGAATCGGAAACGGATGTAATTATTTTGAAAAGGCATGTGGTGGAATTAAGATTTTCTGCAAGGAAAGGGAGATAAGCACACGGAAAAATTATTTATTTTTTAAAAGGGCGTATTTGAAAATTAGCTGCATATACTAAAGCTGAAATATAATATAAAAAGTATATCTATATAAATAAAAGTAAAAAAGTATACATAAATAAAAGTAAAAAAGTATATATAAATAAAAGTAAAAAAGTATACATCTTTTGCCTTCCTAAACCGTTCACCAGATTGCGATAAAACTTGATCAGCTGATTGATTACATCTACGGGATGATTATTGGGATTGTACGATTATATAAAATAAAAAAAATCGAATCTCAACTACTTTATTTACCAAAGGCTAATCTCCAAACAACATCCGAGGTTAAAGGTTAATAGATTCTGCAGAATTGCGAAATCCAAGTGAAAAGTTAATATTTTATAGCTATAGTACGTAAATATCATGCAAGTCATTCTCAGACGTAACCACTTTATTACAGATTATGGTAGTGATTCTCAACCTGTGGGACGCACCCCCCTAGGGATGCGTGAGCACACTAATGGGGGGGGGGGTGCGCAAGCATATGAAAGAGAAAATGTTATTTTTAAAAAATGATTAAGTGACTGAAAGGAAAGAACACACACATACTAAACAAAATACATTTCGACATATTTAATAATTAATTAATTAATTAATTATTAAATTAAATTAAAACTACTTACTAAATTACAAACAAATTTAATAATCATTAGTTATTTCTTAGGCCTGTCTTGCAGAGCAAAGGCTTTCGAAGGACGGTTTAATATTAGAAATTATTTTTCTATATTTAGCTGAGATCTATATTTCTCCTTCAAAGATGCCACAGCAGAAAATCCAGTTTCACGAAGGTAAGATGTTGAAAGTGGTAGTAGAATGCGAAATACACTTGTTTTCAGTGCAGAAAACTCATCATCCACTTCTGCCCAAAATTCAAAGAGTGATTTATTACTAAATTGAATTTTGGTTTCGCCGCTTGCCGTGAAGTCTATGAATGTTTCTTCCTCTTCAATTGAGAGTCTTTCGGGAGTTTTTTCAAATGGATCCCTCACACACTTGTAGCTTGTTATCAGTTTGTCGTCAGCAAGAATGTACTTTTTAAAATTCTTTGCTAGCATTGATAAATGATTTTCAATGGTTAACAAAATTAACTTTTACATATTGTTCTTCAGCCTTGTAAGTTTTAATACAATCATTCAAATTTGCAAGCATTGCTAAGTTTTCTTGCTTTAAATTCCAATTTTCTACAAAAAGCATTAACTTTATCACTCGTATCCAATATATGTGTATTTTCTCCTTGCATTTGAAGATTCAAGTCATTTAATTTCTAGAATATGTAGACCATGCAGCTCAATTTCATCACAAATAAACTATCGGGAAAATTCTCAGCTTCCGGTCTGTTTTCCTCTTCTAGGAAAACGGCGATTTTTTCTCTTAATTCATAAACAGGTTGCAAATATTTCTCTCCTGATAACCATCTTGCCTCGCAATTAAATAGTAACCCTGAATGTACTGCACCCATGTCTTTACAAAATGCTGAAAAGATTCTTGATTTCAGGGGTCTCCTTTTTATGTAATTTACTACGGTCACCACCGTATTTAACACAATATTCAAACCAGGACTCATTTCTTTGGAAGCCAAAGCTTCTCTGTGGATCATGCAATGTGTCCAGACGCACTGTGGCGATTTTTGTTTCACAAGTGCTTGAATACTTTGGAATCTTCCGGACATAGAGTGAGCCCCATCGGTGCATATTCAGACGCAATTTCCCCATTCTATGTTTGAACCGTTTATAAAATCCTATAAGAGAGCAAATAATGCGAGTGCTATTTCTTTGTGTTCTATTGGTTTTCAGAAAAGTAATTCTTCTACTTCTGACAAATCATCACATAATCTAACATAGGCAATGAAATGAGCATCTTTATTACTATTTGTTGCCTCATCGAGTTATATTGAAAACAATTTGTCAAGTAACCTCGACAAAAGCTGCCACTCTACATCTTCAGCTATATCAGCAATTCGACGGGCAACAGTATCATTTGAAAGAGTTATAGACTGCAATTGTTTTGTAAAATTATCTCCAAACATAATTTCTACAATCTCAATTCGGGCTGGCAAAATAAGCTCTTCACCAATGGTGTGAGGCTTTTTACATCTGGCTATTTTATATGAAACTTTGTAAGAGGCAATTAAAGCTATTTCATTCACAGACAAAGTTTTTTTAAACAATGATTTTTGTTTTTCATATGATTTTAATTTTAATTCGAAGAATTTTCTGGGTTTTTTTACGTACTCACTATGAAGGATGTCCAAATGTCGTTTAAGTTTATTAGGTTTCATGCTGTCTGTCGCCAACATTTTTGAGCAAATGATACACAGGGGCCTTTCTTCTTCATTTACTTCAGTACTAGTGAACCCAAAATTTAAGTATTCTTGAGAAAATTTTCTTGATTTTATTTCCGGAACCACGCTCGTCTGTGTACTTGTCGATGCTTGTCTATCATCTAATGCTCGCTTACGCCTGCTTAAAAATTTATCCATGATTCTGCATAAGTCTTCTGCCGTGAATATTTAATACGGTGAATTGCAATTACACGAAAATATGTACAACATACACATTCAGAATAAATTCAATAGCGATAGAAAGATGGACTCGAATGAGATAGTCTGGAATTGAAATTGACGTTATAGTACTTTCTCCTTCTCCCTATGAGAAAACATTTGTTTACATCTACTCACGCTCCTAACTTAACTTTTAAGACAAATTCTAGACATATCGAAACTTCTCGCGAAACCGTGAGAATGCCCGACATGGCAGTACGCAAGAGCAATAAAAACGCATAGCATTCTTGTTTTCTCAACGCTGAGGATCGGTGTTGCAAAATGTCAATAAATTTCCGTATTCTTGGTAATTTGTAAAGTTTAAAAATAAGGATGTATTGTAGGTTTAGCGCCAAAATCTTATACTATAATACGAGGAATGGTTGTCAAGTCGAAAATCGCCCCAGAATTAATAAACTCCGGTAAACTTGGGGGTCTGGGGTTTTTGGCCACGAGGAATCGATTGGCGCTGGTTTTGAAGCGCTACGGTTGAGCAGTTTGGAGTTACAGATAGGATATTTTCAAACTTTATTAGTTCGCCATAATGGCTACTTAAATTTTCAAGTGGTAACGTGTTGCCATCTATAGCCAATATGCCATCTATATCAATATTAATATATATATATTTTTTCATTTCATGCAGACACGTGATGAAAATTGCATTTTTATATGTTTAATGCGCAATAATAATTTATTTTTTTAAATTTGAGTTTTTGTCAATCTGATGGCAACATATTAATAAGATAATTTTTTCCCTTTTACTCGTAACGCATGCTATTTATAAACACGATTATTTTTAAATCACAAAATCACAAAATTAAGGTAAAACAAATATAAAAGAAAAAAATAAGGATAACTTTGATATTTTTACTAAATTTTCTTTTAAAAAAGTACGATTCTAATTACACTGCTTTTTATTAAGAGAAATTTGTTAATGAAATTTTGAATTTAGCACTCGTTCGTTAACTAAAAAGATTCGTTCTTTTTGATTCGTTCAAAATTACAATTTCCAAATATTCAAATTTCCAAAAAAACATTTAAGGAACTGATTTCGATTTCAAATCACCGTCAACAAAGTCCGACGTTTCAACATTCATCAGATTTCAAACCACATTTTCAACATGCAGAACGCACCTCTACATGAAATTCTTCAAGGAGCCGGAATTTTGGAACAACAAGCGATCAACTCAATTCTTCCCGCAAATGGACAACTAGAAGATACCGTCATTGTCAGAATGCTTCTCCATTACGCCGAACAAGCTTACCCGACCGTCAAAGTTGCCGTACTTCACCCTGAATTTGTCGCACGCTTCTACGTTACAACCGCGGATGGCGCTTATGAAGGACTGGCTCTTCTCAACGATATCAGCGACCAGAACAAGGCTTCCAACTATCTATACGGCGTTCAACAAAGATTCGACGTGCTACTCATTCCCATTCACAAGAGAGCTAAAATGGATAGAGGCGAGCACTGGATGCTAGGAATTTACGAAGCAAGCTATGGAGAACGTCAACTATTAGTCTGCGATCCAGTCGACAACCCGCTGCCCATCGATGCTGTTTTGAGAAAAATACTGCTAACGTTTTGAATACCGTTGTTACAAATGAAAAGCTGAAAGGATGCATCGTGCAAACTCGCAACGCTTACAACCACCAAGATGACGCGTCTTCCTACGGAGTTTACATCGTCTTTTATGCTCGACATTACCTCTCTCATCGACGCCTTTTCCTGGACAAGAATTTTCAAGAAGCAGATGAACGGAAGCAAATTTACGAATTCGTTGTGAACAGGGACCAATTGAACATGTCAGGACCATCTGAAGCCGCATCTTTCACATCTTCGAAAAATATGCAGGCTTTGAATATCCAAGACCCGATGATAACGCCGTTGCGCCCGAAAAGCGCAGTCAAGCAGCGTAGAAAGGAACGAATCTCGGATATATTGATGGAACTTAATGCATCTCAACGAGAAAAATACCGCGATTATGCAAGACGCAGACGAAAAAACGAAACAATGAGGGGCCGCAACATTCGCCTAGAGGAACAACGCCGCCTTAATGCAAGACTCCGTAGAGCTGCGAAATCTCGGCCTGCGTAAACCTACAAATATGCTGCAACTTCCGACGTGGAATACCAAAGTCTTGGTCCATTTAACGTCGCTTGCATCCACGATGGCGCTTTGCATTTCCCAGAAGAAAGAGTGAAGAACAAAATACACGTAGATTCATTTGGTGACTGCTGCTTACATGGAAGAATCAAACTACCAATGCCCGAATTTCCAAACGAATTAGCGCTTCTATTTGCACGACAACACCGCCTATCGGAAGAATTCCACAGAAGGATCCGCAACATCGACGCCTACTTTGCACTTGCCTCATTCAAAGTCGACGACGACAGAACCGTCAATCAACATGGAATCTACGCGTTTATCGCCGGCGGTCAAGTCCATCACAAGATCAACCTGGCAACGCTCCCGATTCAAGACCCGCAAGGTGGATTTGAACAGCCGAAGTTTGCCCAAATGTACTTCATGGACCCGGACGAGGCTACAGCTGCGCGATCTGAGCTCAACCGAGAGTTAAGCCAAGAACTATTGCAACTACTCGAGGAGATCATGCGCCTTAACAATCCGTTCGCCCAATCGTTTATGATGATGAGAGAAGTGATCGAAGAAACCAACCAACGCGCAATCGCAGCCGGAGTACAACCACCCGATGTCCACCTCGTCTTTACAAACCGTGAAGGCGACGATCCTCGACGATTCAACGCACCAGTTGTAAACGAAATAGCCGCAGTCTTGACTCTCAACGCCGATCAAAGCATCCCAGAGAATGAAATGGTCATTCGAGAACGCGGGAAAAAAATCACGCAGCTAAGCAACATCGATGGTCGCGTCGAGCCTTTTACCTACCCGCTTTTCTACCCGAGAGGAACTTTTGGATTCTATGTTGGAATGCCGCTGCACACGCCTTATCCATCAAGAAATCATGTTACACGCGCAGAATTAGCCTGTTACCGACTCGCCTACCGTCCGAAATATGCCAAGCCACTCCCGATCCATTGCACAAATGCAGGAATAGATCAACGATTGGTCGAGTTTAATGCACTTCACTTTGGTGGACGCTTACTCCAGCAATACGTGGTCGACACCTACATTCGCGTCGAAAGAGATCGCATACAGTGGATAAAGAGCCATCAGCGTGAAATTCAAGCCGAGAAATACGCCGGAGTTCACAACATGCTCAGAAGCTTGGCTGCGCAAAAAGATGCTGCAATTGGAGAAACAACCATCCTACCGTCCTCTTTTCCCGGATCAACGCGCTGGTACACCGAGAATTTCGAAGACTCCATGGCATTAGTGCGAAGATTTGGATCGCCCGAATTTTTTATCACCGTTACCTGCAATCCGCAGTGGCCAGAACTCCTGTCAGCGATACGCAATGAATTCAACGCCGCAATTCCGGATAGCCTGTTGGCTCTAACCCGTCCAGACATCGTTGCAAGAGTGGCACGTCTCAAATTCAGCCAAATCGTCGAAGACATCATGACGCATCAAATCATTGGAAGAGCATCCGCGTACGTCTTCACCATCGAGTTCCAAAAGCGAGGTTTACCGCATATGCACCTATTAGTGATTATGTCGCCAGCGGACAAGATTCACAGCGCTGACCAACTTGACGATTTTATCTCGGCGGAAATTCCAGAAGATGATCCGGAACTCAAGGAACTGATCTCGAAATGGATGATCCATAACCCGTGTGGTGATATGAACCCAAGCGCTCCGTGCATGGTCAGCAAACATGGAAGAGACCAGTGCAGATGGGGATTTCCAATGGAACATCAAGACATGACATCGCTGGTGGACGATGAAAAGCCGAGGTATTGCCGACGCTACAATCCATTGATGGATCCAATGAACCCAGAATTCTCGCATGAGCAAGCCATCTACAGGAAAGACTGCAATGGCCAGCGCGTCACCACAGACAACCGCCACGTCGTCCCGTGCAACGCCTACCTGCTCAAGAAGTATCAATGCCACATCAATGTCGAATTCGTCGGCAGCATCGGACCGGTGAAATACCTCTACAAGTACATCTACAAGGGCCATGATTGTGCTACGATAAAGGCCGTCGAAAACCAGCTGACGATCATCTACAACGAGCCGGAGAAGTACGTGGAAGCTCGCTATATCTCACCAGTTGAAGCATGTTGGCGCCTATTCAAGGATTTCGAGATCCAAGCGAAAAGCCACACCGTCGTTCGACTTGACATTCACCTACCCGGACAAGATGGCGTTAACTTGAACCAAACGCCAGTTGACCTTGCCGATATTGGACAGAAGGGATCGACCTTAAGGGCTTACTTCCGCCATAACACCGCGCTGAAAGAAGACGAAGCGAACGGAAAGGCAGTCACCTACCACTATTACCATGAAATGCCGGAGCACTACCGATGGATTGGCCAGACGAGCACTTGGCAGAAGAACGTGAATGCTTGCAGCAGAATTGGTCGCGTACATCCAGTCAACTTCGTTTCCCAGCCAGAACTTTTCTTTATGCGCACGCTTTTGTTCCACGTCAAAGAACCAACGAACTTCAGAGACCTCTACATTGTCGACGGTGTCCAGCACGCAACCTACAAGCAAGCCTGTCTAGCCAGAGGCCTCACATACGACAACCAACAGTACGTAGAAGGACTCCGCGAATCTGCTTCATCGAAAATGCCAAGTGTTATGCGCATACTCTTCGCTCAAATCCTGATACTTGGTGCGCCAGAAAACCCGAAGAGATTATGGGAACTGTTTAAAGAGGACCTCGCGGAAGATTTCATTCGAGAAGCAAGACGCGTTGACCGGTTATCTTTTCACCAATGGTTTCACAAATTTTCTTATGGCATGTATTGTTTTGATAAATCACAATTGAAAATTTAAATAATCGAGTTAGCTTCGATACCTGTTTTCTCCGAGCGGAGCTCGGTCACCCGCTGGTACTCAAAATACATTATTATTAAATACATTTTATTGTATGCAGTGGGGAGGGAGGGGCGATGAAAATTATGATTGAAAATTGGACCATGAATACTAAAAGGTTGAGAAACACTAGATTATGGGAAAAAGATTAGGGGAAAACAAACCTTGCGGAGCTTAAATTTTAATTAAACGTTAGCGTTTTTTGCAGTTACTACCAGAAATATTGTAGTACAAATATTTTTGCACTATTGTATTTTATATGCTGTTGTATCGTTCATCCTAATTCAATAAAATGTTTAAATTTATTGATTAATCTTATCGATTAACTTATTATTCGTTTTTATGAGGCAGCAACGTACCGCGTAGCAGCAAGAAATGCATTGCTATGCTAATTATATTATAACTAACGAAATATAATATGGTAAATTTAAGTTTTTTGTAACCTTCCAGTGATCGCGCGTATGTGAGAGATACACTAGAGATGAATTCCGTTTTATACCTTCAGCTCTGGTGGCACTGGGAAAGCCGGTCTTTGACTATTTGTCCCCTTCCTTTTGACCTACTTTCAGGTGTCGTCGAAAGTTTGTGGCGTTAATAAATCTCTGCCCATCAGATATTTGTATTTTAGAGATACGCGCGACCGTTCATGTAAGTTTTTGTCACATCTGATTTTGGATGATTTTACAAATAAAAACGTATTGTTTTAGACTGGCGACAGATGGCAAATGTACTTACGAAGGGAAATGTTGAAAAAAAGTGCCCAAGTTTCCACAAAGTGAGCTAAAATTAAAGGTACTAAAAAGATAAGTCAAACTTGGTATTGAAGAAGTGGAAGATGCGATGCCAGGGAAAACACCTTGGCAAAAATTAAAGTTGACTAGAATCACGAGTCTCTGTTGTCTATCACAGAAATTTGTATGTTTGGAGCACACCAAACACATTTGCTCAAATTGCAACGTTTCAATGAAATAACAATGAAACTATTTTCTTCCGTTTCATATCTAACTTTCAATTATTTTTTCCTTTTTATACATAAATTCCGAATGTTTGCACTTTTATATTTTATATGCAAATTGCTCTGTCAAAATATCGACAATTTCATTTGCATTATTTTTAAATCCATTCAGTTAAGCTGGGGTCATTTTATATTGTTATTGCAATCTGTGTTTATATTGTTTCTGCTACTTTTTAAGAAAAAAATGTATAAAGTGATCGTAGTTATTATTCCTAAGCTATTTACAATATAATTTTAATAGTTACGATTTTGAAAATTTACGATTTTCTATAGCGTATGTGGGAAATACGCACGACCTTTCAAATTGGTCTGACGTCCGCGCCCGCTGGAAGGTTAATAATATTACAAATAAGACAGTCACAGAGTGTGAATCATGGAGTTACAGTAAAAAAAAAAATTACTTCATGAAAAAAATATATATTTCAAAATGTTCTATATATTTTAGAAATGAATCAATGAAAATTTATGTCATATAAAATTTTATATGTTACATACTTAAAGAATGAAGTTAAACAAACCAAGTGTATTTCAATTTAGTTATATTAACGTCCCGTTGTAAAGCAACACTAGGGCTATCTCAGGATTGACCTCTTCATTTTTAAACTCTGTCAGATGACGAGTATGATGCCTGAGCAGGCTTTACCCTCTCCATACCCACCAGAAAAAAAGCGTCTGAACTGAAGCATTTAGACGTCAACAGAGCTTCTTACATGACGACTTTTTGGTGGAATCGGGTTTCGAGCCTGAAACCTCTAATAAGCCGTGACTTTTCCACGAGGCTACTTCGGCCTGTTAAATAAGACACATTACTTATGTCATTTATATTATCATGTTAGTGTTCTATGAAGTTTGAAAGATGTGAAAGTTTGATTTCGTTTATGTTTTTAGTTTTTAACCACGTCGCTTTCCTTCCATTACTAACTGTCCTAAATTTCAAAACAGCCTTGCTGGGATTTCAAAACTTAATTCTAAATAATCCAAGCAAAGTATTTGTGGTGTCTTGTTTGAATGTTATTCGTTTCATGAAGAATTGAGAACTAAAAGTCAGAAACGTTATTTGGCAAATATATTGAAAAATTGAAGAAATGCAAAAAGGAGGGGAAAAATCTGTTCACATAGAATGCTCACATTACCATTTTTTCACACGTTTTCCTTCATTATTTAGATAAACTTCATACATCAATTTTATTGCTTTTTATTACAACCTTGTCCATTTAACTCTTCACTGTGAAAGGTGAGACACTTTACAAGCTAGCCGACAGTTATCTACTAGCGGTTTAATCTAAGTGAGTGCCTCTTATTTTTTCAGTAGCTCCAACTAGGGCCGAGAAGTTCTACTTCATGCGTCACACTCATTTCCACATCTCTTTCTTCAGAGGGGCACATTCACACACCACTCTTGTAGAACACAGAAGCACAACCATATCCGAACTGGGACTCGAACGTGGACACCCAGATTGCGAGAAAGATGCACCCCCCCCCCCTATACCAGCATCTCGGCTTTAAATGATCTAGTAGTTATATGTACTACAACTTTTTTCTGTTAAAACATTGAAGGTGGGAGTCGTAGTCCTATGATTTGATCCGCGTTACCTAGCATACTTTCGTCAAGATCCCCCGCCTTTAACGTGTTAATTATAAAATTAGATACATATTTCATATAAAGTACAATTAATCGGTATCCACATTAAGTTGGGCTATTTTCAATCTGAGATTGATTCTAGGAGTTAAATGATACAGATTTAATTGCTATGCTCTTATTTACGCATCTAAATTTTATATCTGGTTTAAATATTCAGTCTCATCAAATTTTACTAATTCGAAGTCTAAAAACAGGCATATCAATCTGTCCATCTATATTTATATGTTTGTGGGGATTAAGTGCTTTTAAAGTAATTGTTGGAATAAGGTAATTGGTTGTCTTTACAGCACAAGCTGGGAACGATTTTATGATAATAGTTTAAGAAAATACGGCACTCTTAATGCTACATAGTTCGATTTTTTTTTCACTTGTAAGACGTGGCACTCCGAGATAATTTTATTAAAAGGAATCAGCATATATTTGAAATTATCTCCCTTTTTCCGTTGTTAAGCGTTATTATGGGCTCTCATTAACAAAATTAGAAATCTGAAACGACGGAAAAATAACTATCCAATGAGAAAATAATTTGCCAATGCGAGGTCGAAAGGGCATTTTTTTATTTGACTAAAACAGCCTTTACTGTACTTGGTATTGCCAGATTAGGAACTTATATTACTAAAATCATCATTTTCAAGGTTGCCATACATTTATTATTATTACCATGAAGTAGTATATTATTAAAATAATGACTTTCTTGGTTGCCACGCATTTATTTTTGGTTTCGTATTTTATTTTTCAACATTTCGTAATTAGGAATCATAGAACTTCATTTAGTCGCTTATTCAAGGAAAAGTTTGAATACAAGGATATGAGATAATGGATTTGAATTGTTCCGTTAAATAATAATGAACACTTGTTCATATACTAAGCAATATAATCAAATGGGCAGAGTCATTACTGCGAAATACAATAGCGCATTCTTAAAATTTACAGTTATCACTCTATTCATTGATTCTTTCATGTATACTATTATACATTTAAGTTTACGATGTGCATTTTTAACATAAATTTTATATTTTATTCTATGATAATTTTTAAAAGGAAACAAAAAATGCACTAAACTTTTTATGGGCGAGAGCTTGTGAAATCGCTTTTGTTCCAAGCGTGATAAAATGACAGGCCATGCTAGAATTCTTTCTGAATTATGTCTAATTATTCATGCTTTCGCTACAAATAGCAGCAGCAAGTTAGTGAAAGAAATGGAATCAATGAATACGCATTCATATCCGTTTAAAGTTTTAATTCAAAATCCAGTAATCTTGCCAAGAATAATCTAAATATATTCGGGAATATTTATTTATTTATATTTATTTAAAGAAAGCTCACTAAAATTATAAAACTATTCATAGAGTGGATGAAGAACACACAAAAAATACACAGAAAATACAAAATTAGAAAAATGAAAATTTTATAGGTATAGAAAGAACCTGAATTATAGAGACGTAAATAAGCATCTACAAAAATACCAAAAATGCACAAAAGTGCTAAATGACCATCCTTCATTTTTCTTGAAATTATTGAAGTCGCTTATATTCAGTCTACATTCCAATCATCAAATTAAAAAAAAATAATGAAAAAATTTAGAGAAAAAAAAATAACACTCACACAGTCACAAAAACAGAAACAAAATTAAAATGACAGCATGTGCCTAAAAAGACAATACGCTGTCAAGAAAATTATTAGAAAAAAATGATATATACTATCGCAAATTTGAAGTTATCATGTCCAAACATTATTATTTTTGTCTTAATTAATTCCAATCAAGAACTAGTTTAAACCTATTTGAAA
>JAPMOQ010031816.1:807822-844999 GCA_026543055.1 Argiope trifasciata
CAATTACAATTATTCAATTATTAATGCCAAATTAATTACATTTCACTAAAATAACAATAAGAATCCTTGTAATTCATGACAACTTCATAGATTTTATTCTCCCTAGAATAGTAATGTATTTGAATATTTGAAACTATTCTTATTTGTATATTAAAAGCTATTTTGTTACGTTAGTGAAAATTGGCTGTTGTGATGAATTTTTCTCGCACTTTGGATTCACTACATATGCAATTTTCAACACTGTACTGTTTACGAAAATACTCAATTTTAATACCTTCGGATGTTAATTATCCATTAATCGATTAATTTAATCAAATTTTATTTCAAACTAATGGGTTCAATAGTTAATCGGTTCGAGAAAAAATGGTTTATTGAATTCATTATATCCACAATAATAAAATAAGAATTTAAAATATAAATAATTGATATAACCAATTTTAACATATTTTAATTTCATTATTAATGTTTTTAAAGCTGTTTTTTTAAATTTAATTACCATATATATATATATATATGTGTGTGTGTGTGTGTGTGTGTGTGCAAGATGAATAGTTATATCAAATATCATTTAAACCAAACGTCCTATTGTAACATAATATTTCAAATACACTCAGTTAAAGTAGGAATCGAGGTTATGCCTTTTATTCATGAGTATTTTTTTATAGATTCGAATTTCAAATGCATGCTCTTTTTATTTGATAGAAGTAAAAAAAAAAGTTTTACCTTCTTTCATAAAAACCTGGAAAAAGCAAGTCAAACATTTAATATCTAAATATCTAATATAAAATTTACATTATTCATACAGAGGAAATTGATTTTTCCATAAAACTAAGCGCACATGCGGTAATAGTTTTTATGTCTTGTGTTAAAAAAATTCTTAAATATGCAGAAGTTACCTTTTTTAGAAGGTTTTCCTTCTTTCTCTCTTAAGATCACTCTAGCTCAGCTTTTTCATATGGAAATTTCAAAGGGGAAATGAATAAAGCCAAGAGATTTTCCAGTAAATAAAGAAAAGAACAATAGCGTTTTTGACGTTTTCTTACGAGAACATTTCTATATACAAGAGAAATGTAAAGAAAGCAAATAACTGAGCATTATTTTTGCTTTTAATTATTTGCTAGTTAAATATTTAAATATTATTCGTTTTATGTTTTTGAAAAAGTTTTTGACAGTATTGAAATAGATCTTAATTATAAATGACATACGATTATCATGTGGTTTTCTACGGCGAAAGAAAAGAACGATGATTTATGATGCAGATTAGAAAATAAGTGCAAGAAATAAAAATTCTTCCAGAATGAGGTTTCCAGCCATTCCAAAAATAAGGAAAGAAAATATGAAATATACTTTTTTTACCGACTTTTCCCAAATTTTGAAGTCAGTAATTGTAGCCACGAAACATAGATTTTGATGCATAATTTTTATGGTGTAATGCTTACATGTGGTTAACATTATGATTATTAAGAAAAGCGGCATGGATAATTAGAGAAGTGTATCTTCAAATAATGCTGTTACAAGATAATGAAAGGGAAATCAACTATGACTTAATGGCTTGACATCTGCAATCTGCTCGGACAAATACTTAGATCATAATACCTAATCTATGCTTGCAAAATTTGTATTATTTTGAATAATATAATAAAAAACAATATTGTGATTATTCAGAAAAGTTATTAACCACACCAAAAACTTCAATTATTCAGAAAAGTTATTAAAAACATTGAAACATTTTGAATATATTTGTAAATCGGCAAGTTCAATATTTAAGATTTAAATTTCTTTTACACTTTTTTGTAAGTACTTAAGTTACTATTTATGTAATTTCAGTTACAAAAAAATCTAAAGGTATTGAAATTAATAAACGAAAATTTCATGTGCTGTTTTAATAAATGATGCACCCTGGAAATAAAATATTAGAATAACTTATTTGGTGAAGTTTCACTTCCTTCGTGGATTTAAAACAAATCAGAGTTTAGTTTTGACACGAGAAGATTTACATCAAAAACATTCATTATAAAATTAATTTCCCCCAAAATAGTGCATAATGAATTTTACAAATTATGATAATTGGATGAACAATACTTAAGAACGAATTCATTTGCGGGAAAATTTTAGTGTGGCATGCGACAAAATAGCGTATGTGTCAGAATTCATATCAATCATTCCGAAAATATTTTCACAACAAATGGCAATTTTAGGGCGCAAACAGATTTTGAGTCCTTCATATAACTCCATTTGCCAGGTTTTTCTTAACGAAGTTGCTTATTTTAACTTTTCCTCATAGAATCTTTGTCATGGATTATATCTACATGGCAAAGGATTACAACCCATTCAGATGTGTTAAGAAAGGTTAGGCAGGTTACAACAAAAAGAAAAAAAACAGACAAAAATATTTCTAACATGTCATCTCAATATATATATATATGTCATCTCAATATATATATATATATATATATATATATAAACAATAATCAACGATAAACTTCTAAACTGAAAATTTTCAGAAGCATTTTAAATAAACATACTCAGATTCTCACCTCAAAAAATTGAGAAACTTGTGCAATATCTAGCATAAAAATAAAATGTCACTGCTAAGTTGCATGTTTTTTGACTTTTATAATGACTTTTAAACGTCTTTGCACCGATTTGACTAATTTTTGGTGAAATCTGAAGATACTTTGCCCCATTTTTCTTACAACACTTGTTTTAAATGGATTTGTTTCTAATTTTGTGTTTTTTTTTTAGTATGACCCACAGTATTTGGTAATATTCATGGCAATGATGTCGGAGTACTGTGTTGGTGTGTATAACTGCTTTTATAATGAAAACGATACCATATTTTGACGTTACGTGCATTCTGTTCATGCAACTTAGTAGTGGCCCTTTATTTTTATGTGATATATTGCAAAGATTTCATAGGTGTACTCTCAATTTTTTGTGGTAAAAATCTGAGTATGTTTATTTAAAATGCTACTGAAAATTTTCAGTTGAGAAGGTTTTCGTTGATTGTACTTTATTTTTACTCTAAATTAAACCCTTTTTCATGTGTAAAAATAAAAACATGTTTGCCCTTCTCGGTAATGTGCTATTTATATTGGAAGTCAGATTTATCAAGTAAAAGTAACGTATACTCTCAATTTTTTTGTACCACCGTATATGAAAATGTAGATAGAGATTGACCGACATCATTTGGTAATGACCACTTGTGCTGAAAATTGTACGTAAATTAATAAAAAAACGTTTAATTTGTTTTTGTAATTATAGTGACAGATTTCATTTCAAACTATTATCTTTTATCATTTTTTTATTGCTAGAGTTTTTAAAGTACCAAATTAAAAGCGTTTAAAGATTAAACATTCTTTCATTAAGTAATACATTACACTATGATATATTTCTTTAAAAAATATTTTAATATCATAAGATGTAAAATTTTTAACCCTTGCTTTTATTCCAGATCAAATAATGCATACTTAAATATTTATAATAATTTGTCAGTGTATAATAAACTACTGTAAAATCCCCTTTGATAAATATGTATGCTCATTATTATCATGGGATGTTTGAACTTGATATTATTCAGAATTGAAATGAGAATTATTTTTTCTCTCCCAAATAAATATATCTGTAATTCAGGTTTGAACTATAATCAATCGCAGGCTCAAAATTCTCCAGTAATATTAATGAAAGTGCTTCCGGGCTTCTGGGAAGCTTTATTTTTAAAAGGAACGAAGCCCCCTTCCAGTCTGATGGAATAATGTATCGGCCGTTCCCCCCAGTGCTCCAGACCAGTGCGCTCGCAGTGAAATGATGTAGTGGAAATTATAGATGGTTGTAATTATGACGGATAATATGTGACAAAACACTTCGCCACTCGCCCGGGAGTCATTAGTCGCGTAGCTGGCGGCTGACGGGGGCAGATTTTCGCTTCATTGACGAATGAGATGGAAATAAAAGTGACACTGCCGCTGGATGCCCGTTCCGATTCGTGCAGAAGATCCATTGGAATCAGAGAAACTCAAAGGCTATGAGAATAAAATGGCAGTTTATTAAAAAGGCTTACCATTTTCCTCGTTTTCAATTTTCGTTCAGAAGAGTGAAGAATTTTCTTGTTTTATTATATGCCTATATTATAAGCACATATTTTTGAAAACCAAAACCAAAATTCTCTAACATGCATGCGTATAAAATGGAAATGTTTTTAATTTGATTCATATTACTCTAAAGGGCAGATGTGGCTTCGTGGTAAGGTTTCGGTTTCGGAATAGGAGGGTTTCAGGTTCGAGACACGATATCATCGAGAAACCGCCGTGTGAGGGGATCTCTTGCTCTGTCTGGCCAAGCGTTCTCCCGCTGATGTGGAGAGGAGGGTATCAGTTCAAATGTCGTCCTCGCCATCTGACCATGGATCAAAATCACGAGGTCCGTCCCAAAACAGCTCTAGTGTCGCTTTACAACGGGAAGCTAAAATAAATTAAATTATATCCATCTGTTTCAAAATACAAAATTTTACTTAGTTGGTACTGGATTTTAAATAACCGGAAAAGTCAACATAGATTTCAGCATAATTTGAATTTAGTACCAGGTCATCTGAAACCCCTAAAGGACTTGATGTCGAGAATTCTCATTTTTTGCCAACTCTTTGAAAGTGTGAAAGTGGGGAGAAGGACAGTAATTAACTACCTCAAAGAGAATGTTAGCTTGATGGATCGGTCAGTGTACGGATAGACAATACTTAGGGCAGTAGTCGGCCACAGCAAATCCTGCCAATACAGCTACCTTCAGTGGTGGCGGGGTGGTAGGTTGTATACACGAAGAAGAAGCATAATTTGAATAAAATGTGAATTCTAATCAGTAATAAGAGCTAAGTTTGCTGATTCATTTTTATGTTAATTAAATGCCTTTTTAGAATTGCGTATTTAATCACTGAAATAAATTTAATTATTATGTGCGGAATCGCACGCAGTATTTAACAAGGAAAATTTAGAAAAACATTTCTTAGAAATAAAAAAAAGACATTAATTATATAAAATACTTTTCTTTTGAGGAGATGTTAATGAAATAATTTAGAATAGTAATAAATAAAAAATATAATTTAAAAGTTTCCGAAGACAGTATTATTTCCAATCAATTAAAAGTTCTTAATATATAGATGACTTTATTTCTTTCGGTGGAAAAATAAATAACTTTATTATGGATTAATTTACAGCTCAAAAACTGTATTCCTGATTTCTGAAATATCCAAATTTCCACGCAGTAAAATAGGTAGAAAATAAATAACTGCGCTAGGCTGAAAAGGGGAAAGAAGTATTTCCACCGTTTTATTTTCGGGTTGGAAAAAAATCTCGCCTATCCTCTCAAAATATAACTTCATCAAAGAATTGAAAGAAAAAAAAAATCGTTTTTCACTTCAGGTCTTTCGAAGGAAAGATGTTAGAACTCTTTATTTTTTCATGTGTTGTTTTTTGCATTACCAACAAATCCATTCATGGCATATTCATCGAAATAGGACTTGCTTAGATCTAATTTTTAATTAAAACGCAAGCAAACTGGAAAAGGGAAGTTAGTAAATTGTTTCCACTAAATGAGATTTTATTATTTTGCAATATATGTATTAGTAAATGTAGTTTAGCTATGCCGATACATAAAAATTAAGAATGCAGGAATACGTTTGTGTATCAATACGAATGTAAATGCAGTTTAGCTATGAATATAATAAATAATTAGTAATGCAGTTTTGCTATGCCGATAATATAAAATGGAGAATGCAGAAATACGTTTATGTATCTATACGATATGCCAAAATAATATTTTTTCTTCAAATTCCGCTACAATATTCAAGCAATATGCTCTAATTGTAAACATACTGCTTTTTATAAGAATTCTTTTTCCAGAATTCAAATAGACCAAAACGTCTACTTCCAAAATTATACACTGTTCCTTCTATGAATTTTATTTTCTCAATTTAAGATTCAAATAAATTTACAAAGGCAATCTTTTACGCAATAGAATTATGCATGTTCTTTCCGTCAGGGAGTACGGGGCGCTCCTCCACCCCTTTCTTATTCTGCTCTCTAGGAGTAGCAGTTCTGTCGAGGGAGGGATAGCGCCTCCCTTTGGTAACAATTGCACATTTTTTTAAAATCAGGCGTTGCCTACACACTTGATGTTGAAGGCGCCCTTCTTCCCATTTGGATCGGTCATTCTTTATGCGTCTCTCACATTAGTAGTCATTATTTTTTCTAAAAAGGAGTTGACTTCGCAGGAAATTCTGTTACGAATCCAATACACTCTTCGGATAATGCTGGGGAAATATTTTTTCGGGTTTAATTTAATGATGTTTGCTAAAAATTGTTCTTTAATAACTATGAACTACATTTCATTTTATATAGGTTTGTGGAAGAAGATATTAAAATATTAAAAGTCAACTTTTTAATATCTAAATTTTGAATGTTATATTTTTAACCATATTGTTTAAAATTGGTACTCAAAAATACTGAATCGTAAAGCAAATATGTTTTATAATTTAAAATTATTTTAAGAATTGAAATTTAAGAATAATAAGAATTTTATTTTTCTTACATTTTAATGAAATACATTTCTGTTTATTTATATACGCTGAATGACAAATAATTTGAAGAACAAGTCCAATTTAAGCGAACGTTTACTTGACCATTTTTTTTTATTGATTGTTTTGCACAAAAGCGAAACACATATAAACATAATACGCAGACACATATAACATAACTTATTCCATTTTAAATTTTCTGAATAAAAATATTCAAGGCAAAAATAATATTAATGCATAAATAATATTCAAACCAATTTTTCAGAAAAGAAAATAATATTTACTTAAAATGTGATTTTTAGGTCGTTATTGATTATTATTAGTATAATATATACTAAATTTCGAAGAAAAATAGATTTCAATCTAATCCCAGGATTTCAGGAGTATCATTTGACTGCAAATTCAATTTTGCATGCTATAAATCCCTATTTTCCCTAAAGGCTTCGGTGATACTTCGTCGATTCCTGTCACATAACCAGCCCAGCTAACATGTAACTACATGTTTAACATGTAAAATGTAACTGCATTTTTCATTACTGTCCCAGCATATTTCCAATGATTAAAAAAAAAAGAAAAGAAAAAGATGAAACCCTCAAAACAAAATTTATGACTTTTTGGGGTACATTAACAGAATAAGAATTTTCAAGTTTCTGCTGACCTTCAAAATACCGGCTGGTAGAAATTTGATGATGAATGAGGCATTGAGAAAAATTCATCAATAACTATGTTCTGATAATTCGCTACAGCAAAACTATTTTCTGCGATTTTTATCCAAAAATTTTCTTTTTTATATGGATAGTAAAATTATTTTTAAAAAGCATTCTTTTGATTTTTACTATTTTAATGATTTTGTCATTAAAAGAAATGCATTGATTAATTTTCAAGAATATCCATCTAAAATTTATCTTTCCTTTTTTATTTCTAACTAGAAATAAAATTAAAAAAAAATCTTACACATATGGAACCTTTCAAATTTGATTACTTCGGCTATTATATTAAAAAAGTACAATCTCATGGATGCATCTCTATTCAACGCAATCTAATTGTGAATATTTACCACTAAAGACAAAAGTAAGTTTATTTAATTTTTAGAAACGAATGGAATTTTTCCCTGATTATACTTTTTGTATCAATTAGATGTTTTTAAAATCCATTTCCAAATACTGCTTAAAAGTTTTATGATGAAATTAATGAAAAACTCTTATTACTTCTTAAAATTCCAGTTAAACAGAACTTAATATTTTGATGTGCTACATACAACCAAGGTTCCACATTTTGTTTTTGCCGTCTCCAAAACTTGATTTTTATTAGAATTTCATTTTATGGTATATTCGTATTTGTATGAATTTAATATATCTTTTATATTTTGCAGAATTAATTTCAATTTCTTGATACACATAAAATTGAATTGATTTCTTCTAGAAAAGTTTGAGACCAGGTGCTTCAATTTTCCATTGTTTATTATATTTATCGTAGAAAAGTGAAATATGTTTCAAGTGAAATGAAACCAACCACCATTTAGGCTGGCCTAGATTAAATCCTTTTTCTTCGTATGCGAGAAATTCTGATATATTTTCGATTACTCTTGTATTATAAAAATACCAGACAATGAAAATATTTTTTAATAAAAATTTGTTTCACTCTATTAATGGATTTTAAGCCCTTTATAAATTAAAAAAAAATCTTAAAATACAACAAATCTGAATATTAAATAAAATATTTTGTTGAGGATGGTAAATAAATTTTCTTCACACAATTTCTTATTAGAAAATGTTTTGGAGTCTTTTAGTATTGAATAGCAGAAATATTTTCTAAAACTAAATAATTTATTCAAATTTAACACGAGTTCCTCCATTTCTCAAGATTTTTTTTTTTATTTGAGTAAAATTTTTCCATTTTTTAAATATAACTTTTTGGATTACTTTTCAATTTATTAGAATATATTTTATCTTTTCTTTCTATATTTTTAATTTTGGTAAACTTTCTATAATTTTGTTCCTTCCAAAAGTGTAATAAATTGTTTAATAAAACAATATTGCGCATGAATAATTGTCCCCAAATCAAGTGGTGTTTTAAAAGGGGAATTGAGAGAAGAAACAAAACTAGAATGGCTTGACAGATGGTATATGTACAAAAAAGGAAGAGTCACTTTCGACTTTATTCTTAATCAGTAAACTAAAATAAGAAGATGCCATCCATTGATAATCCGAATGATTTCTGGACATGGGAGATTTACAAAGATTTGGGAGAACGCAGGAAAATGAATGGACTTGTGGAGAAATGGGTACGGTTTACCGAAATTTAATGGAATGTATGGAGGTCTCAGAGTGAAGAAAAAACCTGAAGATTGCAAATAATGATTTAAGTACAGTACTGATGGTACCAGATCATCTCAAAACCCGGAAGGATATGATATTAAAGATTGATAGTTTCATTCCAACTGTTTGTGAGAGTGCAGGTGGGGAGAAAGACAGTACCACGAAAGGAATTTTAATTTGACTGTTCGGTCAATGAAAGGTTGGATAATACTTATTCAACAGTCGACCACAACAAATCCTGTCGATACTGCTACGTTCATTGGTGGTGGGGTGGTCGGCTGTATACAAGAAGAAATCTAAGTGACATAATTTGAAAATCAGTTTTTCTTTCAATTAATATAAAATAAACGCAATAATAAGACAGCACGGTATTATTTTTGAAAAAATTAATCTATAGTGATTTTAAAAATGTTTTTTTTTTCGAATTTTATTACTATCTTTATTTTTATACTTAGAGCGCCAAAGACTATTACTTTAAAATTAAGAATCAAATGGAGAGGTTTCTAATCGCTTAAAAGATTTTTTACCTTTTTTTGTAATTTTTTTATTTTTCTAAGTACGTAGTATTTCTCCAATTATTGAAAACAAAAGTTAGTACATAATTAAAAATCCGACTACTCATTTTTTAAAATTTATTTTTCAGCTAAAATATAAAATAGTTAGAGATACTAATTTTTAATTATTTTTTATAAAATGAAAACATTGAAACTTAAAACCGTTGTTATTTAGATTTAAATTTTTTTACAGATAAAATTCTATTTTCTTCCTGATACAATTCCAATTCGAATTAAACTGGTACAATGTAGCACATAATAGATATTAACTGCTCTATTCAAAAGATTTTAAAACCATCGAAAAATTTGGGGATGGGGAATGCAAATTGAAATATTTTTATCCAAAGTTTTGAACAAACAATTACCTAGAAAATATTTTAAAAATATTTTGTAAAAGTTTAAAAAAATTTAGTAAATTAAGCGTTTGATGATACAAATTTCCTTTCTGATCATATATTTCTTAACTTTTAATCAATTTTTAACGTTGGTTACGCGTTTTAAATGAAAAGCCCTTTCCCAGTTGAAATATAAAACTGTCTATTCTGTTTAATTATATATATTATTTTCTTAGATTTCACAAGGTTGAAATCAAATTATTTTCTGATTTATATTTATTTTTATTTTGTCACCTTATATAGTTAAGTTTGAATTGAGTTTGTTTCGCATAACTTTTAAATATGTGAATTAAAAACAATGTCTTTAAATGTTTAACACAAATGTTCACGTTCTTTTTTCCTGCAATTTTCAAATTTTAATGAGGCTATTAGTATAATATTTTAAACCTATAGTTTAAGTATATTCAATAGTCTTTCATTTAAATTTAAAAAAAATTCTATTTATGAAACTGAAACATATATTGGAAGAGAATAAGAATCAAACTTACAAAATGAATATTGAAAAAATTAATAAATAAAGGGGCAAAGATATTTCAAATTAGATTAAAGATTCATTGCAATTCCCATTCGGATTTGCAGTGTGCTTTCTATTACGGAAATCCTGTCTTCACTGATGGGCAAAGGGAAGATAAATATTCTCCTCGTATTGCTAAATGTTTGCTTCCTTACACTGATTTTTAAATGAAATAAATTCTATTTTATATTCAAGAAATAAAGCCATCGTGTATTTAAAATTAAAGAATTCAAATCTATATTAAATCAAGATAATGCAATGCGACTGAAATAAAGCGTGATCTGGAAGCCGTATTTGCAATAACACACCTCATTAATATTCAAAGCACTTTAAAATTCCTTATTCTATTTCGAGCTCTCGTCTGCCAGATCGCCAAGTAATCAAACCGCACAGCTAAGAATAGGAATTCCAAATGAAATGGAATTTTTTTCTTTTAATGGTTATCAGAAATGAGATTTTAAGGGAAAATGATTATAAAGATGGAAGTTTCTTGTTTTTAACGATGTTTCTAGCATCACTGAAAAGCGTCTAAAGCATCACTGGATGAGATTAAGATATATAGAAGTAGGTTATAGATTTTGAATTGATTTAGTCCTATGAAAATTGTAATGCGAATAGTCTTCAGCTGATTTCAATACTATTTCAACAAATATTGTTTGGTCAAACGAAAGTAAGCATGAAAAATATATTATGATGATTTTTTATCATGAAATGATATTAAGCATTTTTATTACCTAGAGAATCGTTTGACTTTCCATTTTAACCATTTTATATGAGCCCTAATATATATATATATATAGATAGATAGATAGATAGATAGATAGATAGATAGATAGATAGACATAGATAGATAGATAGACATAGATAGATATATAAGTCATCAAATCTGCTATCTAAGAATTATCGAATGATGTTGTGAACAAAAAACAGATACTTTAAGATCGCGCCTAATAATGATATTAAATAATGACTTATTGCGAAACGATATTGGGTGTTTAATTTTCTTACTTTGGTTTCTAAATTTCTCCTTTTTTTTCTATTACTATATTTCTTTTCTATTATTTTTTTTTCAATACCTTCTTTTGATTCAAAGACATAATTATGATTTTTTAAAAATGTTCAGCAAATTATTTGCATTTTGTTAAAGAGATTATTACTACTTATACGAAATAACTAAACACTGCACATATATGTTTAAAATGCCTTGAGAATTTTTGGGAGAACTGATTGAATGCTTTATTTCCGAAATTAGATTTTTGTCGATAATCTGTAAGAGAAGTTAAGGCTGTTTGTGAAAGATTCAGCTGTGATATTATGTTTAATAAATCAATGTAAATGGATCAGGAGTTATCATTTTAGCATATGTAACATCATCATCATTTAAAAATCTTTCAAGTGGTATTACCATTTCATTAAGTAATTCAACGTATAATCTTCAATATAAAATTCATATTTCAAAATTCTGTCATAATTCATTTGTTTAAAGTTTCCTGTGGCATTTTAATACACAGCAAGAAACTAGCAAATAAAGTAAACTAAATTGCTCTCTTGATATATTCCTTTGAATCGTGAAGAAAAATTTCTTAACAAAGAAAAATTCCAAAATGATAAATATTTGAACACCATTCAATTTTTTAATGCTTAATGTACGGTTTTATTTTTTATTTTTCCTGTAAATTAATATTTTACAGAAGAAATAGAAATACAATAAGGCTTAAATATTTTAATAATTAAATACGAGGGAAAAAAGCTTGAAACAACGAAACATGGTTTTAAAATTGTAAATTAATCCTTGTCTTAAATATTATTATTAATGATATTTCATACATTTAACGGAATTATGATGCATTTGAATTAACAAAAAATGCAGTTTGCAATAATTTCCAAAACGTACTTATATAAATTATATATATACTTTGCATCACTATTTTCAAAACGACATTCTTTAAAAAAATTCGGTTTTGAAAAGTATTTTTCACCTTAAATATTGTATATATATATACATATCAAAAAAGAAAATGATAATTAAGAGAAAAGCCTTTCAAGTACTGAAAAATATTTTTGAAATTGATTTTTCTTGTGCTTTTACGTATACATTTTTACTACTCATGCAATGATTACGAAAAGCAGATGTGAATTTCATTCATTAATTAATCGAATAAACGTGGGTGTAAGTCAAAGAATAAATAATTAATTTTTAGGATATAGTTTCTTATGTTTTATCTCTATTTCTCTCCATTTTAAAATTAAGAATAAGTGTCTGAAAGCTCTGATGGGCGCAATCGAGTTGATAGGCACAGGTTTTGCATTTTCGCGTTCCTTTCAACTTCTAAGAAGTGGAGGAAAAAGGAGGGAATTTTCATTTTTAGTGGATGTCTTTCTTTGTCAGATTCTTAAGAGTTCTCGTGAATAGTTAGCTTGATTGCTTCTTGGAAAAATGGTTATTTCCATCTTTACTTAACGGTACATTGCCTACAAATTCCTCAAAATAAGAGAGCTCGGTATATTCTCATTTTTTGATTAATTTTATGATTTTCTCATTTAAAATATGTTACATAATTTAAAATATGCCATCATTTTTGTGCAAATTACAAAATAACACAATTTCTCACTGGTCATGGCAACTTTAAAAGCTATTGATTATAAAAGTTGTTTGCAAGAAGCATATAATTTCCTTCCCGATGTGTATCAATTCATTATCAGATATAACTGCCACATTGCATTTAGTCCCTTTTCCTCGCTTAAACTCTTAATCTGACTACACACAAACATTTTCCCGCTGTATTTGACGTCTATCATGCAAATATAATTGAAATCTCCTTCAATATTAAAAGCATTGTAGGAACCAGTGATGACCAGAGAAAAATTATAAAATAACCCAATTTTTCACTCGCCATGGTAAGTTTAAAAGCTTTCGATATTAACTTGTATAACGATATTAACGATATCATCTAACTGTGACTGTAACATGGGTGGCGAGGAAAATGTTGACCATGTGCCCCTTTATGTTCCAAGTTTGCTGGAGCAAGACAAAACCTAGGACTGACTCTCCAAGCCATTCATATAAAGTGGCCTCCAGATTTTCATCCACTCGTTTCCACCGGAAGTGCTCTTGAAAATTTTTGTAAATGTATTATTGACACCTGTTCAATTTTCTTATTCCTAACATATTTTCGTATTTTATTTTATTCTTATATTAATCCTACAAAATTGTAAACTTTTCTTTTCTCTTTTGTTATCTGTTGAATACTTACTTCTGTAAGAGCCGTGTGATACTTTGTGGTGCACGGGAATTTTATAGATATTTCTATAAAAAATATGTTATTTGTGTTATTCGTGTCACTAACCACCGCTGAACTGTTCCGGCCATCCTCAAAAAGAAGTGAAGATAAGAATGAAAAATCAGTTCAGAGGCTAGAGGAATGAGTATTATTAGGGAGTCTCGACATAGAGAGTGCTCATTTTTTGTGCGAGTTTGGAGAACTCTGAGTATTCCTGTCTATCATGCACGTTATTACAGTGGTACAAAATGGTATTGTTACGCACGTTTGGTTTTGGTTTTCCGCTCTAATAATGCCATCGTAAGGAAGACAGATTTACAGTTTTCTTTATTAAATAGTGCTTAGGTGTGACGTCAGTGGTCCCAATGCTTGGAGACAAACTTGGCGACCATTTGGTGACTTTGTTCACAAAATAGATAATACCCGATACCAAGTATTTCCCCAATCCGTTCTTTAGGAGCCGAAATACATCCAGAATGCTCCTGATTGGTTCAGAAAGTTTGGTTCTGCCTACAGTCACTATATAAGGTAGTCAGTCTGCGGAGTGAAATCAATCAATCAAGAAGACAAGAAGTGTGGCGGTTGAGAATCGATAAATATGGCAGAGTTGAATCGAGAAAACCTAACCTGAGAGGTCATGGAAGCTGAACGAAGTACGGTGATGGTCGACCGTGTAGACCTAAATAGAGAGGTCTGAATTGAAGAGTCCTGAACTGATTATTGCTGAATTGCTGTGTGGCGTATTCTGACGAAGCCTGTGTCGCAGCCTGTTGTGTCGTCGTCGGGAACGGAGCTGTCCTGAACTGAGGAATAGTCCTGTTGTGCGAAGTAGTGATTCGGCAGCGAAGGCAAGAAGAGATAGAGGAGTCATTTCAGCTTGCTCGGCAGAGACCTACCTGAGCGCAGACATAATCCCTTAAAGATCCCCTCTCTTGCTGAATCCTGTCTGGCCGCTTTATGAACTGTGGACGTTGACACTACGGAATTTCTGCCTGTGGACTACTGTTACTTTTGTGTGCTACTATCAGCAATAGAGTACTGCTGGTGTGCGGTTCTGTGTGTTCATCTCGGCTGTATATAGTTGCTTTTTGTATATAGTTGTGTGAAAATATTTGTCATCTTTGTGCTGTCCTGTCTTCGTCCTATAAATAAACGTCGTATCTGTTGTCTTATCTACTAAAGGACTGATCATTGTATGTGCTCCTCTTCTGACACCCACCAAAGGAGAAAACGAACCTCTACGAATTATTATAAGGATAGGAAATCCGTAAAAATAGGCATACTATAAAATTTAGATCTAAGTTTCATATTATTATATTATTACATTTCCTACTTTCATATTATTACATTTCACATTCTTGTTATTAGAATTAAGGATGCTTATATCCAGCTGTGTGAACTGTAACAGCAGTTGCTTACTTCACATATTATATTGTCATTTGTAACGAGCCAGCTTCTTTGATGTCTTGACAATTTACAGGTCTTTAAAAATGTTGATTGCACAGAATTTTTATTGTAAATATATGTGTATAAAATGTTTATAACATTTTATTGTTTAGTAATATTTCACAGGCCGGCCAAAATGTCCCCCATAATTAAAATTTGAAATTAAGGTAAGATTGCTTGATTTGAAAAATTTTACAGTTTTTGATTTAAAAGAAGTAAGCAAACGGTTCTTATAAAATGAATGAATTTAATTATGAACCAAATGCCAGCGTGAAAGAGATGAATCTCTTAACTGTAACTTATTTTTTTATCAAAAATGCCGCAGAAGGCTTATTACTTATTATTGTGTTAACAGTTGTTGAGGAATCCATTTGTTATGTAACTTATTTTTGTTACAAGAACAAATGTATTAATAAAATTTTTCCGTCAAGTGCTGCATTATATAAAATTATTTTATCTTTTATATTTAACAAAATATTGCATTTATCCAGATATTTTATAGAAAAAGAGTAAACTTTATTATTCAAAGGATAAACTACTTAACAAAATTTATTGAACATATCTCATTGAGTTTTTTTAACTCTTTATTTACCGCAATATGTTGCCATCAGTTTTTCAACTTTATTTTTGCACCAGTAATTTAGTTTCATTTGCAGAATAATCCCAGTATTGCACGACAAAATAATGCAATTAACAGAAATATTTTAATTAATTTAATTATTAATTACTTGGGTTGCATTCTCCGTGTTCTTTAGAATACCATCAGCAAAAATAACCATACAGTAAAGTTATAAGTTAGATTTAAATGTTACTTTCAAATACTGTCAGTAAATAAAGGGTTAAAACATTGTTTCGAAATCACACGAATGTAAAATAGGCTCCCTTTTCATAAATAAATAAGAATATTTTTAATGAAACCTTAATCTAGGAAACTTAATGTTTTCAAAAAAAAGGGAAGATAAAAAATTTCAGGAAAAAACTATAGTTATTAAAAATATATTACCGAGCCCCAAATCACGAATAAAACTTACAAAATGCATCTTCCTAATAAATTGTCTTCTTATTCGAATGACCTTTCATCTTTCTCTTATTATAATGAATCGTCTTCTGACGTCTCTGAACGAATCTACATTTGCATTTATTGCTGGAACCCCTGGCCATGACATGGGCAATATTTTTATTTTCAGGGCTTGTCTCGTTTGCAGGCATTCATCAATAACACGCAACTCTGCCTCCGGCCACAAAACTAATGATTCCCAGGCGGGCGCTGAAGTGTTTTGCCACACATTATCAGTCATAATTACAACCATCGATAATTTCTGCGTCGTAACTTTGCTCAAAATGCCTCTTGAAGGCGTGAATAATATCTTTTGATTTCACGTTTGGGAAACCCTTCCTTCTTTCATAAATAATACTTGAGAGTTTTAAGAGTCTCATCCTTCTCTTTGAAATTTAAATGTGGGCTGGAAGATTTGTAGTTGCCGATAGAGCTCTTTTCTCTTCATGTTCTTCGAAATTTGTTTTAGAACATGGGCATAAATTTTATAGGAGAAGTTCAGTAAGTAACCCAGCATGTAGTATAAAAATATAAGGTTCACATTCAAGCGCTTGTTTAGAATATTATATTCATACTTCAAATATTAGCAAAATATGTTTTAAAAAATCTCATTTTACTGGATAATTTTTATTTTTTCAGTAGATTTCTTCTGATCTTATTAGGATAACTGTCCATATATGCAATACTATTTAAAAAATTAATGTTGATTTGTCGCATTTGACATTTTGAGCTACACACTTTTTATGTTTTCATAAAAAGAGACTTTTAGAAAAAATGGTTATTTTACACTGAATTAATACTGTTTTATAAAGGGCAGCTATATTTTTAATTAAATGAAAAAATTAATTATTCAAATTAAAAGAAGTAAAAAAATTATTGTGTTATTAAAAAATGTGCATGCATGAATTTTATAATTAAACTGACAGTCATTTCTAAATATTAATCAGTCTTAAGTCAACCTTTGCAAGCTTATTTTAATATGTGTATACTGAAAGCTCATCAGGCTTCAGTAACAAATAAAGTAATTTATTCAGAGCGTTGACGCGAATTTACAGAAAAAAACAGCCTTCATGTACAAGAGAAGCAAACAGCCTTCATGTACAAGAGAAGCAAACAGCCTTCATGTACAAGAGAAGCAAACAGCAGCACTTGCAACAAACAACCAGTATTATATTAAATTACTGAGCAGCCCTAAGTGGCGAGACAAAACAATTATTCATGTCCCTTAAGCATCTACTATTCTCCACTGTCTCGTTGTTTTAAACATATTCGATTGCAGGTTCATTATTACCGTATAATTGTCTCCTCAGTACACGACTTGACAATGTTTCAATACTTGACTCCAAGGTTCGGTGCACAGCTCAGTTCTCAATTCCCCAATCGCTTGAGCTCTACTCAGCTTGACTCTAGCTTGGTCTGCCACCTTTTTTCTATCTTCTGTAGCAAGGAATACAAAATTCGTGAATAGTCAGAAATGTATTGAAATTTCTCGCCTCCTAAAGGTCCTATTTCTAAAATTCTTAAATATGTAAGATAATTCCATTTTATCTCTAAATTCGGCACCAATTCACCAAATGATTGTCAGTTTCAGGGGTCATTCATCCTGAGAGAAGTCTAACCAAACCTAAGTTTATTCTTAATTATGATATGAAATGCAAACTTTAAAATACAAAAGTAAATACATAAACTTAAATTCACTAACGTCGTGTTACTCAGTTTATTAAATCCTTTAATTCGCCACATAATAACTAAATAATTTTATTTTACTCTAATTAAGTTGGCTATACCTAAAAGTAAAAAAAAAAAACCCCTCATTATTTATTCCTAAGCTCCCATTACTAAGTTGAATACCTCGGTCAGAAATTTCTAAAGATAATTAAGAAAAGAACCTTATTTATAAAATTAATTTATGATGTCACATTCTTAAATCTCTGAACTAAATGTATTAGACCGGCGAAGAATATCTTCGTTAATTCAGGTGAAGTTCATCCAAGTGTTCAGTTGTGGTTGGTATCTTGGCGGCAGACTTAAACTGGAGTCTGTCTTACTTCTCATGGTAGCAGGAGCACTGATCCCACATAAAGTAAAAAAGCAAACATTCCAATGCACGCAGATTACAATTCAACTAAATAGCGAGAATTGGGTTTTTCAGGGGGAGGGTTCCTGCTAATAATCGTATTGCTTCTGATGGGTGCGTGCGTGAGAACATCACTGATCGGTTAAACGAGGAAGCTTTCCAGAAGCCGGGCAACTCAGGATGGAAGTAAGCAAAGCATCTGTGGAGGCTTTTTCGCTCTCGAGTACATTTGGTGAGAGGTATATATACTTTCCGATACAATGTATTGGAAATTCACGGTACTCCTGGCTTCGACCAACCTTCAAAATAGTTGTGCCTTCTATTTGCGATTCCAAATAGCATCTTCGAGTGATTTGGAATATAAAATGGCTTCTCCAGATTTTCTACCAACATTCCAAATAACTCGATATTTAACAAACGACAACTTCAAGTTCAAGTTCTTTGCTAAATGTTCGTTGTCAAAGATAATTTGTGAGAAACCACCAAATTTTACACGTGGAAATCTACATACTTTTGGCTCAGATATGTCCAGTGTCGCCAAGTCTTTTCGTGAATGATAGCATCTTTTGCCAAGTCATTTATATTTTAAGATAGATTTCCTAGAAAGAGATTAACCATTCAGAGAATTGTTTATTTATGTGTGTAAAAAGTAAATTCCTATTTTTTTTCAAAATCAGTTTTTATACAGATTTAAAGAACGAACAAAAGCAACAACTATCACTACATCTTTATTTTTAAGTTAATTCCATGAAAATGAAAATGTAGGAACAAGAAATATTGATACATGCTCTCTGATTTTCACAAGAAGAAATATTTATTTTAGTGAGCAATAAAACTTCCATGAAGTACATTAACATCACAACAATACGTATATAAATATTTTATTTAAAAATAATTGTTTATAACTTTTACTTGAATAAAATATTGTGTCAGGAAAACAAACTAAATATAGGGATTCAAATGTTGGTAATTAATACCTCCTCATAGTTTTAATTAATACATTTCACTTGATTTGTTGAATGATAAAAAGTCTAATTAAATTAGAAAAATTTGTAGGTTTAAATATTCATAATTAATATTTTTACAAAGTTTTAATTAATGCATTCCAAATGATTTGTTGAATGATAAAATTTTAATTAAATTAGTATAAGATCTAAATTAAAGCATTCGTGGTTAAGAATATGAATTTCTTAACAGTGAGGTTTATTAAAAAAGGTACACAAGGAATAAAATAAATAAAACGAAACTTTTAATCACTAATTTTTCTTAACATTAGACATAACCTTTAAATTTATAATGCTGTAGATTAATATATAACTTTTCAAAAGCTGTTGTTCCGATTGCGTTTGCAATGTCAAATAGAATATTTTGTTTTATATACGAAAACATTTTATGTTTTATTTACATTTTTTATTCATTTATTTCCTTTCGGTAACAGTATTTTCTCAAAAGATAAATGGAATTTTTTCGTGCTTACAATTTGATTATTGTTTTGCTCAAAATTGAAACAAAATAATACTGAAGATATGTTTTGAAATTTGTTTTTGATATATTGAAAATAAATTTTTATTACTTCTCGTGAAGTAAAGATAAAGCGTGAATAAGATAATAACAAATTAATAAACATAGTTTGTACTTCTCTTTACAACTTTGTCTATTTTTATTGAAATATTATGTATTCAATCTCATGTTCCTGCCGTTTACACTTTTTGAAGCGTGTAAAGGAACTTAAAATTTTGCATTTTATAAGAAAAAGATTAAATATCATTTTTTAATTTTTTAAATCAATAATATATATAAAATTTAGACATTCCTCACATAGTATCGAATCTGGTTTTCAGTGTTATTTGAATTTAATAATCTTGAGTTAATACCCATTTGGAAGAATTAAGGTGAAATATCTAACGAAACGAAAGAATATTTATTCATCTCAAGAGCTCATGTTTTGATGAGCTTATTTTCTAAATTTTCTAAGTTATTCATATCACACCTAACAGAAAAAGAGTTGCCCTCTGCATTCCACAAAGTTCTCTTAATTGAAATTATACGCCATTCAATTTTCAACGGCTCCAATTTGCAATTCATTTAGCTTGCTCCATGATGTTTAATAACATTAAAGGTAAGTCTCAAAGTCTCTGATCTGAGTCTAGAAACTCTACAAAAGTATTATGTTGCAGTAGCTATATCCCGCGAATCTGTTAGCGTGGAAATTTTGATGTGTACGTAAGAAAAACTATCAAATCATGACAAATAAAAAAATTAAACTTGACCTAAAATCGATACATTTAAAAGTATAAGTATATACGAAAAATATATAACATAACCACAATTTAATAACAAAAGCACACAACTAATGTAAAAACAATTTCATTTATATTGTACACCCAAAATAAAACAAAACCGTAAATCAAGTCCGGTCAAATCCATTTTTTTATGGATCGAGATGGAGATAGCTACAACAGTATTATGCACATAATTTTTAAACTTTTAATTTAAATGAAAACACAGTTGTCAACAATCACACGCGAACTTCCAAAGTCAGTCGGGGTAACACAATGCAAATTGGAAAATTTTTATGACCTTTATTCTGTTTTCATTTAATTTAAATGTACTTCAGAATGGAATCGGAAGATCTATCCATTAACAACAATTGATTTTAAATACATCAAATGCAAAGAAAATAAATCGAATCGTTTGAAAGAATCGGTAAAATCTCTCCTAAGCCTAACCTCATTCCCGTTGGGGAAAAAACTGGAGCCTAACTCATGTTTGGCGGGATTTGATCCCAGCTTTGTGCCGCGAAAGTTAGTTTTTAATGAATAAAAAAATTTACCAATTAATGAACCAGAATAGAAAGTATCCTATGTTCTATTCCTGACTGTAATCTATCTTTGTGCTAAATTTCATCCCATTCCTTTCAGCCGTTTTGGCGTGATTGAGTAACAGACATCCAAACTTTCACATTAATAATATAGATAAGGCACAAAGACCGAACACTTTTTATATTCATGTATTAAATGATGCGATTGAGAATACATATTCGATAGAATGACAGTAGAAATGAATTGTTATTTAATTCCTGGTGAGGATCTTGAAACATTTAGTGTGGCTGGAAAATAAAATGTTAACATATAGTTAACAATATTTATGCTTATTTCTTTTCTTTCTTCATCTCAACTGAGCCAATAACAGTTGAAACCATCAATTATACAACGAAGATTTTTAAAGACTATTTAATTACGAAATTAGGCTAAAGATAGTACTGTTTTACTGATTTTAAGTAAAGATTTTACTAATAGCTGTAAAAGTATTTCACTTCAGTAGCCATGTACCTAAAATAATCTTGAGAGAAAGAACAACTTATAAAGCGTACGAGATATTTCTCTTCAAAAGGTAACTTTAGGCCAGATATATGACCACTTATAATTTAACAGCTTAAAACCTTGTTATACTAAAAAAAAATACCATTATGTGAAAATCGACCAACTACTCCCACAAGCAACAAGCAGGAAACCAATAATCATCCACAGGAGCAAACTCGACATTCCTGCCATCACAGCTGCAATAGTTGCAGCTTCAACTACAACAGCTTCACAGCTGCAATAGTTTAAATGGATATCAATAGAAAGAAAAATTAAGATACTCTTCTATGATCCAAAGTAAGATCGTATGTGAGGTTTTAGCAAAAGAATGGCACTGTAATTATTCGTCATAGGAACAATGTTTGAATATATTTTTGAGTAAAATTACTTTCTTTAGCTGTGCTTTTTAAATGAATAGCCATATTTTTTGAATCTGTCTCAAAGATAATATTAATTTAATAAGTGCCATATCAAAAATGAAAAAAAATTTAAACTGTATATTTAATAATAATTTATCTAAGTTCTTGGATCAAGCAAAAGGAATATAAAAATTCACTCTTGTGAAAAGTAACACGTTGACTGGCAACTACGAGATAACTCGCAGATTGCTTTCTTTTCTAGGACGCTAACTACGAGGCATCAAATACTGTGTTTACTTGCCATTTTTATGCAGCTACGTATAAACTCGTAGCATATCAGTGCGCATATCGATGATTGGCTTCTGGAAAAAGAACAAAAAAAAATCAATGCTGGCTTACCTTAAACAGACAATTTATTAAAAAACGAACAAAAAATATACTTATAAAAATGAGTTCAAAGGAATTAGTGTGATTTTAGTCAAGATATCTGAAAATTGTCGTGGCATCCAACGTGTTAATATGCAGTTTGGATATTTAGAGTATATCGTACAGCCTTGTAACACTGTTTGGTAGAGTTCACCTAAGCTTTCAGCTCCCTTGACTATTATAACATACCGTGATTGAATTATTACTTGATTTGATTATGCTTCATTACTGGAGTGCTTATGAGAAAAAAGTTTCTTTAGTACTCTTCCTAGATTTTCTGTTAGTTTAAGATTGGGGAAATTCCTAAACCATTCCAGAAGTGAAATACTATTGTCTTGAAACTAGTTCTATACAACGGAGTAGTATAACAGTAGCAAAATAACATGCAACTGATACTGATAAAAAAATTCATGGTAATCAACTAAATATGCTATGTTTTAGGGGGTAGTATCTTGTAACATAAGATTTGCTTTTATAGTTAATGGCACATTGAATTCCAAAGATTTAGAGAGCTGTTATTCAGAATTAATTAGTTATTTCTTTCTAATGCCAATTCAAATTCAATTTTCTAGTTTGATCAAGGTTAATTTCTCTAATTTAAAGATAAGATTTGGGATAGAATTTTTATAAATTTGTAATAATAAATAAGTAATTAATACTTTTACAATCTAAAAAAAACGCGAGTTAAAATACATTCTGAGCAACACTTTCTTTCATATGAAATATTATATCATCCCATCAAATAGTTACTGTGACTAGAATCCAAAACCAGTATATTCTTCCTCTGACCAGCATCGGAGTCTGGCTAAGGATTTACTAATTATTTACCAATTATTCCAAATACATGAATGATAAGCCTAAAGATAGTCACCAAAAATGTACTTAATTGTATATTAAATTATTTCTAGTGCCTTTAAACGTGGTATAAATATCAAAAAACATTCGCAATCCTTAGCATTGAAAAATTCAAAATAACGAATATGAAGCCCCATTAAAATGGATAGTTTTGGGCTTTTCAAATGTGCCAACTTCTGCCGTCTTTTTAATCTCTAAAGATGTATTATTGCATGGTTTATGATTGAGATGCTGCTTTAACTCGCAGGAATAAAAAAATTTCTTTTCGAGCAACAAATAAATGTCCAATGACAATATTTTCTAGTTTTAATACAATTATTGAATTTTTCAGCTCCAAATTTTTCACATAGAATTTTTATTTTATTTTCGGGAATAACTTTAGAAAAGATTTACTAAACATAAAAAAATATTTCAAAGTCGAAATAAATGACATTTAATTTCAAATACTAATATTTAATTAAATATAAATATTTTATACCTGTTATTATTTAAATATTAAATCCACTGAATGCAGCATTGAAAATCTTACCTCTGCCAGTAAATTCCTGCTCATGTGGGAATCAATGGGAATGAAAGCGCGCATGCCCTTGCCAAAGCCTTCCTTGAGTTGGATCCACTCACTTCCGCCATCTCAGAAGATGTTAACGCAGTAGCAAAACACAGGCTTTTTAAGCCAACTTTGAAAAAGCCCTCCATTCCGTATCTTAGTTGTCCTAGACACATTTCTTCGATCATTGCAAGACTCCGCACAGGCCACTTTAAAGACACGAGAACAGCACCAGACAATGCTGGATCCTACTCCGTTTGCAAGCATTGCCCCTCATCACAATGAACACATCTTCCACTGCCCTGCCATTGCTGCTGCCATGTTCGGCCCTCCTGCTTGGGAAGATGTTCTGTACAGCCTTCAGGCTCGTTGAGCTCATCCTAAGAACTTTTCGATGTATTTGAATTTTTATTATCCATAGAAAACGACAACAAAAACGTATTGTATTGCTAAAAATTAAGCAAAAGCTGTCTCTAAAAAATGCCAAAATTCAGAAAAACTATCAAAATAGAGTCATTAGAAAAACAATTTTTAGATTTTTAAGATGATGGCGAAATGGCTTTTGTGCTGTAATATTTTTGGTAAAGAAAAAAACATCAACATTTCTTTTAATTTTTATTTAATTAAAATTTCAAAAAAAAATCTCTACAAGATGCACTGTTAAGAATTCAGTGAACCACGTGATCTTCTTGGGTGGATCCAATCATGTAAATATCCCGTGGTCTCCCTGCTAATGTTCGTATAGATGTATTTTTCCTGTAGATGTAAAATTGACTCGTACGAGAGAAGTGTGATCTTGGTTCTCTCTTCAGACAAATTTTATGTGGACTTTTCTGGGCTTGCACACATTATGCTCATTTTTTTGATGATGTTACAAATAAATTATATAAATGATAACATGCCTTCAAATTATTTTGTTCAGTCCACAATTTTCAATATTAAGTAATTATTGTACAATCATGAAAAGAAGGAATTATATAACAGCACAGGCAACTTTAAAGAAAATAACCTCAGGCAATGCTAGGTGATACTCCATTTTCAAGGATTGCCCCTCATCACAATGAACACATCTCCAACTGCCCTGCCATTTCTGCTGCGCTCTTTCGAGGGAAGATGCTCTGTACAACCTTCAAGCTCCGAGGCTCGTTCAGCTCGTCCTAAGGACTTTGGGACACATTGGAATATTTTTATTATCCGTAGAAAACGACAACAACGTTTAAAGTTCATATCATTGATAGTGATATATTTATATATGTTTTCTTTTTATAAAGAAAATTTTAAAGAAAATTTTCTTATCTCCATCCATTGTGATCCCGCAAAGAATTTATGAACTTATCCTTTCTAAAAGTTTCAGACACATTGTCCCAATAACCGTATCACGAAATGCAAAGGAAGAAAAAACAGCATCCCTCTCATTCACACTTCTCGCCTCTGAAAAAACAGCCAAAAGCATATTTGCTGGGAACAACTTTCTTTGCACAAGAATAAAGGGCCGGTCCTCATCCCGAGTGGGCACTGCGCGGAAGACACTTCCTCGAGAGGAGCACTAATCCCCTCTCAGAGTGGCATGGCGATGGGATTAAGTGAAGCGCCTCCCGCCCCACGCCCGGCTCACATCGCGCTTCATTATTTCGCCTATTCATATCGCATCAGACGGAGACTCGCTTCTTCTGGATCTGATCATGAAATTTGCAAATATTTAAATCTTTGGTTTTCTACATACCTAAAGGTAGCTAAAAATGAAAACAAAAAAAAATTTAAACTTTACTTAAACAAAGTTACAACATTTAATTGTTTTTAAGGTTACCTTATGAACACGTTAAAAAGGTCGATTTTCGCAGAAAATGACATTTTTCCAAAAATTATTTTATTGCATAGACCAGACTGTGGTCTCTACGTTCATTAGAAGTCAAGATATTGATATTCTCGTAATGATATTAAAATATTAAATCTTTTTATTCTACAACATATTTAAAGGCAGCTGAAAATGAAAAAAGATAATGGAAATTTCATTTAAAACAGAGTTACAAAATTTTATTGGCTTTAAGGCAGTCAAACACATTGAAAAGATAAATTGTCACAAAAAAATGACATTTTTCAAAAATTATTTCATTTGATAGATCAATCATTGTGCTATTCAAAACAGTTTTACTTCTGTCTCTAAGTTAATTAGAAGCCAAAATGTTTATATTTTCGTAAAAAGGATAAACAGGGTGGACTTTTAAATAACCGGAAATACCGATTTAAAGGGCCAAAAACCTGTTGAAAATTTGTATAAACACAAATTTAGTTTTAAATACGGACAATGTTTGGCACAAATAAATCACAAAATATCAATGAGAACTTTAACAATGTTTTATAAAAATTTGTACATAAACATGTCTGTCGAGTTTTGAATTTTCAGATTTATGTCTGTAATGCATTTTAACAAAAGTTGTATTGGGTTATTAAAATGTCCTTAAGGTTTTTGGAGTATAGCCTAGCGCAAATTCAATTAGAGCATTTGATGAGTTCAACAAAGAAAGAACAAATAAATTTAAACAGCATTCCTTGCTAAATGAAGAGATTGCCAGAAAAAAATTTAAATGATTGAAAGATGAGGAGGAAGAAATTAGAACATTTCTATTAGAATATAACCTATAAATGCGGAGAATTTTATGTTTGTATGCCCATAATCTAACAAGTTACTTTGTACTAAAAATGCATTTCTCTCAAAACTGATTTTTCTCATTTATTGCTCGCTTCAAATCAAATAATACAAAATATTACTACCACATAACTATAAAATTTGATGGACATTGTCTTTATACTAATTTCAAGGGAATAAACAATTATATTTTGTTCCCTAGACAAAACTATGTAGTTTAATTTGGTGCAATTTTTGTTCGGATGAAAGTTATAGTTTTTGGTCTAGTTAATTTGAAGTTTTATAAGAATTTTCTTAAATTTATGCCATTAATTTTCAAATCGTGTTAATGTTTATTTCAAATATTGACATCCTATTACTAATTCCGATTGCCTTTCAATATTGTTAAAGTATGTCTACACTACGCTTTTTCTTTTCAAAAAGAGCTCCGACCCTGTTCGAATGCCCTAAATTAATGAGCAAATTGATAGCTTTGATTTATCTATGTAAATAAAAATGAATTTTCGTCTGTATGCCTTCCTAAGCCTTTCATCCGATGGCGATGAAACTGGGTCAGCTTCTTTTACACCTACGGTATGGTTATAGGCATCGTACGATTAACTAAAATTAAACTTTTAAAAATCCAATCTCAACCGCATCTACACTGAAGTGACAAAAGTCGTGGGATGGCAATATGCAAATATACAGATGGCAGTAGTATCGCAGCGAAAAAGTATAAATGCGCAGTTCATTTTCCAGAGCTTTAATTTCTGTTCAAGTTATTCATGTGAACAGGTTTTTCGTGATTTATGGCGACACGACGAGAATTAACAGACTTTGAACGTGGAATGTTAGTTGGAGCTAGACGCATGGGTCATTCCATTGTGGATATCGTTAGTGAATTCAACATTCCAAGATCCACAGTATCAAGAGTGTGCCGAGAGTATGAAATTTCAGGCATCACATCCCATCATGGACAGCGCAGTGGCCGACCACCTGCGCTTAACGACCGAGATCGCCGACGTCTGTGTAGAATAGTCAATGTTAATAGACACGCAACACTTCGTCAAATAACTGCAGGAATCAATGTGGGACGTACGAGGGACGTGTCCGATAGGACTGTGCGGCGAAATTTGTTTTCCTTGGGCTATGACAGCAGAAGATCGACTCGAGTGTCTTTACTGACAGCACGAAATCGTCTGCAGCGACTCTCCTGGGCTCGTGAGCATATCGACTGGTCCCTAGACCAGTGGAAAACCGTGACGTAGTCAGATGAGTCACGATTTCAGTTGTTATGAGCTGATGGTAGAGTTCGAGTGTGGCGCAGACCCCACGAAGCCATGGACCCAAACTGTCAGCAAGGCACTGTTCGAGCTGGTGGTGGCTGCATAATGGTGTGGGCTGTTTTTACATGGCATGGACTCGGTCCTCTGGTGCAACTGAACCGATCATTGACTGGAAATGGTTATGTTCAGCTGCTTGCAGTTCACTTGCAGCCATTCATGGACTTTACGTACCCACACAATGATTGGATTTTTATTGATGACAATGCGCCATGTCACCGGGCCAGAACTGTTCGCGATTGGTTTGAAGAACATTCCGGACAATTCCAGTGCATGATCTGGCCACCTAGATCACCCGATATGAATCCCATCGAGCATTTATGGGACATCATCGAAAGGTCCGTTCTTGCCCAACCCCCTGCACCATCCACACTTTCACAATTATGGACGTCTATACAGACAGCATGACTCAATATTCCTGCAGAGGACTTCCAACGACTTGTGGACTCCATGACACGTCGAGTTGTTGCACTTCGCTTGGCAAAAGGAGGACCGACACAATATTAACAGTCATCCCATGACTTTTGTCACTTCAGTGTATTTACTCAGAATCCATCTCCAAATAACTAGCCGAGGAGACAATAGGTCCGGTATTAATGCTAAATCCAAGTGAAATGTTTATATTTTGTAGCTATAATACACAAATATCATGCAAGCCATTCTCAGATATAAGAGCCTTCTTACATATTTGGCGAGAAGTTTTAGGGTAAACAGCCCTGATAGTTTTATATTTTATTAAAATTTTAGCGTTTTTTGCATTTACTGACAAAAATATTGCAGTACAAATGATTTTACACCATCTTAATTTTCAAAAGATTATCTTTTCAACTATATTAATGGTTTTGTGGTATAAATATATTTTTTATGTTGAATCAATAAAAAATATTTTAATCACATTTTCTAAAATTAATTTTGGGAATTCCGAACGAAAACTAAACGAGCCACGAAATAAAATAAAGGGTACTAAGTTTTACAATTCTAAAAGAATACACAAATCTAATATATAAAAGAGAATATTTGTTCGGTTGTATTTTATATCATGCCGTACCTTTCATCCAATTTCGATAAAACATCGCCAAATTATTGATTGATTGCACTAAAATTAAAATTTTCTTCGGCGGGTACACGCCGGGTACCAGTTAGCACATTATATTTCAGAATCAGTAAAATCACTTATAGAAATATTAGAATGATTTGCAAAAAAAAGCCCTTTTACTTTTTGGAAATAAAAATGCGAGTGACTGTAGAAGTATTAAGAGAAGAAAGATAAATTTGTATGAAAGGAAAGATGTTTTTTTTTCTTTTTTTTTCTAATTTCCTCGCTGACACTTTTTATACCAGTTGTCAAATCTAATCCGTTAGATATAACTTCGCCTGAAAAAAATCTTCAGATGACATAATTATTTTTCTTTTAGTTTGAAGCAAGAAATGTTTTTATGAAGTAATAACGGAGTTTTTATACACTCATCCTTTCAACTGGTCACGACTACAAAATGTGTTTGATGCACTAATCTTTAAAAAGTTGAAATGCTTTACATCTAAAACTGATCGAGGTATAAAGACTTAATAGAATCATTTTAGGCTTATCAACGAAGACCTTTATAAAGTTTTGCACTTTGATTGGTGGACACATCGCGAGGCGACCAATGAAATCTTAATAATAATATCCTCTACCTCGATCATTTTAATTTTGTTAAGAGAGGAATAATTTTATTCAATTTAGAGTTTTTTTCCAATGATATTTTGCTGTATATGACTTAATAAATTTTGCATGAAATTGTAGATATAAAATATTTTCATTAGATATAATATTATTATATCATATTTGTATAAATACGTTTATTAATTGATTAAGCAGGATAAGGTAGAATTTTTAATAATATTCGGAGGTATATGTCTAGTACAATGACCTAAAAAGGCAATTATATTGGGAATTGTATGAGTTCTCTGTATAAAAAAATGTTAGAAACCTTCAAAATTCCAAGCAATAGTGATAAACACGGTAGACGATGTTCAAAGATGTTCTCGCTTTTGGAAGTATCCTTTAATATATCCTGCACTGGATAACCAGCGTCGGATACGTTGTAAGAAGAATTAAAAAAACAGTGTTGAGTTCGTAGATGGGTTATCTAACTCAAAGTGAATGAAGGGTGGAGAATTGAGTGAAGTGTGAAAAATAAATCAAACTAAATGGGCTAAGGTCTCATTAAGAGGGATAAATTAAGGATTAATACACAAATTCTTAGAAATTAGGTGCGAAAAGTGATTTTTATCCTCTAATTTAGAATTTTTATCAAGATTTATAATGCCAATATTGGAAGAAAAGCGAAAATTTCACTTTCATTTATTTTCTATATTTTGGAAGCTTTTCTGTAAAGAAACTGATAAATAAAAATAAAATAGCAGATACCTTTATTGTCAATATCATTTAAAAATGATCAACTGTAGTTACATTCAAACTTCTTGTTATTTAAAGGCATTGTAAAAATTTAATTTTAAATTCGGCAATGCAAATCATAATAAATATTTATCTTATACTATAATACGAGGAATGGTTGTCAAGTCGAAAATCGCCCCAGAATTAATAAACTCCGGTAAACTTGGGGGTCTGGGGTTTTTGGCCACGAGGAATCGATTGGCGCTGGTTTTGAAGCGCTACGGTTGAGCAGTTTGGAGTTACAGATAGGATATTTTCAAACTTTATTAGTTCGCCATAATGGCTACTTAAATTTTCAAGTGGTAACGTGTTGCCATCTATAGCCAATATGCCATCTATATCAATATTAATATATATATATTTTTTCATTTCATGCAGACACGTGATGAAAATTGCATTTTTATATGTTTAATGCGCAATAATAATTTATTTTTTTAAATTTGAGTTTTTGTCAATCTGATGGCAACATATTAATAAGATAATTTTTTCCCTTTTACTCGTAACGCATGCTATTTATAAACACGATTATTTTTAAATCACAAAATCACAAAATTAAGGTAAAACAAATATAAAAGAAAAAAATAAGGATAACTTTGATATTTTTACTAAATTTTCTTTTAAAAAAGTACGATTCTAATTACACTGCTTTTTATTAAGAGAAATTTGTTAATGAAATTTTGAATTTAGCACTCGTTCGTTAACTAAAAAGATTCGTTCTTTTTGATTCGTTCAAAATTACAATTTCCAAATATTCAAATTTCCAAAAAAACATTTAAGGAACTGATTTCGATTTCAAATCACCGTCAACAAAGTCCGACGTTTCAACATTCATCAGATTTCAAACCACATTTTCAACATGCAGAACGCACCTCTACATGAAATTCTTCAAGGAGCCGGAATTTTGGAACAACAAGCGATCAACTCAATTCTTCCCGCAAATGGACAACTAGAAGATACCGTCATTGTCAGAATGCTTCTCCATTACGCCGAACAAGCTTACCCGACCGTCAAAGTTGCCGTACTTCACCCTGAATTTGTCGCACGCTTCTACGTTACAACCACGGATGGCGCTTATGAAGGACTGGCTCTTCTCAACGATATCAGCGACCAGAACAAGGCTTCCAACTATCTATACGGAGTTCAACAAAGATTCGACGTGCTACTCATTCCCATTCACAAGAGAGCTAAAATGGATAGAGGCGAGCACTGGATGCTAGGAATTTACGAAGCAAGCTATGGAGAACGTCAACTATTAGTCTGCGATCCAGTCGACAACCCGCTGCCCATCGATGCTGTTTTGAGAAAAATACTGCGACACGTTTTGAATACCGTTGTTACAAATGAAAAGCTGAAAGGATGCATCGTGCAAACTCGCAACGCTTACAATCACCAAGATGACGCGTCTTCCTACGGAGTTTACATCGTCTTTTATGCTCGACATTACCTCTCTCATCGACACATTTTCCTGGACAAGAATTTTCAAGAAGCAGATGAACGGAAGCAAATTTACGAATTCGTTGTGAACAGTGACCAATTGAACATGTCAGGACCATCTGAAGCCGCATCTTTCACATCTTCGAAAAATATGCAGGCTTTGAATATCCAAGACCCGATGATAACGCCGTTGCGCCCGAAAAGAGCAGTCAAGCAGCGTAGAAAGGAACGAATCTTGGATATATTGATGGAACTTAATGCATCTCAACGAGAAAAATACCGCGATTATGCAAGACGCAGACGAAAAAACGAAACAATGAGGGGCCGCAACATTCGCCTAGAGGAACAACGCCGCCTTAATGCAAGACTCCGTAGAGCTGCGAAATCTCGGCCTGCGTAAACCTACAAAAATGCTGCAACTTCCGACGTGGAATACCAAAGTCTTGGTCCATTTAACGTCGCTTGCATCCACGATGGCGCTTTGCATTTCCCAGAAGAAAGAGTGAAGAACAAAATACACGTAGATTCATTTGGTGACTGCTGCTTACATGGAAGAATCAAACTACCAATGCCCGAATTTCCAAACGAATTAGCGCTTCTATTTGCACGACAACACCGCCTATCGGAAGAATTCCACAGAAGGATCCGCAACATCGACGCCTGCTTTGCACTTGCCTCATTCAAAGTCGACGACGACAGAACCGTCAATCAACATGGAATCTACGCGTTTATCGCCGGCGGTCAAGTCCATCACAAGATCAACCTGGCAACGCTCCTGACTCAAGACCCGCAAGGTGGATTTGAACAGCCGAAGTTTGCCCAAATGTACTTCATGGACCCGGACGAGGCTACAGCTGCGCGATCTGAGCTCAACCGAGAGTTAAGCCAAGAACTATTGCAACTACTCGAGGAGATCATGCGCCTTAACAATCCGTTCGCCCAATCGTTTATGATGATGAGAGAAGTGATCGAAGAAACCAACCAACGCGCAATCGCAGCCGGAGTACAACCACCCGATGTCCACCTCGTCTTTACAAACCATGAAGGCGACGATCCTCGACGATTCAACGCACCAGTTGTAAACGAAATAGCCGCAGTCTTGACTCTCAACGCCGATCAAAGCATCCCAGAGAATGAAATGGTCATGCGAGAACGCGGGAAAAAAATCACGCAGCTAAGCAACATCGATGGTCGCGTCGAGCCTTTTACCTACCCGCTTTTCTACCCGAGAGGAACTTTTGGATTCTATGTTGGAATGCCGCTGCACACGCCTTATCCATCAAGAAATCATGTTACACGCGCAGAATTAGCCTGTTACCGACTCGCCTACCGTCCGAAATATGCCAAGCCACTCCCGATCCATTGCACAAATGCAGGAATAGATCAACGATTGGTCGAGTTTAATGCACTTCACTTTGGCGGACGCTTACTCCAGCAATACGTGGTCGACACCTACATTCGCGTCGAAAGAGATCGCATACAGTAGATAAAGAGCCATCAGCGTGAAATTCAAGCCGAGAAATACGCCGGAGTTCACAACATGCTCAGAAGCTTGGCTGCGCAAAAAGATGCTGCAATTGGAGAAACAACCATCCTACCGTCCTCTTTTCCCGGATCAACGCGCTGGTACACCGAGAATTTCGAAGACTCCATGGCATTAGTGCGAAGATTTGGATCGCCCGAATTTTTTATCACCGTTACCTGCAATCCGCAGTGGCCAGAACTCCTGTCAGCGATACGCTATGAATTCAACGCCGCAATTCCGGATAGCCTGTTGGCTCTAACCCGTCCAGACATCGTTGCAAGAGTCGCACGTCTCAAATTCAGCCAAATCGTCGAAGACATCATGACGCATCAAATCTTTGGAAGAGCATCCGCGTACGTCTTCACCATCGAGTTCCAAAAGCGAGGTTTACCGCATATGCACCTATTAGTGATTATGTCGCCAGCGGACAAGATTCACAGCGCTGACCAACTTGACGATTTTATCTCGGTGGAAATTCCAGAAGATGATCCGGAACTCAAGGAACTGATCTCGAAATGGATGATCCATAACCCGTGTGGTTATATGAACCCAAGCGCTCCGTGCATGGTCAGCAAACATGGAAGAGACCAGTGCAGATGGGGATTTCCAATGGAACATCAAGACATGACATCGCTGGTGGACGATGAAAAGCCGAGGTATTGCCGAAGCTACAATCCATTGATGGATCCAATGAACCCAGAATTCTCGCATGAGCAAGTCATCTACAGGAAAGACTGCAATGGCCAGCGCGTCACCACAGACAACCGCCACGTCGTCCCGTACAACGCCTACCTGCTCAAGAAGTATCAATGCCACATCAATGTCGAATTCGTCGGCAGCATCGGACCGGTGAAATACCTCTACAAGTACATCTACAAGGGCCATGATTGTGCTACGATAAAGGCCATCGAAAACCAGCAGACGATCATCTACAACGAGCCGGAGAAGTACGTGGAAGCTCGCTATATCTCACCAGTTGAAGCATGTTGGCGTCTATTCAAGGATTTCGAGATCCAAGCGAAAAGCCACACCGTCGTTCGACTTGACATTCACCTACCCGGACAAGATGGCGTTAACTTGAACCAAACGCCAGTTGACCTTGCCGATATTGGACAGAAGGGATCGACCTTAAGGGCTTACTTCCGCCATAACACCGCGCTGAAAGAAGACGAAGCGAACGGAAAGGCAGTCACCTACCACTATTACCATGAAATGCCGGAGCACTACCGATGGATTGGCCAGACGAGCACTTGGCAGAAGAACGTGAATGCTTGCAGCAGAATTGGTCGCGTACATCCAGTCAACTTCGTTTCCCAGCCAGAACTTTTCTTTCTGCGCACGCTTTTGTTCCACGTCAAAGAACCAACGAACTTCAGAGACCTCTACATTGTCGACGGTGTCCAGAACGCAACCTACAAGCAAGCCTGTCTAGCCAGAGGCCTCACATACGACGACCAACAGTACGTAGAAGGACTCCGCGAATCTGCTTCATCGAAAATGCCAAGTGTTATGCGCATACTCTTCGCTCAAATCCTGATACTTGGTGCGCCAGAAAAACCGAAGAGATTATGGGAACTGTTTAAAGAGGACCTCGCGGAAGATTTCATTCGAGAAGCAAGACGCGCTGGTGGTTCCATAGAAGAAGCGATAAAGCGTGCCTACCGAATCATCGCGCATAAACTGAACACCGAAGCTACCGAAGGCCGCAACTTCCGATACTGGGTGCAGACACATGGCATGGAAGACATCGACAACTATGAGCAAGATTTGGAACACTATATGATCGACGTCGACGAATCAACAGCAATCGGAGACCGCATGTACCAGCAACTCAACGCAAAGCAGCGTGAAATCGTCGACACCATAATCCAAGCACTTGAAGACCCGACTCCTGCTGCGAAATGCTTCTTCATAGATGAACCAGGAGGAACCGGGAAGACATTCGTCTACAGCACGCTGTATCGCATCGTTACCGGAAGGCTTAAGAAAGTGAAATGCATGGCTTACACCGGGATAGCAGCGATTCTTCTACCGAGTGGTCAAACAACGCACCGAACCTTTGGCTTGAAAGTCCCGCTTACATCCGACTCAAGATCATCCATCAAACCAGGATCACCGAAGGCGAACGCACTCAAAGAAGCCCACATGTGTCTGATGGACGAAGCTCCGATGATGTCAAAATACGGCTTGCACAACATCGACGAATTCCTACGCGCGATTTGCAACAACATTCCGTTTGGAGGCAAAGTCATGGTGCTTGGTGGCGACTTCCGACAGTGCTGTCCAGTTCAACAACGTGCTAACAAAAGCGAAATACTCGACCTTTTGATCAAGAGAAGCCATCTGTGGCAACACTTCAAGACTTATTCGCTCGAAAAGAACATGCGCGTTGATCCCGAAGAAGAAGAATTCGCGAAATACCTGCTAAAGCTCGGCGACGGTGAACTCGAAGTGAATGAACTCGGCGAAATAGAAGAAATTCGCTCTGGTGGTAAATTCATCGAGGAAATCTTCGGACCATGCCTCAGAAGTGGGAACTACGAAGCAATGAAGAATCGCGCTATTCTTGCACCATTGAACGACGATAAGGACAAGATCAACGAGCAGATTATCGCTATGCTTCCAGGCGAAGAGAAGACATACACAAGTTTCGACTCGGTAAAGGATCAACATGAAGGGGGAATTCAATTCTCGCCTGAATTCCTGAACTCGATCAACATCGCCGACTTGCCTCCACACAATCTGAAGCTCAAGAAGAACGCCATCATCATGCTTCTCCGAAACTTGGACGTCTCTGAAGGAATGTGCAACGGAACACGATTGATTGTCACCGAACTTTGCAACAACATCATCAAGGCTAAGATCATCACCGGTGAACACGCAGGCCGACAAGTACACCTTCCAAGGATCACGCTCGAATCCAGCAAATCACAGCTTGGCGCAACTATGCAACGGCACCAATTCCCAGTTACTCCAGCATTCGCCATTACGATACACAAGTCACAAGGCCAAACATTCGAATTCGTCGGCGTGCTTCTCCTCACGACGGTCTTCGTGCACGGAATGCTCTACGTCGCGTTTTCAAGAGTCAAGCGTCAAAGTGCGTTGAAGGTCCTGCTGCCTCCTGAGAATCCAACCCACACCCGAAACGTCGTATGGAAAGCAGTCCTGAACAAGAGAAACTCACCAGCAGCACCTGCCTCTCCGACAAGAAACTACCTGGACAACATGGAAGACTTCGGAATCGATGATTAATGTTTATTATGTTTATGCTGTTATACGTTTATAATATGTTTCTTATGTATGTATATATGTTTGGTTTTTCTAAATAAATTTGTCAAAAATATTGAACTTCAACACACTTCAATCTTTACACTGCTCACTTTGTACCATTTATTTAATTGTATAATTTTTTGTTATCAATTACATTTTATTTCCTATGACTTTTCAAACTTTACCTTAGTATAGAATAGTTCCCTTTCCAAACTCTAACTTTGTTTAGAATAGTTTACAATGGTGCACTTTGACCGGTTATCTTTTCACCAATGGTTTCACAAATTTTCTTATGGCATGTATTGTTTTGATAAATCACAATTGAAAATTTAAATAATCGAGTTAGCTTCGATACCTGTTTTCTCCGAGCGGAGCTCGGTCACCCGCTGGTTGTTGTTAATGCTGAATCGTGTATTATGCGATATCCATTGATATGTTGTGTCTGGTTGTCTTTATATGCACTCTTTCACTCGTTTTGTATCAGAATTTATAAGAAATAGGAAATTTTAACTTTGATGATAAGAAATCTGTCTTTGCCATAATCAGAGTAATTGAAATATATATAAGTATTTAAAACTGAAAACATCAAATCAACTCTCTGAATATAAACGCAGATTATCATTTCTCTACCAAACACATTTATTCAAATTTTGATCAGAATTTAAATGACTAAAAATTTAAAAAATAAATTCCAAAAAACCAATCATCAAAAATGTTAGAAAATCTCTCTCTCTCTCTCTCTCTCTCTATCTATCTATCTATCTATCTATCTATCTATCTATC
>JAPMOQ010031816.1:845099-865819 GCA_026543055.1 Argiope trifasciata
TATATAATCAGAATTCTCAAATTTAATTTTATAAAATGAGATTAAATATTTTCTTTTAAAATAGATTCAATATAGAAAATATATTTATGCCATAAAATCGTTAATATAGTTGAAAAGATAATTTTTTGAAATCTAAGACGGTGCAAAATTATTTGTACTACAATAAGTTTGGTAGTTATCTTGAAAAAAGCTAAAAATTAAAGTTTAAAAACCCCAGGGTTGTTATCCCGAAAACTTTCTCGCATAACCGTTAATAAAGTTGTTACCTCTGAGAATGACTTGCATGGAATTTGCGTACTATAGCTACAAAATATTAACCTTTCACTTGGGTTTAAAATTCCAACAGATTCTATTGTGCCTCATCGGAGAGTTAATTGTAGATGAATCCTTGGAAAATAGATGCGGTTGAGATTCGATATTTTTTGTATTTAATTTTAGATAATTGTTCTATCCCTTTAACCATCCGGTGGGTGTAAACACAATAAGCTGACAAAGTTTCATCGTGACTGGCTGAATGGACTTGGAAAGCATGTGAGACATACACAAATATTCATCGTTCTCTCTCTACGCACACACACACACACACACACACACACACACACACACACACACACACACACACACACACACACACACACACACACACACACACACACACACACACACAGGCACACACACACACACACAATCTTTTGTAAAGTCCCTGACTGGAATGAGAGCAAATTACGCAGTAATGTTTTCGCAAATGATTCGTAGGCGGGGCTGATCGTTCAGCATTCGTGTTTCGATATTTCTACAGCAGATAAGCAAAATATCTCTCCTCGCAAAAAAGATCTTTCCCTCTCTACCCTTCGTGTTCTGGCAGTATCGTTTGCTCCCTCCCTCTCCCCCCCTCCTCTGCCCGGAGCAGGGTTCGGGTGAGTTCCAGTTTTCCGCGACGTCGACATCCAGCATCATTTATCTCGGGTGTAACAACCAACAAGAAGATTCAATTTCTTTTTTGTGCCGTTTTTCGAAACAAATTTTTGAATCTTCTCTCCAACCCCCTTCCTACGATCGTTTTCATTTGGCATTGATTTTCGTTGAGTACCGATTTGTTTCTTCCCTTTCGAGCTCCTCCCTTCCCTTCCCTTCTTTTCCAAAATTTCACCAGTTCTGAAAGATAAAAACAAATGAAGATGGGGCATGTCGTTGCGGGCCGCTGGCTGTTGCGGATTCTTGTTTTTATTTTTTTTTCCAATATTTTCCGAAAGTAATCATAATAACAATAATATTAATAATATCCTATATTTCATGCGGGGAATGTTTGATGAAGGTATAAATGGAAGAAGAGCGGAAGAAATGAAACCATCTTTTACCAGAAGAATTTCTTATTTTAAAATATATGTTTGAAAGTGCTTTAAGTTGATAAGTGCGTGTAATCATTCCTACTTAGTTTTCTCTAACAAAAATATTAAAATGAAAATCAAGAATTTAACTTAATCTCTTTTAGTAAAATGTGTCTGTATTTGTTCCACTTCAATAAGTCTTTATTGATGAAATAAAATTACTTTTTAAAGATTAATTAGTATTTCCATGCAAGTTGTAAACTGTGTTTTTTATAACTATTGATGTAAAAAGAGGTGATAAATTTCTATGAATTAGGAAATGGAAATTTTTGATAAATTAAAAGAATTAGACCAAGTGAGAAATTTATGTTATCTTTGAAATCTGGCATCGTATCTCGCGATTTTAATTTAACACGATTTCTATCTCCTTTTCAAAAAACAAAATTCGTGCTTTTTTACATTAGCACAGTAAATTGCTTCATAACATGATACATCGACTTATTTACTATTTTTTGAAATTCAATATTTTAAACTTATAGAGTGTTTTTATATTTCAAATGCACCTGTTAACTTTAAAATAATTATATCTTTATTTATTAATATGCTAAGCGTAATGCACTAAAACTGTAATATAATTTTTTTTAATAAGGCTGTTAATTTTTAAAGTGTTCTTTAAATGTGTGTGTAGAAAAATAAAATGACATTTTAAGACATTTACTTTTAGAAAAAATCACCAAGTTTTTTTACCTTTGCTATTTCTTCCTCAGGCATGGGTAGGAAATCTTATATAATTTGTATCTAACTACATAAAATTAGAAGTAAAATCATGCAACGTTGATAGCGAATATAATTTGCTGATTCACTACTTGAATTTTTGCGGAGAGAATTTAGAAAATCATGAAACGAAAACATTTCACAAAAGATGCTCTAGAAATAATTGGAAATACATTTGACCTATCCTAAAAGATAGGCTATTATTATTAACTCAGTCAGTAGTACTTAATATTTATAATACTTGATGAAGTTAAATAATAGTTTCTTTTAAATTGAAATTATTAATTATACCATACAGTATTTTTTTAGTTTTATTTTATGCTATCTACTAAGCTTATTAAAAAGATAATGAAAATTGAATAAACATTATGAGCATAATATTATCAGAGAATGTAAAGCTGTGCATTCTGACTCTATGCGGGTTGCATCAAAAATATAATTTATAAAAATTTCCCTATGAAATAATCATAAAAACATAGAGTAATCTGAACTTTCTAGTTTTTGAATTTTCAGATAGGCGCATTAAACTTTAATTTTAAGAAGCAACGAGCTGTGGAAATTATTTTCTGTAACTTTTAGCAATATTTCTATAATCCTGAGAAATTGAAAATATGAATAAGTCAGTGTAAGTTCAATTGTTCAACTTAACAACTAATTAATCAAATTAATTTTATTCATCGAAATATCTACTCATTTCATTGTTTTGCTGGCATTTTAGTTCAGTAAATTTAAAATTAATACTTCATTCATTCGCCTTCAAATATTTAGTGAACTAAATGTTTAACCTTAAATCTTAATTTTTTTTACCCTATGAAATTCTATCATCAATGATACTTCGACTCTCTGTGCAGGAGATCAACTCTTTCAATGTCTGTAAGGTTTGGCATTTTATTTCATTTTTAAAAATTCAAATAGAGATTTCCGAAGTATGCAAAATTTTACATTTCATTGAAGTAGAGGTAAAGATAAGACAACACGTTGACTGCCAACTATGAGGAAACTCGTAGATTGTGTTTTTTTCCAGGACCAAACCGTCTGTGTCGTTTGATGACACCTTCTCTACTACAGTTAAAAGATGGCAGGGAAGGAGTCATCTAGTTAGATAGATGGTCCTGATATCAGGTGAAGGTAGTGGCAGTGAAAGTGTTAATATTAATTTATTAAATATATTTTTGTGTTTTTGAACTTTAAATATAAAACTTTAGTAAATGTTTTGATACTAAGCAGTATTACTTTAATATTAAACATATATTCATGAGTTCATGCAAAAGGGTAAAAATGACAAACTTACAAAAAGTACTCATTGAATACGAAAGTAATAATTAAAAAATCAGTTAGCTTTATGTAAGCAAATCGAAATGGATGAAAGATAGATGCAATTATTATTGTGATTGTTATTTCTAAACGTTTTCTTTTTTTAAATTTCGAAGAGGTTTATTCATGTTTTGAAACTAAATGCCATCGAAACTAGCATAAAAAAAAATTGTCCTCTATCGGACAAAATTCAAAATAGAGAACCATTTTGATAATAATTTTTAAAACAACATATAAAAGAATTAATTTTATTAATAAAAATTGTACCGATAAATAATAATGATATTCCAAAAAAATTATACGTTGCAAAATATATTTTCTCTTGGAAACGATTTTGAGTAAGGAAGTAAGTTGATACATAAAACAATTAAGGTGAAAATTTAAATAAAGAAAGAAATCAATTTCCTTCTCTGACATCAGCCAGAAAATCAAATTCGTGCCCATACAAACAAAACATTTAGATTCAGAAATGAAGATTTAGAATATTCCGAAAATAAACCACGGCTGCTCACAAAATGCGTGGAAATAAATGTTTTGCGGAATGAAGAGCAGAAACGAAATGCTCAGTTTAGTTGTATAAAAAAACATGAACTCGAAATGTTTTTATAAACAGAATAGAAAGCAAAAATATTGAATCTAGGTAGCCATCACTAGGGCTGTTAGATAAAAGCGATCCTATTTAAGAATACAAATGTCATAACCCAATTTAAAAGCTTAAAATTTAACATAGAATTCAAACAGAAGCTTTACGGCAAATTAAATGATACTGCAAAATAAATTCTTTAAGCAAATATCTGCTTTTTTCTTTAAACCGACTTGCTGGATGCGGTGTTTTTTGCCATTCAACGAATCACGAGAAACGAATAACAATGTAATGTTTACCTTCTGTAAGCTGAATGCATTTTTAGTAACAATTGAATTACAGACACGCACGCGGGCGATTTCGTTGCTTTCTTCTGAAGGAAAGAAATAAGCGGCCAGGGAGATATTTTCCCCGTCGAATGTGCAACTCGGCGGAACAATCTTCTGGAGAAAAAGAACCGCACCACTTGCATTGTACTCGTGTTTTACAACTTGTTTCATCTATTATGGTGGTCTGTTGGTACGGTTTTGTGTAAGCAGCAGACCATTTATTTGTATTTTAGCATATGTCTGGGGCAACTAATGGGAATCACACATGAATGTTTTTAAACTTAAAAAGATGCCTTTGCAAAAAATATTTAACTTTATTTGAAAGAAAACTTTAACTGCACAGGACAGAGAACTGTAAATTTTAAAATCACATCATTTTTTTGTTTTCTTCCATGCTATTTAAAATGAAAATCCAAAATGAATGGAAAATCTTTCCACTTATTTTGGATAAATTTCGATAATATTAGTTTTTGTATTGCTGTATTTAGTAAAGACATTAAGACATAGATGCTGATAATATTTGTTCCAATTATTGAGAATAGGCTGTAATTAAATTACTACCCATTCTCAATAAAAAATAATTCTAAATTATTTAAATAATTTATAATTGTTAAATTATTTAATACATTAATAGTTGGTCTATAAATAATTATAAATTATTTACAGATGTTAAATTTTGTTTTTCAGAAATAAGAATTTTCAAGGCTGAGTCACATACAAGGCTGAGTCGACTGTTTAATCAATGAGATTTGATTTAGGATTAATTATTTATATAATTACAGAATGGGGTAAATAATCACTAACTATTAAATATAAAATTTTCAGAAAAATACGTGGAATTTTAAAAACTAGAGATTAAATTATGTCATTAATAATAATATTTATACTAAAAATATTTTAAAAGTATGTGGAGTATTAGGAGCTTCAAAAGAAACGCCTTCAAGGAAACACAAAATTTCGTTTCTTCTAAACAGAAATATCTCTTCTACGTGAAAATGTAACATACGCTGGAAGGAAAAATGCATGTTTATGTTGCAGAATCCTTTTGATTTTGTAAGCAACAGATAAATTTTTGCTAATATATTATTCACATTGATAAATTATATCTGTAAAGACGTGATATATATTTTCATTAAACTGAAACATTTTTCATATTATATAAATACAAATTTCTGTATAATGAATGCAGATATTTTTTTAAAGTTTGTTTTATTTCAGACCATATTTTAATGCTTTAAATATTTCAAACATTTTTACTTAGAAAAAAAATCATGATTCTAAAATATAATAATTGGCGTGTTGGGAACAAAAAAGACCGATCTATAAATAAAAAAACATGTCTTCTTTCCACACTGAGAAAGAATCAGAATAGTTTTAAATGCGATATATTAAGTTAAAGCAGCAGTTAAAAAATTATTTAGTTTCTGTGTTGATAAATCGGGATGCTTAGCTCACTTTTGTCGATATATGCCCTGAAAATTTCAAGAGGTATTGGAAAGAAAAGAAAGTTCCACATTTATATTCTTTTTTTTTCTCGTTCTGAAATTGTTTTCCATTTGAACCTACAGTAGAAATTTCTGCTTTAAATTCCAACCGCTGTCCTCTAATATTATTCTAAGACTAGGGTTATCACGGAGAAACAAAATACTCAAAATGTTGTTCTTAAAAATTTCAAACAGTTTATTTATTGTTGAAACAATAAAATGACTCGATATATATTAATTCTATTATTTATTTTCGACCTCCTTCACTACCAATGAAACTGAAATACCAATCAATATCAATGTTCCAAAGATAATAAATACTAAGCAGATTAATTTGAAATAAATTCAGTAGTTTTAATTATTGCAATTATTTTAATCTGTAAATAGTATTTTTATCTCATTCCTAGAACGTCATGTTTACCGAATATTAAAATATCATCTGCCACTTGAATTTACTTCTATTAATCTGAAACTAGAGATAAAATTGCAGAAACTAATTTAGATTATAGATGTTTTTATCAATTAAAGTGATTCGTCCTTTTTTTGTTCTCAGAAAACATTAAAAAATTGTTTAAATTTTCTTTATACGCTTCACAAAGTCACTTTTCTGCAATATATTTAATCAAAAAAAGCAGCAAAAAGAATTAAAAAAAAATATTTTTTAAAAAAGAAAAACTCAATACGTTTTACTTAAAAGAAATTTTCACTTTGAATTGCCATTCTACAATAATATTATTGAAAACGCTATGCTATGTTTACGTGATAAAATTAATTACGTAATCACTAAAGTTCTTATTTTTAAACTATCTATTTTTACTAGTAGTTATAAATATTTTAATAGTCATCAATATTTTATTTTAAAATACTTCATACTGTATTTTTTAGCTGTGTAGATTAAAAAAACTGGTGAAACTAATTATACATAGTAATTTCGAACTTCATTTTCAAAAATTATCAATGTCTTCAGTGTCGTTTTTAGACACTTTTTTTGAATTGCACTTTTGAATAAGTAGAATGTTAGTGCAATCGTATCATATTTAATGAATAAGTTTTTCTACTCATTTAATTTCTTATTAAAATTCTAATTCTTTTTAGAGCCATGAAACATTACGATATCTAATAAATAAGTTCATCTACTCATTAAATTTTTTATTAAACTTCTAATTCCTTTAAGAGTCATGAGAACAGCACGGAACACTTCATTTACTGACAGCCATAAAATAACTCAATTTCACCTTCAAAAAAAAATGGAGAGAGCACCATCTGTAATCAACTGCCTTCCTTCCCCTCGAATTCCTTTCTAATCTGAATAATTACTGCTCAATCGGATCGGCGAACTCTGTTGAGCAAGTTATAAAATATATGGACAGCTGCCCTTCATCTGCACTGCCCTCCATCAAGGTAACGGGAAAACAATGAGCCCTCGTAATAAATTGCATAGAAATTCGATAGCCTCGAAACTCAAATGACGTCACAGTCCTCTATTGAGCGGGCTGGAAAGTAATGTTTCATGTTCGAGGTATATATTGATAGGCGCAGCCTTTTATGCTTTAAAGTTCTGATAGGCCGTCACTCCTTCCCGAGAGCGGATGGATATGCCCCGTTATGATAGATTTCGAAAAAGGGAAGGTTGAAATGTCGGCGGACATTTAACCGTTTCGAAAAGCGCACTTTTCCTTTAATGGGTATTTGAATAGATTGGCTAAAAATGTCTCGTATTGCTCTTTTGCCAGCATCTAAATCGTGAGTGATGGCTCATAAATTCGGGTATAGTTTGGAGTTAGGAAGAAATATTTCAATGACTGAAATTGAAAAACACTCCAGGGGCATCTAGCGACCATCCTAAGTTAGTTTAATAACTTGAAGGATCCTAATTTATTACTCGTATCAAAGATTTCAGGAATGCTCTGGATAACCCATTTTAATCTCGGCATTTAAGACAAATTGCGATAATCATTTCGAACAGCCTTAGTTACTCATTTCATAACAAACTTTGGGGAAACAAATTAATACTGAAATTACTTAGAATTTCAGTATCAATTTGTTTTCCTAAAGTTTCTAAGCGCCTAATTTAATATGAAAAGTTCCTATCGTATATTTTTGTTGGATAACAGAAATCTATATTAAAAAGATCCGTTATATCGTGGTTCTGTATTGGCATAGGAGACGTCCTGGCATCGAATACTGGTTTTGGGTTTTTTTTTCCTCCTTTCTATCTGTGAGATGTGTGAATGAGCCCCCCACCCTCTAAAAAAGGGGTTGTGCAAGCGAATGGGTGATGCATAGCTGACAAAGTCGTATTCTTGGCCCTAGTTGGCGCTACTTAAAAGAAACACACGTCCTTATAGCTTAAATCGCTGTCTCCACTAACAGCGGGTTAGTTAAAAGTTGGCATTTTAAAAAATTAAAGACATTAAAAATTAAAGACATTTTTAAAAATTAAAGTCGTATTTTTAAAAATTAAAGACATTTAACTATGCATAAATATATCCAGGACTGTGTCTTTTTGTATGAATTATTGTATCACATTATTTATGGTTATACCAGAGAAATATTATCTTAAAGCATTCCGTAATCAAAAAGAACACTTTGAGGCTTACACTGATTGAAAAAAATAGGACAGTCATTTTTTGTACATTTTGCTTTAATTTTACTGTTTTTGATCTGATTTTTTAAAGAGGTTGTTTTGTTAATGTTTTAATTTAAGTTAGGTGAGAAATATTTAGCTACCACTACTTACGGTCAAGAATTCAATACTCAACAAATTTCCGTGTGTGAAAAAAGTAGAAGGACACATCCAAAAAATTGATTTCGAAGCTGTTGGAAACCATAAAGGTTTGTGTGCTCTTTTACTTTTAATTTTTTATCAAGAATAAAGAATTTAGTTAGAAATTCATAGATTTTATTGGATTTAGAATGGCCAGAGGAAAACCCTTAAGTGAGTTCCAGGAGAGCCACATAGTTGCCTTTAAAAATGAAGGAAAAGGTGTAAGAGAGATTGCGCGGCAGCCACGTATCAGTCCTAATACTGTTTCGAGCTTCATAAGAAACCTTGAAAGTGACAGAAGAAAAAAGAAGACTGGAAAGCCAAAAAAACTTAAACAACGCGATCAAAGAAAAATCATTCGTGAACTCAAAAATGCAGGTGGAAGTGTCAGCAAGCCTCAATGCCTATCAGGGATTACACATGTAACCAAAAGAACTGTCTATAACTATATAAAAAGCTCATCTTCAGAAAACGGAAGCAACATCCGAAGTGGAATGAAGGACACACTAAGCACCGACTACTGTGGACTAAAGACCACATGTCCTGGAACTCTGAATGGACCTCAGTTGTATTTTACGAAGAGAAAAAGTTCAACTTGGATGCTACAGATGGTTATCAGTACTATTGGCACTGTCTTGGTAATGAAGAAGAGACTTACTCTACTCGACAAATGGGAGGAGGTAGTCTAATGGTTTGGTTAGCAGGTGGCTATGGAGGTAGAACAAATCTAGTTTTTCTAAATGGTAGACAGAACCATACTGACTACATTCAGACTCTAAACTCAAATCTTCTTCCATATGTCACTGAGTTAGGAGGAGGTGACTGAATTTTCAAACAAGACGGAGCATCAATTCACACAGCAAATGGTGTTAAAAATTGGTTTGCAGCAAACAAAGTTTGTATTTTACAATGTCTTGCTCAAAGTCCTGATATCAACATTGTAGAGAACTTATGGTAAATGATTGTACGTCGCATTTACGAGAGAGGAAAGCAGTTTGAATCTATAGCTGAACTACAGAAGTCATTAGAATTTGTATGGGAAAATTTTGCCAAACAGAAATTTAATCTTTATATAGTTCAATGCCCAGCAGAATCTTTGAAGTAATTCGAGACAATAGAAGAAGAATTCCATATTAACTAATATAGTACACCTATTTTTTTAGATGTGTCCTTCTATTTTGTCCACAGATTATGACATCATCAAAACTGATTTTTTTTAAATTAAGTGTACTTTTTTTGTAAATGTGTCCTATTTTGTTTTATGTAGATACAGTTGTCTGCTTGTAAAAATTTTGTATGCAAAATAATTATCTAAAAAATGCTGTATTATACATTTATTTAAAATAATTTATTGTCCTTCTACTTTTTTCCCTCCGTGTATTAATCATTTAAAAGTAAAAGAAAGAAATCTCGTGGATAGTACAAAGAAAAGATGAGACAACTATTAATTACTTAGTTAAAAATAATTATGATTATAATCATAAGAGAATATAATGTCGGAGAAGTCTTCAACACTAGCATATTTTTGAGATGCGATTCACTGGCCTAAAAGCGTTTGTGTAGAACTTCTCATGAGAACGGTCTAATCTGAATAATTGAATTTTTGTCCTCCACTATTGGAACACAAAACCGGCCTTATTTCCTCTGTGGAAGCAATTTTCTTTGTCTTTCATGTTGATCAAACTGACAGTGTTTCTTTTCCCATAATTCATAGCCAATTTCCTCGATTCTTTTTGTTCTAAATAAGCTAACAAAACTCAGTTCAAAATAAATTTCTATAGAACTGGTGATGAGAATCGGCATCTTGAAAAGAATTGAGAGAATGCGATCTCGTATGTTCAAGAATTAAGGATTACCCTAAAAACACAGGGTAACATTAGTAATTCCTCAAAACGCTCTTCGCTAATATTTACTGACTATAAGAGCTATCGGATTATATGGATGAACAATTTGTTTCTGTGATAACCGTAAAAACTTAATTCTCTCTCTGATGGCAGTGTTTAAAACTAATTTCTTTCTATTCCTAAATATTTTTATTTCTCCCTTTAACTGACACATTTTAATCTCATTATTAGTGATGGTAAAATATAGATCACAAAATTTTATTTACTACTAGCCGCCTTTGGCGACCAGCTGGTTCGCCATGAGTAATGGGTTCTAAAATTATCAATTAAATCACATATTCATTAGCCTTGAAGTAACTCCAAGCATTGATTGGCCTGAAATTAATATTTTCTTTAAGATGATAGACTGAAAGTTCTGAAAGAACGCGTTTTCCTAATAATATTCTTTAATTTTATAAATAAGTCAGTTTTAATGATTGATTTAGAAGACTGATTAATGTTGCAACTTTTATTTAAAATTTTAATATAAATATTTTGTAAAATATGGCTCACAGAGCAAAGCATGAAGAAATCTAAAACTCATTATTCATAAATGCATTGTTTAACTCAAACTACATAAAATGTAATTATTTACTTCATTAACATCAAATTAATAGTATTTAACAATCTTTATGCCTATTAATAATATTTTACAAATTTACCATTTTAAAGGAATTTGAATGCATATCCTGTATAAATAAAGATAATTTATTCAATTAAAGATTTAAATATTGCACATGATCTTAGAATCCTTTGCATTTTTTAAAGAAAATATATTTTATATTTATTTTATTTTATCCAGTCACGTGCTGAAAGTTGCATTTCTTCAGATTTAATTTGCGATGATAGTTTATTTATATTTTCTTTATTTGAACTTCCGTCAAAATGATGGCAACACGGTGATAAAAATTAATTTTTTCCCTTTGACGTGTTCTTGCAGATTTTATAGAAACCTTAGCTTTGCATTTATTTTTTTTAGAAATTATCACATTTTATAATGGAAAAAAAATATTGAATGATAGAGATATTGCAAACGATAATAGAAATACGCCATTAAGTCGGGATTCCAATGCCTATTCCTATCCTGTCTAAATTCGATCAGGTTTACCGTAAAGAAGATTTATTGAATTAATTATTTAGATATTGCAAACGATCATAGAATACTTTGCTTTGCATTTATTTTTTTAGAAAATATCACATTTAATATTTATTTTATTTTATTGAGTCACATGTTAAAAGTAGCATTTCTTTAGATTTATTTTGTGATGATAGTTTTTTTATTCGAACTTTCGGCATTCTTTTATTTTATCCCGTCACGTGATAAAAACATGGTTAAAATATTTCTTTGAAATTTTTTTTAAAAATAAAAGCTTACGTTATAAATAAAACTGATATTGTTAGAAAGCTCATTTTTTTATCTTTAAATTGATGTAAAAATCGTGTTTGTGCGATAATATTTTCGGAAGTTATAGCGAAAAAACGTCGAGATTTCGCTTAATTTTAATTAATTCAAATTCTAATTAAAAATTTGAAAAAAGGGCTCCGAGGTGCACATTCCCGACCTCCAAGGTATACATGTACCAAATTTGATAGCTGTAGTTCTAACGGTCTGGCCTGTTGAGCGCCAACACACACACACACACATTGAGCTTTATTATAAGTATAGACATCCTGCATAAAGAGATAATACCTCGCAGATGTTTTACCTTTCAGACTTCATGGACTTTCCCACTAGGAATGTTCTGCTTCCAAGCAACTTATAATATTTATTTATTATTAGAATTTGTCTACATTTTTACCCAAAAGAATAAAAGTCTCACGAATTCTGATATCTTGTTTCAAACATTGAAAAATATGTTGGAGCAAAAAAAAATGTTTTTGAAAATTGCATTATAATAAAGCTGAAAAGTTGAGTTTTAGGAAACTAATCAACAAAAAATATATTTATAAACGCCATCCATTTAATCTCCAATTAGCTGAAAGGTCTTAAATTTCTGCAAAAATGACAAATACTTTTATTTACACTAATTATATTTTACCTTAGGATTTTGCTCACGAATTTCTAATATTGTCCATTTGCATGCTTTAATTGCTCTGAAACAGAAAAAATAGATTAATAAACTATTCTCAGCATTTTAATCTTTCTCAAAAGGCTTGTGTTTTTACACTTTGTTGAAAGATTCTTTAATTACCATTTTACAAACATATATTTGTATAATTCTAAATGACAAAAGGTCACTGTTTTCGAATATTTACTATTCTGAGTAATTTTATATATTCTCTTTTGATAATTGGTCATATTTTCTGAATTTTTAAAAAAAATATATATATTACCAAAACTTATCATGAGCTGGCGATTGCAAATCAAGTTAAATCGTCATCCCATATAACCCTTCAACCAATTAAGATGTGTCAAATTATTCTTATTTAATCAAAGATGACTGAAATTCAGAGGCTTCAATCAAATTTCAGCATTGTGGATCATGACATCAAAGTTTATATAGACACGTTGCTCACTATCTCTGTAACACGTTGCGTACTATCTTTGTAACACGTTGCGCACTATTTCAGTAGAATCTGCCAATATTTTGATGCATTATTTCACACATAGAATATATACGAATTTGTTTAATAACATTCATATACAAAACTGTGGAAATGGGCTGTTTTATTTATCTTTTCATCAACCGAGAGGATGACCGATTACATTTTACTCTAATGAATATCCACATTGTACCCACGACATGAAAATATTTTGACAGAGTCTTAAATGTTCTTGAGTTTAGTTTCATTTATTTTTTTTAACATGGCGTTGTAAAGCAACACTAGAGCTATTTGGGAACGGGCCTCGTCATTTTGAACGAGGGACTAATGGCGAGAACGACATATGAGCTGGTACACCCTCCACACCAGCGGGAGGACGTTTGGCCTGTCGGATTTAAGGTGTAAGAGATCCCCTCACACGACGGTTCTTCGGTCGAATCGAGTATCGAACTAGAAACCCGAAGCCAAGATCATATCAACAGGCCATCGCTGCCCTTTACTGTTCTTGAAGATATCGATTTTTAGATTATTTTTAGTTCACTCCATGAATTTAACTATCACGCATCAATTAGACTGAAAAATAATTTGATGGATCGCAGGCAAATGCGTTTCATTCAATCTTAGGACAGATCATTCTTTAAATCGTTGTCTGATCAATCTCAGTTCAGTTGAATACATTCAAATCCTGATTAATCCTTATCACCCCAACTGATATTTATTTATATCCAGCCAGACAAAAATAATTATAGCCACTATGTAATTAATAAACCACTTGAATTCATTAGCAAGATTTACTTTCTAAATAAAAGTCAGAAGAATTTGATTTTCCTTTCGCAGTTATCAGGAGAGACTGAAGTGCAAACAATCTTTTGAAACTCAAGCAAGAAAACGTTGTTTTGTTTAAATTGTTTTGAAAGCATTTAATAAATTTTGCTACTCTTTATTAAGACAAGATATCTTTAAGTTGATTTAAACAAACATTCATTTGGTTTTTAATTTATATTCAGTTATTTTTCATAATCGGACATATGATAGAATGTTATTTTTTATGAAAATTAATAATTTACATAAAGAAAACTTTAAGTACATCTTACTGAAAGTATTATTCATCACTAGCTACTACTTTGTCATTCTTTCTGGCAGCGTTTGAATTCCACTTTGGAAAAATGACACGTCTTTTAATATTTTCCAAGAGACGCTCCAACTTTCGGCCTCTTTATAAGAATGGAAGTACTGCTCAGTCAGGCCATGTATCATCAACCGGAACAAGTGGTAGTCGAAAGGACCAACATCTGGTGAATACGGCGGTTGGGATAGGACTTTAATCATTTTCAATTAGGCTCTTACCGTTTTTCAATATATAGCCGAGCGTTGTCATGTTGCAAAATGATCTTGTGTCTCTGATCGTATAGCTGCTGTTTTTCCTTGAATTATTCGCTTAAACGCTCTGGTTGTAGTCTTTAGATATCCCCTGTGAGGATCTAATTTGGTTTGTGCAGCTCATAATAAATTATAGCCAACTAATCCCACCAAATGAAGAGCAGAAACTTGTAACCATGGATATTCGGATTTGCTGGAGGTTTTGATACCTGGTTGGGGCTCTACGCTTAGGTTTATCGTAGTGTATCCTTTTTTTACTGTCAAAAATCTGTCATTGATAGGAGTCAAAGATCCATTCCTTTTCTGCCGTTGAAGCAGCAGTTCACACATAAAAAGACGCCATTCGAGCCTCTTGGCTTCCACTCGTTCTGCAACCGATGACCTTGCTTTTGAACCATTCCTAATGCTTTCAAACGTTTCAAAACTATTTTGTGATCAACTTTTAATGATTCTGCAAAATCAGCTACCGTTTGACGTGAGTATTCATGAAGTAATGCTCCCCATTATCCATCTTCACACTTCGTCATTGCACCAAAGTTTTCTTTATCTTCAAGATCAAAATCTTCATTTATAAAGCGTTTAAACCTTCTCTGAAACCTGTTATGGACAGAACATGGTAGCCGTAAGTCTCAACATGTATTCTGTGAACTTCACCTGTAATGTTTTAAAAATAAAATTGTGCAGAAAAATTCCCCGAAAATACTTTTTGGCACGAAATTTGGCATATTTAACGCGATGTAAAATAAAGTGGTTCGCACATCGGGGAAATAACTTATATTGAATTTTAAGCTTGCCTACTTGTAAATAGATACATCACTATCATAAACTAAAGCATTCAGTTCCAGTAACGTCGGTAAACTGCAAGAACTTATTCAACGATTCAATACTTACCATTCTGTAAAATAATGAGCATATTTAACTTTTAAAAAATCACGACCTTTAATCGAAAATCCGAAATTTAGGCCATTAAAGATAATCTAAGCCGAGATGCTTGATTTTTAAATGCAGATCATACAATGTCAAGAAACTAAATTTAAGTACTTAAATGCTACATTTGCAGTCTCCTATAATCTTAGAATAAAGTAGTTTTTTTTTGCTGTTTTTCTTTTCGACCGATTAATTTTTTGTGAAAACCAAAATCTCAAAAAAAAAAAAAAAGATTTTTTTTTTCTCATTTTCATTTTTTCCTACTTATTTGTCAAGGGTAATTCTTCTGTTCTAACAAAATTCTCTTCTTCAGAGATCGTTTTTTCCCCTCCAGACAGACGGTTACGCGGAATTTAGAGACATTCTTTTACTTTAAGGAAAGAAAAATATGTTCCGCAGAAGTAATGTCTCATTTTGATTTTTGCGGTTTCTTTGGAATTTAAATAAAAATAATAAACAAAGACTCTTAATTTTTATCATCTATTTATTAGAACATTAGTTTGATATCCAACAACAGATCAGGAGTTTAACTCTCCTATACAATATTCTAAATAGGGAGAATTAATTTGAATAAAAATAATGGTAACTGAATTTCCTGCCTATAATAAAATAACAATAATTATCATATTACTGCCTAACCTGAAATGTATGATTATAGGAATAAACTTTAATGTTTTTCAAAGCTATAATTTGCATTTTTGCAAACTAGTCTGTGTCATACAATTAGGATATTTAGAAAAATGGGCCAGCTATAATGTAATGGCTAGAAATCAGTGACGCTTTCTAAAAAATGATAAAATAAATTTAATAATATTTAATAAACGTTTTTTGAGTTTTAGCATTTGTAATAACAACATTTCATGTATTTTTGATTTTTTTTCCTTTTTGGTTTCTATACTTTTCTGTTTTATTTATTTAATGACATTTTTATTAATTATTTAATTGTTGTAGGATTAAATTTTTTTAACATTTTTTAAAGCGTAGAATCATAAAATGGAAACATACTTTAAATCGTGTTCTTATGTTTAAAGAGAAAATTATCATTAATCAATTCGTTAATTAATTGAGAATATGAAAATAAATCGAGTAGAGTGATGACAATTTATACATTTCGCCTATTTTATGTTAAGCGCCCCTTTATTCTAAGCACACGGGAGAATGTGTCTCTGTAGGTATTTGTGCTCGTTGCTACAAGGATAAACCAACAGACTCAGATATTTCAAATTCTGTACAGACATTGTGTGGAGGGAGAAATTTACCATTTTAAAGGATTTTTTTATAATTTTAATTAGCTAAAAATTTAAAAACTATTTGATGTTTTAAGCAATAAATTCCGAGAATATTCTAAAACGAAAACAATACTAGGTTTTTAAGTCGCTTTAAAGTATAAAAAATTGTCTTTTAATTCATTTGCTTTGCCCTGGATTGGATTATTTTTTAAACTTAGTTTTAAGCGTATCTTGCAATAATATTACCATTATTGTGAATAAAAGTAGACGAACTTGCCATTTAAGGTTTTGAAAGTACTATGATGTCGTGATAAATTTCTATTATCACATTTTATACGCACAATGAGAATCGAAAAAAGGCCATCAAATCTATATGATATTTATTGTGTGACATTTTTACAGATTAATATCTAAGCGATGTTATTGAAATTAAATACAACTGATATTCTCAGGAAACAAACTGGTCACCAACATCAGCTACATAGCTATTTATTAAAGTGAATTTTATGAAAGTAAAACTCATTTAAAAACTACTTTTCATTTTCATATAATAAAAACAATCCTTATTGCTAATGCTAAACTATAACTGCAGTAATATAAAAAGTAAAATTGTAAAAATTCTTTAAAACGTAAGCCGTGTTGGAATTGATGAAAAAAAACTTTCAGAAATATAACATTGAATTTTTTATTATCCTCATTCGGAAATTTAAAATAACATGCAAATGTAAAATGTGCTCCTAATTTTAATATATCGATATTTAAAATTTCTGTATTTTATCAAAATAATTTCCTCTATTAATATAATCACTTAGGTTGAGAACCAACATCAAATATCTCATATAAGCATTTTAAAGTGAAGCATAACTGATTTATCGTAGAAATGCGAGCTCTGTTAAATAACGTTCATTCCCAAAAATTAATAAATTCTCGCCTTTACAGAAATCAGAAAAATATGTAAAAATTTAGAAGGAAATGAAATATGAAGATATTCGTCGTTTTCCAACATTATTGAATCACAAGATCTAATGATTATATTAATAGCTGAATATGAAAACAATTTCAGAAAGAGGAAATTTTAAGTTAATAAGATATAATGTTCTAATGTGGTAATTTAAAATCAAAATACCTTTGCTAAGTCATTAATGTGTTTCAAATATAATCAAAAGTCGCTAATGTATTTTCTTTACATTTATTTAAATTTCGCGGTGCATCTTTAAAATGTTCACTCTTTTTAAATACAAAATTCATATATTTTATAAAGTACCATGTTTTTTTTTTATATAGTTCGAGACACAAGTTGAATCCAATTGAATGTTTCTACAATTTAAATAACATTAAAATGAATAAAAATCATGAAATTTTTCGAAACACTTTTACAATTTGTCCTCACAAAACTTATTAAGAAATTACGAAACTTTTGTTCGTTGAGAAAGAAAACACCTCCCATTTACAAGTCCACTATTTTCAAGAACCGAAATCCACTTTTACAAACATCAGGCAACACTTTTTCTACTTAGCAATTTCACAAAAGAAAATGAATGAAAAAAATTATATAAAAGACTTCAAAGCAGAAAAAGAGAAAGACAATATTTTTTTTTGCTCGAGAACAAATGCAACGAACAAAAATCAAGCGCAAAGGAATGGAACCTCGCGCTCCACCATTAATATCCGACACCATCATTTTTCAGAGACTTCAGAAATCTTTTTTCTCCCTCCCTCCGATTCATTTCGGACTTTACTGGGCGAAAGAGCCAGCCGAGATAAATTGAATTCGTTACAATGAGCTGCCTCGACATAAACGACGGAGAGCAATCGGACACGACGCGAAAATTCAAACTGAGGAGCAAAGTATTCATAAAAGCAAATGGGCGCTGGCCAAGGCTGCCACTGGCTAAAAAAAGATGCTTTCTTTCTTTTTTTTAAACGTTGTTTATTTTCTTTTGTGGCTGGTTGAACATGTGAGAGAAGGAAAATTTACAGATTATTTTATCATTTGAGATCCCATTCAGAAATATAATCGAATCTTAGAAATTCTTCAGCTGATTGTAATGAATAAATTGAGATCAGTTCAAAGGTTTTTAAAGTGTTTTAACAGTTACTAGTGGTATTCTACATCTGAATTATAGTATTGTGAGAATATTAACAAATAACAGATTTTTTATAAATTATATCTTTTTAGTCAAGCAGTGGTCAATAATTCTAGTTTTTTTAACTTGGCAATACTGTTACAAGCAAACATTTAAAGCCCGCCAGGGCACGACGGATCTTTTTGTCCCATTATTTCCCTTTTGCTTAGCAAATCAGAGATTCTTAACAGTTTTCACCTGTTCTTTCTTAAACCTTTAGGGGAAAACTATAAGATTTGAATAACGGAACCCCTGAAACTATTTGATGAAACCATTTTTGCAAGAAGATTGGAGACAAATCGGCCCTGAGTGTGCTAGTATTTCAGATTTTTAAATGCAATGTTTATAACAGTGCATGGCATGAGTGGCAGAGGTTAGGCATCATTCTTATATATACTCCCACTGATAGACTAAATAATGATAATTCAGATTCGTAATACAGCGCTGGAACTTTATAAATATGCGTGATATAGAAATGGAACAAAACCCAAATTCTGAATCGTCAAGAAAATTCTGATCAAGTCTTTTCTTTCTCAGAAAAATGGGAGCAAATCTTTATAAAAATTGTATTCTCTTGTAATATAAATAAATTTTCTTGAGATTTCTGTTAAAAATTCTATTTATACTTAATAGGAATAATAAATATTTTTGAATGAAAGCTATATAAGAAATACTGATTTCTTTTTTCATTCAATATTTTTATATCGGTCGGTCGGTGTAACGCAACTTCGTCATACCAAACCGAATGAGAAGCAGCTCTTTCGAATGAAGGCAGAAGTGTGCGCATCTCGTTGTTAGTAACTCGCTGTTAAGGTGAAATTATGACTTCGCTCGAACACACACGGCACAACCCTTTTTAGGGGGCGGTCGAATTTATTCATCCATCCATCCACAAGTCGGAATTAAGATCCAAATCAGAGACCAACTCATCCCTGATTCAGTACCTCCAGAGGTTATGGGAACTTGTAGGACTTTTCAGTCTCGACCTATTTAACGTGCCCCATCTGCCATTAGCAATACTGCAGTCTTCGCCCGAGACGAGGGCAGAACACGCTACCTTTCAGTGAGACAGATGCTCTACCAACCAGTCTGCCGCGGCTCATACATTTATATAGAAAATAATGCTTAATTTAGTACTCAACCACCTGTGTAGCTGCTGTAGCGATCCGGTCATTCAAGTTTCTTCTTACGCCTTCTGGTGGATCTGAGTAGTCAGTTTAAGTTTATAAACTATCTCAAATCAAATTGAAAAGAATTTGTTCAGGATCATCGTTATTTCTTATATAATTGAGATTTCAATTCAGTATGAGTAAATCAGAGTATCACGGTGGCTGCCTTCTCATTTGTATTGCATCTTTGTATGTGCGTTTCGATATCAAATGCGTATGACAGTAATATGTAGTTTTATATTTAGAACGCGTTCCAGATTAGTGCGCCTTAACATCAATCCATTCTAGGCGCATAAAATTATGTTTCGTTTTCATACAGCAGGAATATGTATTGATTTTTTTAAACTGAATTTTTGATTAAAGCTATGTGATTGAAAAAAAAGTCTTTGAGTACCTGATTTACTTTTTTCGGATTTTTTAACTAAATAATTATAATTGTATCCATAATATTTCATTTTCTTCTAGCAAAATCTTAGGAAAATGAAATATTTTCCTAGGTCAAAAATTATGAAAAAATATCTTCTAATTTAAAAATTTGAAAAGAAATATTTAAAATTTACACATCGAATTTATCTCTTTTCTAAGAATGTCAATAAAAAATGAATACCTTAATGTATAATATTTTTAGAATAAATATGTATGTATGCATGTGTATTGTATCGGGTGCTCAAGAAGGAAGTTGAGAGTTGTTTCTCATAAACTATAATTAGGATGGGTATCCAATTGCAAATAATCATAAAACAAAATGCACGATTTTATTCAATGATTTAGATTTGTCGAAGAAGAAAATTTTATATGTTGTCCTTATCAATAACGTGCCAATAACTAAAATATGTTTGCTGCATTAATCTAAAGGGCATAAACTTTTGCAATGTTATAAGAA
>JAPMOQ010031816.1:875819-932518 GCA_026543055.1 Argiope trifasciata
TTGCTGCATTAATCTAAAGGGCATAAACTTTTGCAATGTTATAAGAAGTATTGAAAAAAGTGGGTACCTAAGTATTAAAGACGAATTATGTATTAAAATACCGTAATTATTAAAGAATCTTAATTCATCTAATGAGCATTTTTATAACATAGCTTTCAATTTCATCTTCAACATTTAAGTTAATTTAAAATAAAACATTGTAAACAAAAATGAAAAAAAAATTAGAAAATGTAGAAGACAGAGTTGCAGCTAAATCTAAAATAACTAAACTAACAATTAAAAATATGATTTTGGATTAAGAATGTGTTTTCAAAGTAATAGGAAACCTTAGTATTTCAGAATATCGAATAGAATTGAAAATAATAAAAGCCAAGATATTATTCCATATACGTTTTAGGCAGAAAAATCCCGGTTTCTGCAAATTAGTTCGAAAAATAGTGTTATCGAAGAATATGCAATGTTAGAGTTAGTTTCGAACATGAAAACTGCGTTTGCTGGTTTATAAATCTAAATAACAACATTTCCAACATATTCACCCTTTATATCAATAAAACGACATTGTCTTAAAAGAAAATTGGACTTGCATGTGAAATTAGAGTTGGAATAACATGCATTAGGGATGCAATTGTAAACTTCTCCGAAAATTTGTGGTATTTTGCTGATGAAACCAGAATTTTCAAGTATTACCACAAAAAAGTTATAAAAATTCAAATCAGGCAAACAAAGAAAACAAACAATTCACATTGTGCCGGTGAGGGAAAATGACACGATCATCAAAGGTTTTGTTTAGAAAAAAATGTATACGGACACAAATGAGTACAATTTTACATAAGATACAATTGCGCTTCGAATCTTCGAAGGCCTTGTGATCGTCTTAAATCCACGCCTAATGTCGAAATTTCAAGTTGCAATTTTTGTTTGGAATTTAAAAAGTGAGCCGGTGATTCCTGCATGAACAAAAGCCCATGCTGTGACTTTTTTTAACATTATAAGCCAATGAATTCAGACATTATTATTATTGTATTTCACTTGAAATCTACACACTTATAGATATTACAAAACATTGGGCTGGATCAGAAACTTTAAAGTCATTTAAAAAAAATATTCTGTTAAAATCTCCATCAGTAATAACGGGACACTTCTGCAAATGTGTTATTTATTATTGAATTTTTACAAAATTTGCATTGATGGAAATTGCCCTGGAGAAGCGATTTATTTAGATCTGAATACTGATTAACCATGCTTAGCATAGTTAAGAAGTTAGTATCCTGAAGGTTTTTCATTACAGGAATCGAGATTTTTCAATAAATTGTTATGTCATTTATCTGTATGATCGAACATATCTTTGTCTATAAGGTTATTGAATTTCGTTCCAAAATTTGCAGCAGTTCTTGAAGATACAATTAATTTTGTAAGCTTAAAATTCCGTTTGAAAAGAGCCAACCTACTAATGACATTTGAAATTTCAAAATGCAAAAAAGCATTTATTTCACTGGAATTGATGAACAAAATGAAACAAAAATAATCAAGTGTGCCAGACCTTTGGTACGCACATTCGTTTTCAAATAATAAAACTCATTTATAACACTATAAACTCCATAATTTGAACTTTTTAGAAGAAATTTAAGCATTTTAATATATTATTTAATCCACCTGGGGAGTCGAATTCATCAGAAACATAACAATAACAGGCCAGAAATATTTATTTTGTATAAAAGGCATTGGTTTTTACGTTTTAAATAAAATTTTACTCCATTGGTAAAAATGATAGCAAGACTGTATTTTACGCCAATGCGTTTATCAGCTTTTATTTAAATATTTTTTTCAGTCTGAAAAAGCTATTAATAGGAAATTCATTAAATTGGGAATCGCTTTTTATTTATTGTAAAGAGAAAGCACTTCAGTTTTAAATGAAATTCAAAAATGCTTTAATTAGATCATGGAATAAGTCAGCGTTTCTCAGTCTTTCGGTATTCCCGTTCCAGGTATCATTTTAATAAGATGTTTTACTTTACTTTGTTATTAAATGTGTCGAAATCGATGTGAATGTGTGCATTCCTTTCAGCCAGTTTATCAATTTTTTAAAATTATATTTTCCCTTGGATATAATCGCGCTCCCGTAGCGGGGGTAAGCCCCATAGGTTTAGAATCGCTGGCATAAGCATATATATTTTTAAATCATAAAAATAAAAGTTTATTTATAGAAAAAATTAATTAATATTTTTTATTAAAAACAATACATATGAATAGTATTTGTGTAATGAAGCAATTCTCATTTTCATAGGAAAAATCATAGGAATTATCATTTTTTTCCATTAGGGTAAAATTCGTTTTGTTTGTTTGTTTTCTTGAATACGAAGCATATAAAATACACAAAAATCATCTAATAATTTAATTCCATCAATTAACTGAAACTTGATTCTTTAAATCTTCCTAAAAGGAAAAAAATCTGATTTGAAATCATTTCTGCTAATCTATGAAAGAAATTCAAAAATGGATTGAATTAAAGTTGTTAAAAAAATGGAATAGTATTGAAATAAAATTCAAAATCTGTTACGAAGTAAACATTTGTTATCGATAAGGCATAAACAAATTTGATAATTCAAATCATAAAGTTTGATATTTAATCATAAATCTTAAAGATTTTTTTTTTTCAATTGTTAGTCATTCGGTTACCAATATTTGATACGTGGCTTTTTAGAAAGGCACCAATCTAGATAAATGAGAAATAGTAAATAATTTAGAATCTAGGATGTGATTTTAATACTGTTTAAGTAGCTGAAAATCAATTGGATGGGTGAGACTATTCATATGCAGAACAGTCACAATATGTTTACACCTATGATAGTAATCACAGTAAGAAATAAATAAAAAAATGCATCTATTGACCAGTGATTGAATTTTACGACGTTGTAATTTTTCATTCGAACTTCATAACAACATCCGACACCCATAGAAAGTAATAAGGGGGCACAAATAGCAAGATTGCATCAAATATAAACTAAGAATGTCTCATTGGAATATTTCAAAAATATTTTGTAGCTTTTTGATAGACGGTATATAAATTTAATTTTTTTCGATTTTATTTTTATTACCTTCATATTATAGGTTTATGTGATGAAGAACATTTGCGCGATCTTTCAGAATCTATTTTGTCTAAACGCTTTGCAAAATTAACGAGAGAGCAAAGTAACGTTTGCATTTGGGTATTATTAAATACTTTCCACACTGGCCTACATCACTTCAGAAACTAATCTTTTGCCTACGGCCAGTAAAACTGCTGAACCAGAATTTATTTACCTCTGGTTCTAGGGAGATACAACTAGTTTAGCATTAACGAGTTTGGATTTCATTCACCATGTATACTTTCCAGCCCCACCCTAATTGCGCCATAAACTCTCTTTCCTATCGTGCTATAGAGCCTGCTCCATAGGGCCCCATATAGCCAAAGGACTTCAAACAGTAGATTTGTTGTCAGCGTTGGCTCTAATGAGTTTTATGAACCATTTATTGGTGACTAATTTTTTAAGGAATCAGTCTTAAAAAAGGATGCAAGTTAATTTCTTTCACAAATTACACTCGAACAAATCTGGAAGCGTTTAATATATTTTTAATTCTGTGAGATTAGTTTCCCCGTTTCGGTAACACATATCGTTAGAGAAAACTGATAATCGAAAATTTCATATTTATCTAAAAGTTTTTCAGAAGTAGCCAAAGTATTTTTCATTGAAATATTACAGCAATTATAATAATATGCATAAAAATAGTATTTATCAAGAGGTTACCAAATTGTACCGACTTATTAGAATGAATTAAGTATGAACGGTTATTAATGATCTTCCTATTAAATTTTACTAAACCATACTCAATTTTACCAAGTGTGGCAATTAACTGCACACTTCATACTTTTTGTTTAACTATATAACTTCATAATGGCTGTTTGATAGTACAGTTTCATACTAATGTGTTTGGAATCTTAATATTTAATATAAAATTAATGAATTACTTTATGAGAAGTAAAATGTAATAAATTGTGATACGTAGTCACAACTAAGGTTAAAAATAAGGTCAAAAACGAAAAAGTTCCTACTAAGGAAGCGATAGATTACCTCTTAAATCAACGAGTACTCGAAATCGAAGATATTTTCAACGAAGAAGTTTAAAAAGAAAGCGAAAATATCTTCTTGTACCTGCTATTAAAGAAAAGATCTATTGAAGTCAAGAGTATATAGAGAATTATCTGGTTGGAATTCAATTGAGTTATGAAAAGGTAATTTTCTTCCCTATTAAAATTAATCTTGATTCAAATTTCCATCAATAGTATTAACTGCATAGGAGTGATCAAGGAAGGGACCCAAAGCAGTGAAATGTCGCCTTGCTGGATAAATTGAAACCTATTAAAAAGTCACGATGTGTATTGCATGACAACGAACAATAGGAGATCGGCTCATATCGATTAAAGCTTTTATTAGTAAAGTACTGTGAAAAATTTGTTTTTTTACTGTTGTATTAAAATTTCTGGTTTACAAATGAATGCAGACGAATGTCTTTTTTCCTTATAACAATTAATATTAGAGCTATTTTGCTACATTTCAATTTATCATAACCAGCGGGTGACCGAGCTCCGCTCGGAGAAAACAGGTATCGAAGCTAACTCGATTATTTAAATTTTCAATTGTGATTTATCAAAACAATACATGCCATAAGAAAATTTGTGAAACCATTGGTGAAAAGATAACCGGTCAAAGTGCACCATTGTAAACTATTCTAAACAAAGTTAGAGTTTGGAAAGGGAACTATTCTATACTAAGGTAAAGTTTGAAAAGTCATAGGAAATAAAATGTAATTGATAACAAAAAATTATACAATTAAATAAATGGTACAAAGTGAGCAGTGTAAAGATTGAAGTGTGTTGAAGTTCAATATTTTTGACAAATTTATTTAGAAAAACCAAACATATATACATACATAAGAAACATATTATAAACGTATAACAGCATAAACATAATAAACATTAATCATCGATTCTGAAGTCTTCCATGTTGTCCAGGTAGTTTCTTGTCGGAGAGGCAGGTGCTGCTGGTGAGTTTCTCTTGTTCAGGACTGCTTTCCATACGACGTTTCGGGTGTGGGTTGGATTCTCAGGAGGCAGCAGGACCTTCAACGCACTTTGACGCTTGACTCTTGAAAACGCGACGTAGAGCATTCCGTGCACGAAGACCGTCGTGAGGAGAAGCACGCCGACGAATTCGAATGTTTGGCCTTGTGACTTGTGTATCGTAATGGCGAATGCTGGAGTAACTGGGAATTGGTGCCGTTGCATAGTTGCGCCAAGCTGTGATTTGCTGGATTCGAGCGTGATCCTTGGAAGGTGTACTTGTCGGCCTGCGTGTTCACCGGTGATGATCTTAGCCTTGATGATGTTGTTGCAAAGTTCGGTGACAATCAATCGTGTTCCGTTGCACATTCCTTCAGAGACGTCCAAGTTTCGGAGAAGCATGATGATGGCGTTCTTCTTGAGCTTCAGATTGTGTGGAGGCAAGTCGGCGATGTTGATCGAGTTCAGGAATTCAGGCGAGAATTGAATTCCCCCTTCATGTTGATCCTTTACCGAGTCGAAACTTGTGTATGTCTTCTCTTCGCCTGGAAGCATAGCGATAATCTGCTCGTTGATCTTGTCCTTATCGTCGTACATTGGTGCAAGAATAGCGCGATTCTTCATTGCTTCGTAGTTCCCACTTCTGAGGCATGGTCCGAAGATTTCCTCGATGAATTTACCACCAGAGCGAATTTCTTCTATTTCGCCGAGTTCATTCACTTCGAGTTCACCGTCGCCGAGCTTTAGCAGGTATTTCGCGAATTCTTCTTCTTCGGGATCAACGCGCATGTTCTTTTCGAGCGAATAAGTCTTGAAGTGTTGCCACAGATGGCTTCTCTTGATCAAAAGGTCGAGTATTTCGCTTTTGTTAGCACGTTGTTGAACTGGACAGCACTGTCGGAAGTCGCCACCAAGCACCATGACTTTGCCTCCAAACGGAATGTTGTTGCAAATCGCGCGTAGGAATTCGTCGATGTTGTGCAAGCCGTATTTTGACATCATCGGAGCTTCGTCCATCAGACACATGTGGGCTTCTTTGAGTGCGTTCGCCTTCGGTGATCCTGGTTTGATGGATGATCTTGAGTCGGATGTAAGCGGGACTTTCAAGCCAAAGGTTCGGTGCGTTGTTTGACCACTCGGTAGAAGAATCGCTGCTATCCCGGTGTAAGCCATGCATTTCACTTTCTTAAGCCTTCCGGTAACGATGCGATACAGCGTGCTGTAGACGAATGTCTTCCCGGTTCCTCCTGGTTCATCTATGAAGAAGCATTTCGCAGCAGGAGTCGGGTCTTCAAGTGCTTGGATTATGGTGTCGACGATTTCACGCTGCTTTGCGTTGAGTTGCTGGTACATGCGGTCTCCGATTGCTGTTGATTCGTCGACGTCGATCATATAGTGTTCCAAATCTTGCTCATAGTTGTCGATGTCTTCCATGCCATGTGTCTGCACCCAGTATCGGAAGTTGCGGCCTTCGGTAGCTTCGGTGTTCAGTTTATGCGCGATGATTCGGTAGGCACGCTTTATCGCTTCTTCTATGGAACCACCAGCGCGTCTTGCTTCTCGAATGAAATCTTCCGCGAGGTCCTCTTTAAACAGTTCCCATAATCTCTTCGGTTTTTCTGGCGCACCAAGTATCAGGATTTGAGCGAAGAGTATGCGCATAACACTTGGCATTTTCGATGAAGCAGATTCGCGGAGTCCTTCTACGTACTGTTGGTCGTCGTATGTGAGGCCTCTGGCTAGACAGGCTTGCTTGTAGGTTGCGTTCTGGACACCGTCGACAATGTAGAGGTCTCTGAAGTTCGTTGGTTCTTTGACGTGGAACAAAAGCGTGCGCAGAAAGAAAAGTTCTGGCTGGGAAACGAAGTTGACTGGATGTACGCGACCAATTCTGCTGCAAGCATTCACGTTCTTCTGCCAAGTGCTCGTCTGGCCAATCCATCGGTAGTGCTCCGGCATTTCATGGTAATAGTGGTAGGTGACTGCCTTTCCGTTCGCTTCGTCTTCTTTCAGCGCGGTGTTATGGCGGAAGTAAGCCCTTAAGGTCGATCCCTTCTGTCCAATATCGGCAAGGTCAACTGGCGTTTGGTTCAAGTTAACGCCATCTTGTCCGGGTAGGTGAATGTCAAGTCGAACGACGGTGTGGCTTTTCGCTTGGATCTCGAAATCCTTGAATAGGCGCCAACATGCTTCAACTGGTGAGATATAGCGAGCTTCCACGTACTTCTCCGGCTCGTTGTAGATGATCGTCTGCTGGTTTTCGATGGCCTTTATCGTAGCACAATCATGGCCCTTGTAGATGTACTTGTAGAGGTATTTCACCGGTCCGATGCTGCCGACGAATTCGACATTGATGTGGCATTGATACTTCTTGAGCAGGTAGGCGTTGTACGGGACGACGTGGCGGTTGTCTGTGGTGACGCGCTGGCCATTGCAGTCTTTCCTGTAGATGACTTGCTCATGCGAGAATTCTGGGTTCATTGGATCCATCAATGGATTGTAGCTTCGGCAATACCTCGGCTTTTCATCGTCCACCAGCGATGTCATGTCTTGATGTTCCATTGGAAATCCCCATCTGCACTGGTCTCTTCCATGTTTGCTGACCATGCACGGAGCGCTTGGGTTCATATAACCACACGGGTTATGGATCATCCATTTCGAGATCAGTTCCTTGAGTTCCGGATCATCTTCTGGAATTTCCACCGAGATAAACTCGTCAAGTTGGTCAGCGCTGTGAATCTTGTCCGCTGGCGACATAATCACTAATAGGTGCATATGCGGTAAACCTCGCTTTTGGAACTCGATGGTGAAGACGTACGCGGATGCTCTTCCAAAGATTTGATGCGTCATGATGTCTTCGACGATTTGGCTGAATTTGAGACGTGCGACTCTTGCAACGATGTCTGGACGGGTTAGAGCCAACAGGCTATCCGGAATTGCGGCGTTGAATTCATAGCGTATCGCTGACAGGAGTTCTGGCCACTGCGGATTGCAGGTAACGGTGATAAAAAATTCGGGCGATCCAAATCTTCGCACTAATGCCATGGAGTCTTCGAAATTCTCGGTGTACCAGCGCGTTGATCCGGGAAAAGAGGACGGTAGGATGGTTGTTTCTCCAATTGCAGCATCTTTTTGCGCAGCCAAGCTTCTGAGCATGTTGTGAACTCCGGCGTATTTCTCGGCTTGAATTTCACGCTGATGGCTCTTTATCTACTGTATGCGATCTCTTTCGACGCGAATGTAGGTGTCGACCACGTATTGCTGGAGTAAGCGTCCGCCAAAGTGAAGTGCATTAAACTCGACCAATCGTTGATCTATTCCTGCATTTGTGCAATGGATCGGGAGTGGCTTGGCATATTTCGGACGGTAGGCGAGTCGGTAACAGGCTAATTCTGCGCGTGTAACATGATTTCTTGATGGATAAGGCGTGTGCAGCGGCATTCCAACATAGAATCCAAAAGTTCCTCTCGGGTAGAAAAGCGGGTAGGTAAAAGGCTCGACGCGACCATCGATGTTGCTTAGCTGCGTGATTTTTTTCCCGCGTTCTCGAATGACCATTTCATTCTCTGGGATGCTTTGATCGGCGTTGAGAGTCAAGACTGCGGCTATTTCGTTTACAACTGGTGCGTTGAATCGTCGAGGATCGTCGCCTTCATGGTTTGTAAAGACGAGGTGGACATCGGGTGGTTGTACTCCGGCTGCGATTGCGCGTTGGTTGGTTTCTTCGATCACTTCTCTCATCATCATAAACGATTGGGCGAACGGATTGTTAAGGCGCATGATCTCCTCGAGTAGTTGCAATAGTTCTTGGCTTAACTCTCGGTTGAGCTCAGATCGCGCAGCTGTAGCCTCGTCCGGGTCCATGAAGTACATTTGGGCAAACTTCGGCTGTTCAAATCCACCTTGCGGGTCTTGAGTCAGGAGCGTTGCCAGGTTGATCTTGTGATGGACTTGACCGCCGGCGATAAACGCGTAGATTCCATGTTGATTGACGGTTCTGTCGTCGTCGACTTTGAATGAGGCAAGTGCAAAGCAGGCGTCGATGTTGCGGATCCTTCTGTGGAATTCTTCCGATAGGCGGTGTTGTCGTGCAAATAGAAGCGCTAATTCGTTTGGAAATTCGGGCATTGGTAGTTTGATTCTTCCATGTAAGCAGCAGTCACCAAATGAATCTACGTGTATTTTGTTCTTCACTCTTTCTTCTGGGAAATGCAAAGCGCCATCGTGGATGCAAGCGACGTTAAATGGACCAAGACTTTGGTATTCCACGTCGGAAGTTGCAGCATTTTTGTAGGTTTACGCAGGCCGAGATTTCGCAGCTCTACGGAGTCTTGCATTAAGGCGGCGTTGTTCCTCTAGGCGAATGTTGCGGCCCCTCATTGTTTCGTTTTTTCGTCTGCGTCTTGCATAATCGCGGTATTTTTCTCGTTGAGATGCATTAAGTTCCATCAATATATCCAAGATTCGTTCCTTTCTACGCTGCTTGACTGCTCTTTTCGGGCGCAACGGCGTTATCATCGGGTCTTGGATATTCAAAGCCTGCATATTTTTCGAAGATGTGAAAGATGCGGCTTCAGATGGTCCTGACATGTTCAATTGGTCACTGTTCACAACGAATTCGTAAATTTGCTTCCGTTCATCTGCTTCTTGAAAATTCTTGTCCAGGAAAATGTGTCGATGAGAGAGGTAATGTCGAGCATAAAAGACGATGTAAACTCCGTAGGAAGACGCGTCATCTTGGTGATTGTAAGCGTTGCGAGTTTGCACGATGCATCCTTTCAGCTTTTCATTTGTAACAACGGTATTCAAAACGTGTCGCAGTATTTTTCTCAAAACAGCATCGATGGGCAGCGGGTTGTCGACTGGATCGCAGACTAATAGTTGACGTTCTCCATAGCTTGCTTCGTAAATTCCTAGCATCCAGTGCTCGCCTCTATCCATTTTAGCTCTCTTGTGAATGGGAATGAGTAGCACGTCGAATCTTTGTTGAACTCCGTATAGATAGTTGGAAGCCTTGTTCTGGTCGCTGATATCGTTGAGAAGAGCCAGTCCTTCATAAGCGCCATCCGTGGTTGTAACGTAGAAGCGTGCGACAAATTCAGGGTGAAGTACGGCAACTTTGACGGTCGGGTAAGCTTGTTCGGCGTAATGGAGAAGCATTCTGACAATGACGGTATCTTCTAGTTGTCCATTTGCGGGAAGAATTGAGTTGATCGCTTGTTGTTCCAAAATTCCGGCTCCTTGAAGAATTTCATGTAGAGGTGCGTTCTGCATGTTGAAAATGTGGTTTGAAATCTGATGAATGTTGAAACGTCGGACTTTGTTGACGGTGATTTGAAATCGAAATCAGTTCCTTAAATGTTTTTTTGGAAATTTGAATATTTGGAAATTGTAATTTTGAACGAATCAAAAAGAACGAATCTTTTTAGTTAACGAACGAGTGCTAAATTCAAAATTTCATTAACAAATTTCTCTTAATAAAAAGCAGTGTAATTAGAATCGTACTTTTTTAAAAGAAAATTTAGTAAAAATATCAAAGTTATCCTTATTTTTTTCTTTTATATTTGTTTTACCTTAATTTTGTGATTTTGTGATTTAAAAATAATCGTGTTTATAAATAGCATGCGTTACGAGTAAAAGGGAAAAAATTATCTTATTAATATGTTGCCATCAGATTGACAAAAACTCAAATTTAAAAAAATAAATTATTATTGCGCATTAAACATATAAAAATGCAATTTTCATCACGTGTCTGCATGAAATGAAAAAATATATATATATTAATATTGATATAGATGGCATATTGGCTATAGATGGCAACACGTTACCACTTGAAAATTTAAGTAGCCATTATGGCGAACTAATAAAGTTTGAAAATATCCTATCTGTAACTCCAAACTGCTCAACCGTAGCGCTTCAAAACCAGCGCCAATCGATTCCTCGTGGCCAAAAACCCCAGACCCCCAAGTTTACCGGAGTTTATTAATTCTGGGGCGATTTTCGACTTGACAACCATTCCTCGTATTATAGTATAAGATAATGATAAGTATTATTGTGTAACATAATAATTCTTAGCTGGTAAACAAACATCATCCACCATGTTAATTAACTGAAGCAGTGTCATCATCAAATTTGAGTAAGCCACCTTACTTAGAGTACGAAGTTAATAGATATAATTGAAATATTTCATTTGCCCTTTCATTAGGGGAGCATAAAAACAGTTCTGTCGATAAAAAGTAAACTCCAGATAACCTTAAATCACCTATAAGGAAATACTGAGTGAAAAATGTTTAGTAAATATGACATCATATAATAATCTAAGAAAAATAGATTGGAAAATAACAATGCTTAAAATTCTAAAGTGGGAACATCAACTTTTTTTTTTTTTTTTTTTTTTTTGTGGAAGACAAGGAAAAAATATTGGCAACAAGATTATCATATTGTCAAATATTTTCTGCGGTATAACCATTGGATGCATTTAACTTTTATGCTTACTGTACAATGAAGCTCTGCTTCAAACATTGGAGGCCAGAAGGTAGTTTAAATCCGGGCTCAATTGCATATGGAGAATTGTTTACTCATGTCAGAGTGAAATGGATTCTCGTTTCCCGCTGTCACCACGAAGGAAAGATAAGCCACATGTATAACTGGGTGATACAATTGTGACTGAAAAACATCAGGTGATTTTCAGTCACAATTGTATCAGTCAGTTAGTCTCAAGCATAAAAGAAGATAAGCACAGAGAGAATAAATATATTTTATTTGTTAAACTGTTAGACTATAATAAAGATTGGAAAAGTTTCTTATGTATTTTTCGTCAATATATTTCCAAAATTTATTTAATTCTTAAGTACGACAGATTACTTTTGATATGAAGGGAAGTTTTCAATGGGTATTCATAATCTTTTGTGCATTTTTTTAAAGAAATAAAGTTGTTTATTATTCTAGTGGAAAATATAACATATGAATAATATATTTTTAATAAGTTATAAAATATTTTTTCTTATGTTAGATCAACTTTTAATTGCACACAAACACACACACACATGCATATATATAATTTATCTGAGTGTGTAATGATATCTCTGAATCTCAATTAATTAATTTTCAAAGTTAAATATTAATTTCATTCTAAAATGTTCTCCTATTATCTGACCCAATTCTCAATTTATTTCATTTTTTTACTTAACTAATCCTTCACACGCACAGTAAAACTGCCGAATTTAGCAGATTTCTTTATTCCGAGTTTCTTAATTAACTATGAGATTTAATTAAAGTAATTAAACCCTTAATTATTATTTTATTAAATTATCATAGGTTATTAATTATATTTCAGTCAGAGAATTGTCACTAAAGAATAAATATAAAAATTTGAAGAAAAAAAAAACCTGCAAATTTACTGCCGAGAAATTAGAGAAGTATTAACTGGATGCATAAAATAGTTATTGTTTTAAACCATTTAGTGAATTTTGAAAACACTAAATAAGTAGGGAAAACAATTCTATCATCCTATATATCGTATTCTTTGTCAATAATTCTAAACTTATGAAAACACAGGAAAGAAAATACATTTTGACATTTTGCAGAATGGATGGTTGTTTACAAGATGAACATTTTTTTAAGAAATGCTTAGGTAAACAACAGTTATTCAATTTCAAATACATTGTCTTTTGATTGAAAATCGAACAACACACCAATTATTTTGTATTTTCTTGTTAAAATTTAGCGATGAAAATTAATAACGTACTATTAATTATAGTTTAAGATAATCTTGACGAAAAATTATTTATTATTCTTGTTCAGTGCAATCAACAGAAATCTGTTAACGCTTTGTATGTATCTTTTACATACCCATAAAAATATTATAGGATTTAACGATTCGGATACATTTTGAAGCAATAAATTTAAAACTAAAATTTAAGAGCTCATTGGCAATTTCTAATCATCCTTAAATATTTAAAGATTGTTATGAAATTATTTTAGAAATAAATGCTTCTGCTTCTGAAAAACAACTTTAATCTCTCAATCCTTATTCGTTTAGAAAGATTACTAACTACCTTTTTGCAACATCTACTTAAGCATTCAGCAACTTAATACCTGTTTTTAACGATTTTTTTCCGATTGTTAATATCGAAACGTTTGGGAGCATATTTAAAATATATATCAGCTCTCTTTTCAATTTCAGATATAAATACGGTTTCGTTGATTTAACAAATAATTTGTGTTTCTTTTTAATCCGAAAATTTTAAATTTTAAGTTGTTTTAAGATGTTAGTAAAAAATTAATTATTTAAAACGATCAAAATTATATTCATGATTTATTTTCTTTAAATAAGTGTTTGGAGAATACACAAATATTTTTCATAAAAAATGGGAAATATCTATATAAGTAAAAATAAAGGTTTGTCCGTATGTCTCTTATGCCTTCCTAAACCCTTCATCCGATTGCGATGAAGCTTGCTCAGCTTATTGTTTACACCTACGGGATGGTTATGGGGAGAGTACGATTATATAAAGTTTTTGAAAAATGAGTCTCAACCGCATCTATTTATCAAGGATTGATCTCTAAACAATTCGCCGAAGAGGCAACAGATTCCGTAGAAATGCTAAATCCAAGTGAAAGATTAATATGTAAAGCTGTTGAACACAATTGTCATGCAAGTCATTGTCAAAGGTAACTGTAATACAGATTATGCGAGAAAATTTTGGAGAGACCAACCCTGGGAGTTTTATATTTTAATTAGATGTTAGTTTTTTTCTCAGTGACCACCAACAATATTGTAGTACAAATCATTTTGCACTATCTTAATATTCAAAAATTATCGTATTGATCTCATTTTCTAAAATTAAGAATTCCGAACTAATATGAAACGAATCAAAAGATACAGTAAATAGTTTCTTTCCCAACCATTCTGAAAGAACACCTATCTTTACAATTCTTAAAGAATTCACAAAGCTTAAGAATAAAAATGAATATTTGCTTCTTCTTATTTTGTGTTCATCCCACTTCGATAAAACATTGCCCTATCATGACTTGATTTCACTTAATATTATTTTTGGGGGCTGCAGCAACGCGGCGGGTAACCAGCTAGTGATATATAAAATACGAAAATTATATTTAAATTTATTAATTCAAAGTTATGTTTTTAGACTATTCATCGAGTAATATTTGAAAGACATATTTCACATCATTTCAGGTGCTAACTCCAAAACAGAGCTTTTATGGCCCTGAGGGTAAAAATGACAGAAGGAGGGGAAAAAACCACAACCACTGCCGCCACCCCCGACACTTAATCGACCTTTGACAGGCGGAACTTTCTGTCACGTTTCTTTCCCCACGCTATCCGGTTTTTCTGATGATGAAATAATGAAAATCTGCTTTATGCAAATTGGCGAAGAGCGCCTCCGGCATTGGCGGCCCTAAAGTGGTGATGACATTCTCTTTCGGGCAGCAATGCCGGAATATTTTGGGAGGCATTATGGATGCTGCGTAAAAAAAAAAAAAAAAAAAAAAAAAAAAAAAAAGTATTTTCGAAAGCAATCGGTCTCCGACATCTGGCTGTTTTGTCATGGGCAGAATTCCGATAAAAAAAAAGGAATTTTGAAGAATTCGGAACATGTATTTTTGCTCCTATTCACATATTTTTTTTAAAGTTTATTTAATTTTTTCTCTCTGTCACCGATATTTTTTTATTCTAAAACAACCCACACTTTTTTCTGATGTCGTAATCTCCTTTCGTCATGAGCGACTAAAAAGATACGCTGTATCTAAACCTATGATATTTTAAAGCATAATACAGATAAATTTATTATTTTTCAATTGCAGTTACACAATATTTTTGATTTTAGATTTTCAGCTACATTTTTTTTTATTTTACCATTCTGCTTGACTCTGTCAGATTCTTTTTGATTGATTTGATGGATTTTCAAATCAATCAGAATTTTTTCCAGAACGTCAATATATCTAGAATAGTGGTCAGGATCTTTAAAAAGTTATCCACAAATACTCAAACGTTTTGCAATTTCTTTGGGAAACAAACCACATTCTCTAAAGTTATCTTATCTCGTGCATCAACACTTAACTTTTTTCTTTTCATATAATTGAGAAAATTTTATAATATCATCAAACCTCATTTTAGCCTAAAATAGAAATAAAATTAAGAAGCAAGTGTTTTTAGTAAAAATAAGAAAAAATAAAGCAAGGCAATTTAACAACGTACAAAAAAGAATACTCTTATCATGAAAATAATACATATTTTTCTGTTAAAATATATAAGGAAAATAAACAACCTCGTTTACGTAATAAAATTGCATGAGCAGGTTAAAATTTTTAATAAAATCATTCGTCTCCGAAATTGAGTTCTGATAAATGAAAATGTTTCCGAAAATCTATTTGTACCAGCTAATAATTGATTCAGAAAATCGTCTTACAAACGAGTTGATTAAATATTTTGCTATACATTATACATTCTATTTTCAACACAGGAAATCATATTTCTAAATATAAGTTTCCTGTATTTGGTATATTTCCGTTAGAAAAAGTATAAATGTACTAAAATATATTGATGGTAGTAAAGTTATGCAAATAAAGAAGCAAATTCTTATTATTATTTTTTTGAATTTTCAGAACGAAATAGGGGATAATTTAAGTCATCTTACAGAAAATGAATTAAATTCAGAGATAGACTTTAAATTATCCGATTATTTTTCGTTAACATTTACCTAATTGCCTTTTATGCATTTCTCTTAAATATTTTAATGCTAATATTTTGTGAAAGTTTGTGACTATGAGTAGTTAAATGTGAGTAAATTGCAAGAAATACGTTGTTTCACGCCTGCAAAATATGTTCTTATAGAAGTTTTGATAATATTTGAAAAAAAAAAAACTTTCATTCACTTTACCTTACTACTATAATTTAAAATAAAATTCAATATTAATGTTTAATTCTTCTTGGAAAAAAAATTGGCTGTTTCCTTACCGAGTACTTCGCCAGGCGAGTATCTCCTTTTTGAATTGGGAAGCTACCAAATAAATAAAAAGAAAAATCTTCCCTGGATAGCAAAGGGCATCACCGAGGTCGATTTATATTTCCTGTGGGAAGATCTGTTATAAGGACAGGTGGCTGTCATTTTGCAATTATTTGAATGATCCCATTTTTGCAGAACAGGTTATTTGAATACCATTTGAACAGGTTATTTAGATACAAATAATAAGACAGGGTGACTATTTTTTTCCGAATTCCATCATATTGCCCTACATACTACTCTCAGTATGTGATCTTCATTTGTCGCTGAATTATAAATACTGTTTCGGATTTCACCTCCTTCATGTGTAGAGGGGGTTCAAGTGTGTAGTGGCTGTATGGTGGGAAATAAACACAATCAGCAAACCTCTGTAAGAAAACACGACGACATTTATTTACACGAAGACAGAACGACAGAATGACGACAAATATTTAGAGCGAGACGAACATTGGACAGTGCAATACCGCAGACAGTAGCTCACAAGTAGAAATTTAGCTGTAACAATGTCCACAGACCACAAAACAGCCAAACAAAGTTCAACAGGTGAGGGGATCCTCTGAGCTTTGCTCTACAGTCTCTCTAGAAGGCTGAAACTTTCTCTCTTCTCGCCTTAGCTGCCAATTCCCAACTACAACTTCAATTCCACAGAACCAATTCAATACCACTCGAGCTAGAGAGGTCTGACCTTTTATTGTTCCCCAGAGGTGGAACTGGAAGCTTCTAGACTAATCACGGCATATCTGGTGGTATATCGGTTCCTAATGGAAAGATGAGCAAAATTCTCGAAGTGTCGAGTATTTTGCTACAAAAGTTGCCACATTTTTCACTAAATAGTCGCCAAGTTCACCATCAAGATCTGAGATTACTAATGCGACACCCGATAATATCCAACGCAGATAACTATATATTATTAAGTAGTTGTTGGTTCTATCATCTATGATGAGAGTACACACAGAGAGAATCATGTTTTTACCACTCGTATCAAGACTTTTTGACGTATATTCAATTGATTGAATTATTGTCACAGTATGATGGTCTTTGAGGACAAGTCACGATTCCAACTTAACGATTACTAGAGAATTTTGCATTCCAAAGACATATAATGAGACGTTTACGTTAGCTACTTTTCAGCTACCTTAGCAGTAAAATAATGATGGCATATATTAATTATGGGCCATTTTACCGAAGCTAAAATGAGGGATGTTTGAAGTGAGAATTTCTCACTATAGGCAGTGGGGATGTTAGCTATTTCGAAATGTTCACAGTATATTGAGTCAGCGTAATTAGTTTATGCGTGTATCAATGTGTGGACTGTTTTTTTCTTTCTTTCTGATTGTCGGTACTCCCAATGAAATAAGTACTTGGCTTTGGTTTAGCTTAATTTAGTTATATTAACGTCCCGTCTTGAAGCAACACGAGAACTTTTTGGGGACGGACCTCGTCATTTTGAGCCACGGTCAGATTACGAAGACGACACCTGAACTGGCACCCCCTCTCCACTCCACGCTAGAGGGAGGGCGTTTGGTCTGATACATTTAACGTGCAAGAGACAAATTCACACGACGGTTCTTCAGTGAAATCGGATCTCGAACCTGAAACACTCCGGTTCCAACGCCGAGACCTTACTACTTGGCCACAAGCTTCCAACATAATCTGCGAATTGTAATTTTTTTTCTTTTATAACTACATCAAATGCAGTTTATATGATATTTTGTTTTATCCATGTAGGGTTACTATTAATGCGTAGTTAGATTGACCAACCCTTTCGAGATTTGCTTCTCTTGTAATCTATCTACGGCTTCAATTACAGTTTCTAAAAAAACTAATCAGTAATTAAACATAGCGGTTTATTTTTTTTTCTTCTTAAATTTAACCTATAAAAATAGACAAATTTCTTAATTATTTTTGTCAAAATTAATTCCAGATCCAGATTAATTTTGTCAAAATTAATGAAGTGCTGAAAGTATTACTATAATCTAATAACAATCGAACGGTATGGACGTTTTTCCAGAAATTCAGAAAAAATATCTAAATTTGATGCTTAATGACTGTATTCTCTGATTCACTCTCGTGAATTATCAATTACTCGTATATAATCAGAGCTGGATGAAATTAAACACAAATTTGCACTTGTTATAAAAATTATTATAATATTTTTGTCGTAAGTGATATTATTTTAATTAATTAAATAATTACTCATATACTTGTAAAAGAAACTAGAATTAATGCGAAGTTGTAGAATTTATTTCTAGAAAAACTTTTTTCATGTGCATTTCATGCATAACGTAATAAGAGTTGTTTCGAAAAATATTTTAAGAAAACAACTGAAAAAAGTTACGTTTTATAAATTCAAGCTAAAATGTTATTACAGAAATTGTAAAATTTAGAAACATACACGAGTTTTTATTTCTTATTTATAGGCCGATGTATGAGATTGTTTTGGGAGCGGAAGCTGACTTTTGATTAATTTTTCAATGTTCATATTTCCGAAAATAAATGAAATTTCAAAGTATTTATTTTTATTGCATTATAATTTAAATATAATAAATAATAATTTTATTCAATACCATTATATTTTCCTTAAAATAAAAATATATATCAGCTTGATCCCAATTTCTGTTCTTTTGATTGTTATGAACTTATTAAAAATTAATGCCTATCTTATAACACATGAAGTCATGCAGAAGATTACAAACGTCTTTAACTGTTTAATGAAAAAAATTATTGATAAGATTAGCACATAATGTAAAAGGAACTTTTGCAAAGTTTTGAAAGGATCGTTTGAAAGGATCATGCTTAGATGTTTTATGTCCATAATCCATTAATCCATTTCATGCCATACAATCTGAAGTATGTCTGCGCACGACGCAAGCACATTACAAGGGTGTACTTTGCTTCCCATGGGGGTACATGCACATGTATGTACTCTCCAAACGCTTTCCATGCCCAAAACAACTGACGAACTCAAAGTATGAATTTTTTATGTGCTTTATGCAGATTATTTTTGATGTTTTATATTTTGGGGTTTTTATTTCATTCTCAGATTAAATAACTTTTATATATATCAGAATAGAGGTTTAACTAATTATAGAGCAATTAGAAAAAAACAAATTAGAGAAATATAAATAGGTTATTTCACTTTTGTTATTAGTAGTTTCTTAGTTACTTTTAGCAACTTATGAATACGAAGCTTGTAAGGAAATCTGTTATAAAAGGGGGCATAAGACAAAAACACACATTATTTTTTCAAATGGACTATTTATGTGAGTGCATTGAATTTATTATTTTAATTAATTGCCTATTTCCAAATATTTAGGACAAGACAGGGAAGGAAAAAAACAACATATTATACATAAATTCAAATTGAATTATTTTTTTAGAGGTTTTATAAAATCTCAAACATAAGGGAACAATATAAAGGTTTGTTTTAAAAAAGGACGATGAAGTTTTTTATTCGTTGTTGTTTAGAAAAAATGATAACACTTCTTCACTAACAACAAAAATAGTTGATGTTTGTATTTTCCTTTCTCTTAAAAATAGAAAGTTAACTTCTTTTCCTGAGAAGAAGCTCTAAAAGAGAGCTCGGAATGCATCACGCATGCCAAACCAGCATGTTGAAAATGAAATGGCTTTCTCAGGAAAATAGCATAAGAAAGCAAATGAAGGAAATCAGAAGCCTTTCTTGTCTACATAGCAACTGCGGAGATCCGAATCTCGGACGATTTAACTTTGTGAAAGGGGGAGAAATTCATTTTTAAACCTTTCAAGTGGACTGCAGATGCAAGAAATTCTACACGAGAATAAACAAACACGTCATAAGAATTCAAATCACGTAACCGGAGTACATGTAGTAAAAAAAAGTACCATCTCGAAACTCAAACCAAAATAGGCTCATTTGAAACTCTAACTGAATGACGAACATGTCTGAGGGAAATGGTATACGTGAAATACAGGAAGCGCTTTTGTTGAAAATCAAAAAAAATTATTTAAAGCCAAAGTTTTAAAAAGTTAAAAAAAAATATTATACAAACTCAAATCACTACAAAATCTTTTCTAGGAAATCATTATAATCAATGTGTACAGACACTGCTCTACCTGAGTAATAAAAGTTTTAACACATAGACTATAATTCTATAAAAACTGAATATTACAATGAATAAATATAAGAATTAGAGAGAAAATAGGAAAAAAATGGATAGGATCCAAAGAGTTTATAAACTGAAAATTTGTGCTTTTATTGTGCCTAATAAAAACAAGATAAGAATTCCCGAAGAAAAAAATTTAACTTTGAACATTGGTAAAATCAAGGAAGTATAGATATAACTAAATAGTGAAAAGCTTTAATATTTCGTCACAAAAAGAGAATTAATGTAAAAATTGATTAAATTAATGTTATGGAATTATACGGCAATGTATTTGGTATTGCTGAATTTCTTTGATGTAAGATGTTAAAAAAATGTTCTTTGAATATATTATCTGAAGTTATGGCAGATTTTTTTTTTTTAGTTTTCTCCTCATAACTTTCAAAGTAAAAAATATTCGTGTGTCATTTTATAATGCAAAAACATGTCAATGCTTAATGATCAAAATCTGAAAACTAGATTTATTTTTCGATGGTGAGTAGGCCAGCTTTAAAATAATTGAGGCTTTTGTTTACTTACAATTAAGGTAATAATACAGAAAAGAACACTAGTGAAGAAACTCCCTTTTTAAACGTTGCTGCTCTTTCTTGAGATATAATTGTACGCATAAAGATATTGACTAAAAGATCATGTTGAACAAAACAATGCAAAATTTTTAGGATGGCCTATTTTGCATATGTTTCTATCAAAATTTTGAATTATTTTTTGAGGATGAATTTAAGACTAAGTTACGCATATTATTTATTTGAAACAATTAAAATTTAATAAATAAACCATCCATGGTATTTATTAAATAACTGTTCCGTTTATTTGTGTTTAGTATAATGATAATTTGGAAATCTTAACTTTAAAGGAATTTATTTTAATCAGTAAACATTAATTTAAGTTATCCGAACACATTTGGAGAACCATTTTAGAAAATTATGTAGACATACTTTGACCATGTTTCTGAGTTTAAGACTATTTAAAATTAGTAATAGGATTTCATTATTTGAAAAAAACGTTACCAATTGTCATTTAATAGAATTAATTTAAGAACATTCTTATAAAATTTGAAATTGGCTGCACCAAAAATTATAATTATCATTCTAACAAAACTTAGACCAAAATAAACTATATAGTTTTATCTAGATAATGAATTATAATCGTATGGTTTTAGTAATAAACAAAAATTTTACAGCCAGTCGAAAATGTATCAATATTTTTTTAGTAAATTTATGACATTATTATTCAAACAATAAGCTGAATTAAACAATAATCCCTCGATCTAAATTCTTTTAATCCATTTCCCAGAAAATAGCACTAACACAAAATTCATCAATTTTCACAGTAATATGATTATTATATTTTGAGTTATTTGATTTGAAGTGAGAACAAATGAGTCAAAACCAGTTTTCAGAAAAAGGCATATTTACAGTAACATGTTTTAATAATAATGGGCATATAAACTTAAAATTCACCACATTTATAGGGTATGATCTAATAGAAATGTTCAAATTTCTTCCTCCGCATCTTCAATTATTTTCCTTTTTTTAATCATTTTAATTTTTTTCAGACAGTGTTTGCATTTGGTAGTTAGTGCTCTTATAGTCATTTATTCTTTCTTTGTCGAGGTAATCAAATGCTCTAATTGAATTTGCACTAAGATATACTCCAAAAACCTTAAGGCTAATCAGTAATCCTATGAAACTTACGTTGAAATTGCAGACATAAACATCCCTGGTCTGAGGAGTCAGATCTCATCAAAGCCATATTTAGGTACAAATTTCCACAAAATACCTTGAAAACTCTCCTTGGCACTTTGTGTTTTTCTGTCCAAAGCGTTTACCGTATTTAATAACAAATTTGTTTTTATACTAATTTTAAACATGTTTTTGACCATTAACATCGGTATATCTTGTTATTTAAATTACTTCCGGTTTATCGATCATTAAGAGAATAATAATATCTTGATTTCTAATTAACGTAGAGACATATATAAACATGTTTTAGATAGCTCAAAGACTGGTCTATCCAACAAAGGACTTTTCAAAAAATTTCATTTTATACGAAAATCAACCTTTTCAATCTGTTCAAATTCCTTAAACTCGGAATTCTCTACCTTTTCTGACAACGCCTCAGTGACATATAAGGAAATTGATTCAACGGTTTGCAGCTTGACTTTGCGAGTTCCAGATTTGCTGCTCTCTGCGATATTTCCATGTTTGTATGCATTTGATTTTTTTCGAGTGTATTCTCCTTAAGTGAAGCAATTATTTAAGGGCACAGCAAAGTATTCCCAGACTTTTCCCATCTCGTCCATGCCGAGATCTTACCTGACAGAATAAGCGCTGGCCCTCATACCGATGGGACTTCCTTAAACGCATTAGCAAGAGAATGATGCATTGCTTTCCGTGAGCAGAATTCGCTAATTTATTTGCGATCCTCTTTGGTCGGCGCGGATTACACGCCGGAAGAATTTAGTCCAATCACAGAGCAGTCCGCTGGGAGAGTTTCTCACCGAAGATGCGTCAAAAGTAAACAAAGGAACAGTCAATGGAATAGAGATCTATTATTGACCCTCTTCGAACAGATAAGAATTGACATTTGTAAAACCTGATCTGATTAGGCTATTGTTATCAAACAATTCTTTTTTACAAAAGTTTTTTTATAACAATCTTCTGCCTTCTGTCCCTTTAAGTCTAATATGTATACAAGAGAGATTGTAAACGTTAATTTATTTGTATGCAATAATTTAGTTTTTTTTTGTATGAAATAGTTTAGGCGAAGAAAGATTGGCTTGGTTTCCTTTAAACTTTTAGTACATGATGGAAGGACAAATGTTTCAATATATGATGAACATTTATCGGTAAAGTCACAGAAATAACAAGATAGGCTTACAGTACTGATGGCTAAATAACTGTCCCTTTCAACTCGTACAGACGAATGGCCTTGTTTGTTTAGAAATGCACGTTCAAATAGCTTAGAGGCTGCATACTTTGCCTATTCGTGCTGGTATTTTTAGGTTCGCTTAATACTAAAATAGATATTTTCCGAAAAAAGGGATATATTTAACTGATGATACTTCTTATTGCTTGAAATTTTAGCTTTCTTATTTTTGGTTTGGATATCCAAGTTTCGAATTACAAAGTGCGATTTCAATTAATGACAATTTATCGATTTCATCACACAGCTCAATTTAATCGAAACTTTTTTTGTTCTTTCAAATTTCAAATAAAGCTGAAATGGTTTTCTTTCAAACCTTTACTCCAAATAGCACAGAATAGTAAGCATCAAAATAATAGGATTAACACCAGAGTTGGATTTTATTTTTGGCTTCCTACAGATTTATCACTTACGTGCATACTGATAAATTTACGATTGTTTAAAGCGAGATAATTTCATGTTCGTATTAGTAAAAAAATTAACTATTCAGGTCAATCATTCGGCAAATTATTCAAAAGCTTTCATTAAAAGAGAACAAGAGCTTAAACATGAATTTTAATGCCAATGTTCTATAAATATAAAGTTGTTATTTTCAGAAACCTGTTGATGATTCCTATTATGTATCCAGCAATATCTTAAATAATGATGGATATATCGTTAGTTTATTTTGATTCACACTACGTATGAAGTGAGACTTAAACTGATTCTGGTAGAGCTTTCTTTCATTCCCGTCGAACTATTAGTACAAGTATTGTTTTAAGAAATTGAAATTGTTCTTCTTGAGCAAGAGTTTAGGTATTTCATTTGATTTATTATTTCATCATTAGATAATATGAAAGTGAATACATACGTCTTTATTTTTTAAATGAAACCTTGCAATAATCTTTCGTTATGCGTAAATTATCCATGAAACTTACTACGAAAGTCTCGCTTAAACACCTGCCAGGGTTATGGATAAATAACCTAAACCGATAAACTCGGTAATTAATAAGATTTGTAGAGAAACATTAGATATTACTTTCCTACAAAAGAGTCTCATTAAACATTTTAATCATCGAGCACCTGTAAAAATTTAAAAGTATGAAGAATAATCTCTAAAATGTTGAGTTTTGTAAGCAATAAATTTTTTAAGGATAGCACTTAGAGTAATAAGTTTTATTAAAATTTCCATTATAATTCTTTTGTTATAATTTAGTTAGAATATGAATAAAATTTAGGGAATAAATGACAAGCATGGTAAAATGGATTGTAGCACATATCATGTTTCAATACCTCTCTCCCTCACACACACTCGCATATATGTATATGTGTGTGTGCAGTCGCGCATATACATAATGGTAATGATTAGAAAACTGATATGAGAAGTGTTATTTGTTAAGTGACAAATTTCTGTGCACACTAAAAGGATTCATTTGAGAAATGTACAAAATAAACTGAAGAAGTAGAGTCACTATTGTTTGTTTTTCCTTACATTAAGAATCACTAGAAATTGAAATACATTTTAAAATAAATTTTATAACTCATTTGACATTAAGAATTATAGAAACCTTTAAATAAGAGAAAAAAGTTTCTGAGATGAGTTAATTCTGGCAATTTTATTTTGTTTTGAAAAAGCCTACGTAGCAAGATCAACAACATTAAAAGCAAATAATATTATAAAAATAAATATAATAATAAAATAAATTATAAAATAATTAATTAAATATTATATTATATATTAAAAATATATATTATAAAATATAATACAATAAAATAAAAACTATTACTGTAATTATAAATAATAATAATAATTTTCTTGCATCTTAATTATGCTTATACAGCTTCAATCCAAACAACATGATATAAAAATAAAGAAAAATTTTGGAATTTCATTTTCTTCGTACCGCAGAAACTTACCAAAACTGTTTCGAGATTTTATTTCTCCTGCAAGAAGAAAACACATCCTCCTAACTTTGTTGTGGCATAAGAAAAACAAAAAGAATTCAAAATATTGTTCAAACGTTTCTCCTTTAAAAGCACTTCTACAAACATCGGGTGACACATTTTTCTATTTCCAGTTTGCACATGCACAAAAGAAAATAAATGAGGAAACTCTGTTCAAAAGGCTTCACAGCAGAAAGCATGAAAGCAAGATATTTCTCCCGACCCATTCTTCCCCGTTAGCAGTACAAAAATCAAGCGTCGAAGAATGAAACCTCCTCGTTCTCCACCATTAATATCCGACGCCGTCATTTTTCAGAGACTTTTTTCCCAGTTACTCATTTCGAACTTTCGTTGGGCCGGAGAGCCCGCCGAGATAAATTGAATTCAGTACAATGCGGCTGCTGCGAGATAAATGATGGAGAGCAATCTGACACGATGCGCGAATTCAAACTGGGAAACAAAGTATTCATAAAAGATACATGGCGGGTGGGTAAGTGGGGTGTTTTGTCGCGTTCAATTTGAGGGATGGAGTCCCTTCGAATTCTTTCGCGTCTCGGTCTGTCGAAGGTGGAAGTTCGAAAAAGGAAGGAATCTTTCATCCGAATCTTCCATTTCATGTTGAGACCCATTTTTGTAGAACAGCATACTGGAAGTTCTTTTACATAGATATTTTATTACGTAGGATTTCACGTAGATATTTTTAACAAATTTATCCTTCAAATTTATAACATTTTTTTGTTTTCTGAAGAACTGGTTTTAATTGGTTTTAACAGAATGGTTTCAATTTCTTTCTGTAATACGGTTTTATTAAGTAAAGAGGCCGAAAGTTAAGGAATTAATATGATCCTCCATTCTTTTTATTAAAGCAAACGTCATACTTCTTACACTAATTTAATTTCCATTTTTTAAAAAAAAATTATGACCTACTTGGTTGCTTCAGGTATCACACTTTTCTTTTTAATGTAGACGTCATCGCATCGGTCATGCTCGTTTTACTCATAAATACCTATTGTGGGGTGAGAGAGCACCGAGATGCCCTTCATGTAATGTTGATTTTACTGTTGCACATATCCTGGCTGAGTGCACAAAATTCTCATCGCATGACATATTTTAACTCACCTTCACTTAACTTACGAGAATGGGTGGGAGAACCTCCCCATAAGTATATTTTAACTATTTAAAGAATATTGGATTTTACCATATTATATAGCTGTTCTCTAACAATGGACTTGTTTTGCCTGACTGATCTCTCGGTTTGATTGCTGCTGTTTTACCGATTTGATTTTTAATATACTTTAAATATTTTAATTTCTCACTTGGTGTAATTTTAAACCATTTGATTGGCGCAGTAAAGCCTACATTTGACCCTTGTGCCATTAAAATTAAATTAATCAACCAACCTTTTAAATCTAGAAATAAAAAGAAGTAGAGGAAAATTATAAAATTGTTGAATTTTAGCTTTTATATTTTACACTCCCTCTGCAAAATGAAGTTGAAAAGTCTGTTCATGTGCTAATAAAGATATTTAAAAAAAGAGTTGTATCAATATTAATATTAGTTTTTATTATTGACAATCACTTATTAAATATCACAAGTTGAGTTAGCTGGCATCTACTTTATGCCATAGAACTTTATATTCTAGCCTAATACAACTAGTAAAACTGGAAATTGTGCTGAGGAACAACAGGAATCTCAGCTTAAATCAGCAGTACTTAATATGCAATATGATTTGAACGCGTATTATAGAAAATGCAGTGGGCCAATACAGCAAGCATTCAATTTTGAAGTTGAAAAATAATGTACATTTATGTAGTATTGCTCTTTGATGATGCTCTTACAAAAAAATCATTAAATGGAAATGGAAAATGACTATTAAATGGAAAATGGCTTAAAAAATTTTCATAAATTTTGCATTTTTTTAACTGAGAAACAACAATTTATGTGCTTTCATCTTCAAAAGCCTCCAAATAGTTATGGGGGAAATGCGGCTGATGAAGACACATGTTTACTGTCACTGTTCTCTGATTCAGGTCCAAATTACAATCTGGGGATGACCAAACTGAAATGTATGAATGAAGTCCGCCCATAAAAAGGGTTTTGACGCGTGAGTAGCTTACTCGTACTCTTGGCGCAACTGAAGAAATAAGAGACGCTCACAAGATTTAAATAACCAACAGGAAACTCTGAGCAGGTTTGTCACGTTTCATAGGTCACAACACAACAACAACGATGTCACAATAGACGCACTTGAGTTACCACTTTTGTGTTAGTGTTATAGCTTAGGAGGGAAGATTCAATGGTAAGAGGTAGCTCGCATAAGGAATGAAAAATAATGCTATAACATAATTTAAGCAGAAAATAAAAAATATATAAAATTATATTGAATTCTAAAATATTTAAACACAGTTTTAAAAATTTATTGAAAGTTATTTTAGAAAACTAAGGACTGCTCTGAAATAAAAAAGAGAAGAACCGCTCCTCTGATTTTAAAAAAGATGTAAATACATTAATCAAAAACATTTTATCAGAAACTTTTTAGTTTTAGAAATGAAATTGCCTTTTGCAGATACATCTCAAAACGCATGGAAATATAAACTTAAAAAAGGTATTTGAAAATATATAAAGCATTTTTAACATTTTTTAAACATTTAAACAATGTGCCAAAATCTTACAAATGAGTTTATTTCCTTCATTCTTTTTTCTGAAAGGTGAGTCGATTCAATTTAGATTTTTACCACATGAATAGCGCAATGTTAAAACATGAAGTAAAAGTAAGAAATATTTTTTTTAACTCTATAAAAAATAGAAGTTATTCTTAAAACAATAAATGGGTCTTTCCGTTTGACTTTTATGAAGCAATATTTCATATCTTCAAAAAAATTTAAAAAAAAAAATAGTAACTTAAATTAGGGACAAATGAAAGCTTTTTCCTGCAAAGAAAATGGATATAAATTTAAATGTGTGAAATATTTGCAGTCGACGTGTATGATTACAGCCATCACTCCAAATTTCCTCACGTTTGAATGTCTATTATATAAAGAAACTTCTTTATAAAACACTTATCTTTCCGTTTCATAAATCTTTCGCATTTACAAGTTTCAAAAGTGCATTTGCGATCGATGAATTGCCTACAAAAATGCATATAAGTGTGTATTTTAATCTACTAATTTTAAAAGAAGATTTTTTAATGAAACTATTTTTATAAAACAATAGAATAATGGACTCGCTTTGTCTATTTTTCTAGATCTGCTATTGCTGCGACAATCTGCTCAAGATATCTTTCAACAGCCTGTTTTTTAATCATTCTCAGATTAACCATAGAAGGAAGACAATATAAAAAAACTATTCGAGGATTGTAACTGAGAATAACTGCATAGATATTAAGAACATTTCTTTTGTCTTATCATTTCATTTCCGCGCAGTGTAAAATAGAGATTACTTTTACTATCTTTTGTAAAATAATATGCCAAATTGTTTTCAGGATTTTGATATATGGAGCATCAGAAATTATGCATAAATTTCTATTACACTATGTAATTAAAACAAATACTAAATGGATATTTATTATGTTCGATTGATACATGCAAATTATTTCTTCTTTTACTTCAATAAAAAAATATGTATCTAGTGAAATTATTAAAAACAGCCAATTTCAACTTTCTCATGAACAAAGAAAAATTACGTTACCATTATAACAATAGAATTTTGCAAATTTTCACATTTAAATCTTGATTCTGCAAAACATGTGTTTAGAAGTGTGTCAGTTTGTATGTGAAAAAAGCGACTGAAAGAAATTTAATTTAATTAATTAATTGAACAAAAATTAATTCGTTAATTAATTGAATTTAATTAATTAATCAAATTATTGTCTTCACACTAAATTTGCAGATTTTTAACAATTGTAGACCGAAGTCTAATCAAAGAAAATCTGTCTCTCGGTCCGATTTCAAGTTAAAGAGTTAACAAAATTAGTAATTATCTTTTATAGAATAACTAAAGTAGAGTAATTAAAAGAAGCGTGATTAAAATTTAATCCTGGATTCAGATCCAAATTGAAGATATGTATATAATTTTAAATCATTAAAGAGTTTGGCTTTCAATTGGTCTATTCTTTGCCTCGTGGTTATTCAAAAATGTAAGATTTAGAACAATGAAATTGTGCCTAAGGACTTTAGCATGTAAAGTGTAAATCTTTATCAAGTCTTGAATCACATCTGTCTAAGTGTTGATCACTCTGTTAGACTGTATTCCGGCAAGAAAATAAACGCATTGATTTAAATATAACAAATTTAATACTCAATCACGTGATTTTAATCTCAGCTTTTATCAAATTTTGGTTTTAGTCTTCGAAAAAAGACGTCTGAAATTCATATTCAGCTTTCAGCATGTGAATCGTAGCTCAACTATTACGCATGGAAATGGAAATTCTAAATAACGCCTGATAATTTCTTTCGTAACTATTGTTCAAACATTTATTGGAAAGTTTGTGAAAGAAAACCACAACCGCTAGAGGGTTTCTTTCAAAATGAACGAAGAAGAATTTAATATCTTGATAAGTCCTTTTTGAATTCGGTAAATAAGATCGATTGCATAGAAATTTTTAGAATTTCAATCTTTACCAATAGTAATTCTTGATAAATTTATATATAGTAATTCTTAGATTAAAAAGAAATAAGTAAGATCGAATATTGCATTTGAAAATGAAATACTGCATTACTTCATTAAGAAATGACTTCAATAAAAAATATATAAAGGCAAAAGAAAATTCTGTTTTCAGCAGTGTAGTCAATAAAGCTTAGAGATATTTCTTTCATCACACACTCTGCAATGTACTTAAATGAAAGGAAATCAAAATTCGAAAAGAGTTGAAGGCTGTAGTAGCAAAATTATTCATGTTGAAAATAAGATATGGTAAAATATTCAAAACTTGGAACTTACGTAGACTGCTTATGAAGACGGCTACAAGCAAAACTTTAAGTAATCTTCCCCTTTATAAGGTAGCAATGAATCAGGAAGAAGGCCACTACTTTTAGAGCAGAGCTGATTTTACACGAAAATTCATTATATTGCATCTATAAACATTAGTGTTTAGAATACGACCAATAATATTTACATGTTCCAGTCCGATTTCTAAGACTCTGTCAGTTGATTCGATGGCTAACCAACCTGGCTTAATCCTATCACACGTTGCTCTAATTTCCCTTAAGTCGTGTGTGGCCTACTAAAACGTATCTGAAGAAAGTTATACTTGCCATCTTAAATGTTGATACAATAGCAACTCCTTGCATTTATACGTATAAACTGGAAGCTGGTGAGTAAAAGCCTGATAATAAACATTGGGAGTACAAATTAATTGGGTCCGTTTTTTTTCGTTAAAAAAACATTTTATTTATTATCAAAATGAAAAAACGTGTTATTGAAAGTATTGTCCATCGGTAGCCACAACTTTTGTCCACCTTTCTGGCAATTTTCGGATTCCATCTCTGAAAATGAGTCCTCTCTGGACGCAAACCATGAATCGAGCCATTCTTGAATTTCTTCGAAAGAAGTGAAGTGGTGACCAGCCAAATCGCGATGCATACGTCGGAACAACCAATAATCAGAATGGGCAATGTCTGGCGAATACGGCGGGTGGGGTAGGACCTCCCATGTCAACGTTTCCAAGTAATTTTTAACGACAATTGCCACATGGGGCAATTGTCGTTTGCCACATGTTTTTTAATGCCAATTGCCACATGTGTTTTAAGCGCACGGAAATTGCTTGCTGAGTGACTCCCAATGATCCTGCAAGCTCTTGTTGCGTTTGGCACGGATCTTGATCGAGCAATTCCTCCAATTCGACGTCTTCGAACTTTTTCGGCTGGCCCGGGCACTCCTTGTCTTCGACACTAAAATCATCACTTTTGAAGCGTCGAAACCACTCTCTACATGATTTATCAGATGGCGCAGATTCACTATAAACTTCCACAAGCGATCGATGCGCTTCAGCGGCACTTTTCTTCCAATTAAAAAAGAAAATCAAAACTTCCCGCAAATGTTGTTTATTTAGCACAAAACTTGACATATTGAATGCTCAGAAAACCAATGTTGTTGTATAAAACTCGAAGCTTCGTTGACTGAATATGGTTGACAAAGGTCAAACCTTTCTAACAAAGCCACAAACATCTATCATTATTCAGTAAACAAATCAGCCAGAGCCATCTATTGAAAACGGACCGAATTAATTTGTACTCCCAATATTTTGGAATTGTTTTGGGCAAAGAATATTGGTTTGTATAAGAAAAGAACTATAAAAAAAGGTTATGCATTTTGCAGATTCTTTTCCTTTGCTGAAAATTGTCTGAATTCAGCGAAGCTTTTAAAGCAGATTCCAGCTTAAAAAAGACAAATCTAGCTTGCAGATGTCTCATCATACGCTTGGTTTTAGATTCAAGAGAATATTAAACTTCCGAGAGGAAACTGTGACTCTCAAACATGTGTTCTTACTAGAATTCAGGTCAATTAGGAGCTCATCTCTACCTCAATGCTGGTATGATATGAGTAGTTGAGGCAAGGTGTTCATCTAAATACGAGAAAAATTATCAGAACGCCCAGGTTATGGATACTGACAAATTACAACAGTACCGTCATGATGCGGCATCATGCATTTAGCTCAATAATATTTGGACGGAATCAGAAACACTTTGATCACTTAAGTGGATAATGATGAATTTCATTTGTGCTTAGAGTCATAATTATTTGACAATTTGCCTTTATTTTCTTGAATAAGAAATCGTATTTCATTGCTTCGTTTCTGCATTGCCTGGCATGTGAATGTGTATTTTCATATACTTAAGAGATTTCATTTCCAAATTAATGTTATATTCTAAGCAATAAAATATATTTTCATGTTGAATTTCATGAATGCATTTAAATATATTTATGCAAATAAAAATGAAGTTTAGAGGTACTAAGTTTTTCCGAATCCGTCAAGCATTTTATCAAAGGGAATCTAAGAAAAATCATTGAAAATGGTAATAAATGTGATTGAGGTGATTAAAGTGTGTGTTCAATTCATACAGTTAATTATAAACAAAATAATTAATAATATTTAAATAAATTATTTGAAAAAACTAAGACTTCCATAATCTTCAGATCAAATGAATCTTACTAGACAATTCCAGGAGTAGTAATAAAAAAAGGGGAAATCCACCAGTGTGTGGATTTTTTTTCTATTTAGTTCATCTTTATCTTTTTTTCTAAAAAATAATGTTCATACTACCCTTAAATAATTTAGATTCATTAAAATAAAAGGCTTAGCTGTACAAAGACAAATTTCAACTAATGTTCTCATAAATGATTTGAGAACGATGCCGATTTCTAAGCATGAGCATTTCGATATTCCTCTCACATGTAACAAAAACTTGTCATTTCTGTTACAACATTATTCTTCCTTAATCCTTAAGTTTCTGAAACTATCTTTTGCTCTATCATACTTGAAGCGAAATACCCCACCCACGTTTTTTTAAAACGAAAACATAATGGAAAGATACTAACTAAAGTTTTAGTTTTCAAATCTAACGACATTCTGCGTCATTCATCTTGCAATGTATTAACAAGCATGAAGATTGATTTTTTTTCTTTTTCTTCGGTTTTTTTTTGGGGGGGGGGGAGAAGACCAAAAATTCGAATTGTTATCGCTAACCCTTCCAACTCCCTTCAACGGTCTTTTTTTTGTTATTATCATCGGGGATTGATTTTCTCAACGTACCTATCAATTCTCTTCTTTCGATATCTACTTGACCCTTCCATTCCCTACTTTAAAAAAAAAAATGCCCTGGTTTTTGAAAATAAAAATAAATACATTAAGGCTTGAAGCATATCTGTGTTAACCACTGGTTTCACGCTTACAGATTGCAGATACTTTTAAAAAAAATTCTTTCAGTTTTTGGGAGGCAATCGTTATAATAATAGTAGTAACAACCATAATATCTCAAAATTTTATTTTTCTGCTGCATGGCGGGTAGAAGTAGGTCAAAATAAATATCGTCATCCTCAATCATTTCTTTTCGAATGATTTTTTTTTGCTTGTGTTTGAGTGAAAGAGATAGGAGGTTACTGTATTAGGCTTAAGTAAATTCCTTATGTCAGGCTTCCCAAATTTCTATGTGAAATCCAAGAATGAATTATTTTAATTCTTAATAATATGATACAATTGCTTAGATTAATAACGCTGAATAAAAGTTACAGAAATTTCGATATTTTTTTTCTTTGAAAATGTGATTACCCAACATTATTATAACAGCTAATTTCTTTTAACTTAAGGAAATGTCATTTTCTACACTTTAAAGAGTAAATACACACATGAAACTTCAAAAATCGTTCAAAATATCGAGTATTTTTTATTTCTTCAAAACATTCTATGCTCCTTTAGATTTCAAACGATTCCAAGATGTCAATAATCGTTATAAGGATTTTTCTTGAGATACTTTCACTAAAAACTCTAGGTCTTTTTAAAAATTCCTTTTATGAAAAAAGAAATTTTTCCACCATGTTGTGAAATTCAAACAATCATAACTCAACAATAAATAACTCGGATTATCATTTGAATACGAGTATTTACATTTAATAGCAAGAAAAGGTCTTCCCCTGTTATAAGAGATTTATCAAAACCATTTATCAAAGTTATGCTTTTTTGCCTTTTACTTTGCTTATTCTTTTAAAACCTGAAGAAAATGAGACACAACATCATCTTTAATTGCACTTGTAACATGCATTAGGTGATGATTTAAACCAGATCTTCTCCTCTTTAAAATCGCCTCCACTTCGTGCTTGACTCCGTCATGCAACTCCGTCAGCTCTACCGCAGTTTGAGCTTGCATTTAAGCTCTAATATTATTGAAATAATTCTTTCTCATATGTATTATGAAATCGTATTTCGCATTTTTTTTAATGATTCAATTAAATATACATTTTACAACCCCATTTTTAATTGGAAAAAAAAATCCATCCACAAACAAACATTGAACTCGTTTTGATAGTCTATATTTGGGCAAGATTCTGAATGTGACATGAGGATGGCACTTTCTTACTCATTTCATAAAACATCAAGTGTTAAGGGAATCATTAGAAAAATTGACACTCATTACGTTGGTTTGACTTACTCGCTGTTGACGTACTCGATATGCTTTTTGATTGAGCATGTTAGTTGTATTTTTCTAATTGGCTGACAATAAAAAGAGACATTTTTACAGTTACTTGGTGTGAGAAGGGATTTTAAAGTACCCTAATGGGACTCACTAATTTTAACTTCTTTCTAAAATATGCAAAACCCCTTTTAAAATAGCTCATTCATTCTGCAATTTTAGATTACGGAACTATTATAGCAGAAACATTCCGCGATACCTTTCCTATTTATCTATAAAAAAAAATTCTAGGATGAATCCCTTAATTTCATGATTAATTATTTTAAAGGAATCATTAGTTTTGTCAAAAATATTGAAGACTTTATTTTGACTTCTTATCCAATATGAATCCTTTTTAATATCACAGATTCAATCATAAGGCCACTGATTTTCTTATAGAAATTCTCTACGTAATGAGCAAAAACTTTCTCTAATAGCTAATAATGTTGGATGTTGACGATTATATATCTTTTGTTTTTGTCTATTAATGCCTTTTTACCAGGATTTACCTGAGGAAACTGAAGCATTTTAATGAAGCATTTATATAAAAGGTTTTGTATATAACTCTCACAATTTTTATGAGCATTTTCTTTTTTGTATTTTTCAAAAGCAAGTTTACTTTTAATCAGACATCCTGTTTTCACATGATTGGGATGTACTATTTCATTTTTCTTCTAGATGGACGACATTTCTTTTTATATCCCAGGCATTTTTGATGGTATTATTAATATTTTTTAATATCGGAAATCCGTGCAATTTTTAATACTTAAAAGTGATTTTTGATTTCCTGTTTTGACAGCCCAATTTTTATTGCTCTTTTAAACAAAATGTCTGTGGTATAGATGATTATTCTAATGATCTACAAGAATTTAGTTGTCACACTTAAATATGTCTTTAATAACTTTGCTAATATGTTAACTATGCCTGGAAATATTTTATTATTAAAATTATTGGTAATAAGTTATTTTTTGGATATTAAAAATGAAGTATCATTTAGATAATTTAATGAATAAATCCCTTATTGTTTAAACTTTTTCAGGAAAAACCAAAGAATCTCCACTATTGAAGAAAAAATGAAAGCCAAATTCAAGTAAAGTATACAGTGAAATAAAGTCATAATATGTAATGTTTTATAGATTTAGAAATGTTCGAGTTAATATAATGGTACGCACTGCTGAGTTTTAAATGACATCATGAAGTAAAACGAATTTATACTTTGAAGAATTAAAAATTAAAACATTTATCTTAAAACTCTATAACTCTTGATCTTGTTTATTTTTTAGTTCTTCTGCTTTCAGCTATTTGAACGATATTTGAAAAGAAATCTGCCTTTTTTTAAGGTACAATGTATTGTTAATGTGATGTTTTGTAGATTCTGAAATGTTCTATAGTGCCACACGATGGCGAATATTCTGGTGTGCTGAAAGGAAAGAAAACCAATGCTCGTGAATTGAATGTTCCAAATGAATCAATTTCAAAAGCAGTTATGAATTGGACTGTCAAAACCGTCAGTGAAACTGAAATTAAGGACACAACAGATGTTACTGTTATAGGACAATTTAATTTCAACAAAGCGACCTTTAAAACTGTTATTTCAATGCTTCTTTGTTTCATATCAACACTTTTGCGATTGCAGATGTGTCTTAATGTTTTAAAATTGCCTAGGAGCTCTGAAAACTATTTTAAATGAATTCATTTTTCTCGAAACATGAACCACTTCAAAATGTATTTTGTCTCTTTATAAATTGTTTCAATAATTTACATTGGATATTTTGTATTAATAAACATTTATTTAATATAATTAAAATGGATTTAATAAATATATTTTTTATAAAAATTAATAAATAAACATTAAAAGTCTTGATACTTTAAGATAATTGTATTCCTCAAATAAATTGGAATTAATAATAAAGGAATTACGGGTAAACATTTATTAATTTATTGCCTTCTAATATGTATGTCTGATTATTTTTCTGAAAAATAACATTTTTCTTGTTAGCTGACATTAGTTGCAAAAGTTTCATCCAGACATGTAATAATTTATATGTCTGCGATGAAACATTTACAACTATTTTTCTGAATTGAATTTTTCCAAAATGCTATCTTGAAAACATATTAAACATAAATACGGATAATTCAACTATTTTCTTTTGTGTTAGCTAAAAATTGTCAGCTTAATATAATTTATTTTTAAACGTTTTTAAAAAAAATTATAACTTAAATATTTAGAAACTACTAAAAGTGTCAAAGGTGTCTTTATACTTGAAAAAGCATAAACTGATTCTTGCATATTATATATTTTAAGAAAAATAAAAACTATTATAAAAGATATAATAAAAGAGAAAGTTATTAAATTTTCGGGAATGCGAAATTATCTTTTTAGCTATTTAATTTAGAGCTGTTTTAAACTGCAAATTTTTAATCGGGTATTTGCAAAAAAGGGGACATATCAAGTTGGGAAGAATTCTGAGTTGTTGACAAAACAATTTATTCAGTTTTAGAGTTCATTTTTGTACCTGAAAGAGATGAGTAGTTTTATAAACAGAGTATTAGATTCAGAATAGCGAACAGCGTTCGAATGTTAATTTGATGTACTTCATTGTCGAAATAGAAGAAAGCGTAAAATGCCATGTATACAAATTAGAAGCATGGAAGGATGCTTAAAAGATTGAATTACTCCTTAATGATCTTTTAAATTATTTTCTATATTTCTCTAGTGTTTTTTTTAAACAAACGATATTCTCTTAGGGAACTTAATTCTGCAATGTGTAATTAAAATTAAAACAAAACTCTAATTAGAACTAAACAATCTTTTTGTTACGTAGAAGCACAAGCAGTCTCTCAAGCATCGAGCGAAAGTAATGGACATAGAAGGAGATAATCTTTCGGAGACAATTAGAAAAAAGAGATTTCAAGCAATCTTCTAACATATAAGAATGAATTTTTGTTTGTTTGTATCTTCCGCGTTACCGTACCACTCAACCGATTGCGATAAAATTACGCCAACTTATTTGAGCTTACGAGATGGCTATTTTTCGGATATATTTGCTGCATCTATTAACCAACGATTAACCTCGAAATAACTTGCCAAGGAGACACAATAGATTCAATAAAGATGCTGAATTCAAGTTAGAGATTAATATTTCGTAGGTATTGTAAGAGAATGCTGTGTAAGTTGTTCTCTGAGGTAACAGCTTTATTAGAGAGTGTGTGAGAAAGTTTTAGGGAAACCAATCCTACTGTTTGAAATTTTAATTAAAAATTTAACAAAGGTTTAGCGTTTTTCACAGTATTTTACGGAAATATTTGAGTACAAACAAAGATTTTACACCATCTTAATTTTCAAAATATTATTAATTCAACTATATCAACGATTTTATGGCATAAATACATTTTCTGTGTTTCAACCATTTTAAAAGAAAATATTTGAAGCACATTTTTCTAACATTAATCTTCAGAATTCTGAACGAATTTTATACGAATCACGGAAGATACAGACAATAGTTTCTTCCCATGTAATTCTGAAAGAATGACAAACATTACAATTCTAAAAGAATATATAAATCTAATTTATAAAAATGAATGTATGTTCGTTTGTACATAATTAAAAAATTCTATATTAACTGTAATTTTGTTCCCCATGTAGCAGCAAATAATTATATATATATATATATGGAAATGGAACCAGAAAATAGAAATTGAAACTAAAAAACTATTTCATATAATTAAACTATAAAACTATTTCATATAAAAAATTTTAAGAAAATTGTTAAAAAAACTAAATTAAATTTTTTTATCTTGTTCGAATACGAAATTGTTTTTTAGTTTCAATTCCTATTTTTCGGTTTTTCCGTAATTAGTTTCGTTTCCTCCTATATTGCTAAAGTGTGTGTGTGTATAAGAGGACTTGTACTAAATTAAATAATTAGAATCTCAGACGTCTTGATATGTAAGCTTCATTGCACGTAACTTACATGTAATACTCAGTGACAACGTTCTCATACGATAAAAAAACGCATTAAATTGTAAAAAAATGACGGCTAATTTAAAGAAGATTCTTACGGATTGCTGTGACTCTGCAATATACAAGGAGAAATTCTTTGCAGCAGTAAATTAAGAAAAAAATGAAAGAAAAGAATAAATGAAAAGGAAAGAAAATACTAACTTTTAAACTGAAATACGGGTGATTAAACCCTAGATTATATTCATTTTTTAAAAATCTATTCTTAATCATTACCCCAGTGTTAACAACTGAGCTTTAGAGTTAATGTTGGTTAAAATTGCACGTTGCACCCTCTAGTTAATCTCTCTTCCCGAAACCTCACATGCACAAAAATGGAAGAATTGTTTTCCCTCTAATTAAACCTACTTTTCGCTGCATACAATTCCACAGAAAGACCTCTTCTTTTAAAGATAAGTTGTCTTTATGGAAACTGAGCGTGAATTTTTAAAGAGCGAGGGGGGGAAAAAGTTCACGACTCATGAAAATCCCTTACTTTCGATCTAAGTGCTCCCTTAATTGCTACCTCGCGTCCATTCCCAGTGTAAGCAATTACTATGTTTTCAACGGAATGGCTTTTTGTCTAGAAATTTCAAACAGGAATATTATGATTTTTACATGAATATGCATGCGATTCATCTGCATGTTTAAAATAATTTATTTGAATTAATCGACTAAGACTGCATAATATCTTTGAAACATGCTCCACTGCTCTCCTTAATGATGATTTTTCAGCAGTTTACTGAACTTTGTATCTGAAAGAGTTTCTTTCTCTTTTGGTTCCTGGTGAAAACGTAAGTTCAGTCGAAAGATAGTTTTAAAAAAACCCATTCAAGTCATGAGTTTTATTTAAATTAAGGCAGAAGTTTACAAGCACCAGATTTCGGTTGAGTATTGAATGTTTAATCTTTTTATACAAAAGAGTTACTTATGGAATTTGTTTAATTTCTAAACCTATACGAAAGGATTCTAGCTCTAAATTTGAAACTGATGACAAAATACTTGCAAATACGATCATTGCTTGAAAGAAATCTCATATTTGTCCATATGGGTGTAAAAAGGATTTGCTTTTCTAATTGAAGGCATCTGATGCGTTATTGCTAGTATGTATCCTTTTTCTTAATTGTATAACTCTATTAATAATAAATAGTTTAGCTTATTTATTAATAGCTTAATATTGCGATTTCCAAATTACCAATTTTAAGATGTCAGTTTAACATTTCCGATTGCATTATTAAATTGAATTTTCACAGATTGCGATTATTTTTAATCTGATTTAATTACTTCGTATGACATTGCGTTGAAATTGATGTGTTACTATAGCGTTCATTCCAAAACCACAGTTTATTATCTCAGTTTCATAATTTTTCATTATATTAAATTTTTTTAGTGATTTTTCCATTCCTAAAAGCAATTGATGGGGGAAATGCTCTGTGATGATTGAGTTTTATTTGAATTTAAATTATATTCCAAAGTTGAATGATTTGCTTGAATGAACAGATATGTTTCGTTTTCAATTCGTTGGAATCAGTTGCGTCGACTTATCTGCTTCTAAAATGATATATTTCCTTTTTTTTAAATCTTTTTTTCTTAATTCATGGTTTTTTCAAATGTATTGCAAATCCATGCATGGCAAACTGGCATATTCATAGAAACTACAAGCCTTAGGCAGTGCAACATGTATCCAAATAGAGAAGAATTCTTCTTTCTGAACGGACTGTAGATAAATTTGCATTGCCCAAGCATGCGGTTGCTTTCTAGAAATTGTATAAATTTGCCATCACAGTTACACGTGCCACTTTCTCGGTGCGTGTAAAAATCTGAATTTCAGGGAAAACAATTGGCGCTCTGATGTATGTATTAATGACGCGTGGAACACGTCACTTCCAAGATAAATTATGCACTGTTTATAATGATATGAGGCCGGGGTGACCTGGTGGTAAGGTCTCGACTTCCGAACCACAAGGTTTCAGGTTCGAGATTCCACCGAAGAACCATCGTTTAAGGGGGGTCTCTTGCGCGTTATTTCTGTCAGGCCATACTTTCTCCGTGTGGTGTGGCGAGGGGGGGGCACTACAGATGTCGTCCTCGTCATCTGACCGTGGCTTAAAATGATGTGGTCCGTCCCAAAACATCTCTAGTGTTGCTTTACAATGGCGCGTTAAAATAACTGAACTAAACTGTTTATAATGATAATGGCCTGTCATTTTCCTTCATCTCCAATACAGTAATAGAAAGAATATAATTTGCACATATCTGAAGACATTTTTCGTGAAATGTGGAAGATTCAAATATGGACAGGAATTTTAAAACAAGAATCTACAATTTAGCTTTGATAATGCTTGGTGATTAGTGACTGGTAATCGCGAACAAAGTGTTTTTAGATTCTGAGTATCAACAACATGTACTGCTACATTTTCGATATATTTCGGACAGAATTACAACATGAATGATTTTTTTTGCTCAATGGACAATCAAATTTTCTTAAGATAAAGATCGTGCAAAAAATTCATTTGCAATCAAATAAGGCTAATTGTCAATAACGGAGTCTGAAAAATATTCTTAGATGCCACAGGAGGAACTAGTGATGCATTTCTTATTAGAAGGATTTTGGAAACAATTTGATCCGAAAATAACATAAACTTGGTTCTTGCATTACCCAAAATAGATCTGACATTTTTCCTGATAGAACGTCTTATTTCGCTTTGAAATAGCCGTTATATCTCCATGAAATCGCCATAAATTGAGAGTTACATGTGGAATTGAGAATTATTTAGACTTAATGTCAGACATTTTCAAACCATCTGGGATTGCAAAAGCAATGAAGAAGAGTACTCATTAGCTGGAATGTATGTAGAATGGTGCCCAAAAAATTGCTTGAGACTCTTGATCGGTCAATGCAAGATTCGCATTGAAAAATCAGACCAATTGGGGTTAGTTAGTTAGTTGGTGTGTTTTGGTTCAAGGGCCAGATTTGGCCATGCTGCATCAATAGCATGGTACAAGTTACTTGTCAAATGGTATGGGGATTATATCAGTAAAAACCAAATGCACATTTTTAAAATACTAAAAATTTACTATATTAAACCAGGTGAAAAGTATAAAAGGACTAAATATTTAAATAAGATGATAAAATCCAGACCAATTAGATTTGATCTGATTGGACCAAGCATTAATATTGCTTGAAAGTGTATTTCTGACAAACCTGTCATTGCTTGATCGACACAAGTGGGCGAAATAAATGCTTGCTTGAAATACTCCATTTTGTGACGATGCCTAACAACAATGAAAATAAATATAAATAAGCTTTTTCAGAAGTCTAATGATAGACCAGCTGACATATTCTTTCATCAATTACTGTAAATTGGGAATAAACGGGTGCCGGTTGATATGGCCTTATGACGTATTTCATTGCCTCATAACTTCGATCACTTGCTGACAACAAAAGAATTCATTGATTCTAATGAAAATATTGATTTGAACTAATATTCAATTGGCTGAATAAATCAGTTAATCTTGCCTCCAAGAACAAAGTCGTATCTGAACTTATAATGATTATTCAGTTTAACTTTTAAAGCGAAGCAGTGACATACGTGTCCGTCTACGCTATTGCGGAAGCGGTTAATTATCCGATATAATTTTTGAATTCATTCCATCTGCCCAGGAAAATAATAACGTCGTTTATGAATGTTGTAAAAAATCAACCGGTCAAGACTTTTCATTAGTATGCGGTTGCCAGTTGAAACAATAACGAGCAACAGCTTAGAAGCAATAATTTTCACAGGAACTATCAGCGATATCCTCATTCCTATGATTTCAAAAGCTATGCCATTTCAATTTCAAAGAACTTTGTGATTCTCAATCCGATTGTTGTTCCTAATCACCATCACAAATGTTCCAGGACAGTCTTTGTAACCGTACGGCTTAGATCTATCATTAAATTCTTTTCACATGGTTGCATTTCATACGTTGCATTTGCATACTGTAGAGTGAGGAAAACGATCTTTATATGTGCTTAGAAATGGGACTACAAAAATACTGTATACCCCCAGGCAAAAGTAATTTGAACATATCAAAAGCGTGTATTTCTAAATATATAGTTTATAAACAATTACAAAATTTGGAGCAGTAAGTGTATAAATAATGACACAGCTGGGAATGGTTGATTATATTAATGAAAATTTAAGTTGATGCTAATCCAGAATAATTATAAAGATATTTCTGAGGAATAACACTATTAACGTTTTATTTTCACACAATATCATTTCAATTTTGCGTGCATTTTTATTCCCATAATACTATTAAGTTTACAGCTTTGATCCATACTTTTTAGGTCGTAGAATTAATTATGTTACTTTATTTGAATGAAACATTTACGCTGAAATATCATTTCTACAAATCCATGTCATAATAATTAATTCATTACTGAAGAGGTCTTAGCAAATTATGTATGTTTCTAAGATTTATAATTTTAAAAATTATTACTTTAGGCTTTAATTTGTCAAGTCTATTATCCATAATAAATAGTAAAGTTTTGGGGACTTTTTTTCCTTAATTTCAACTTCTTACTGCTTATATTTTATTTGAAAAAATTACTATTTTGAAAAATTATTTATAGAGTCAGGCTATTAAATATATAATTAAATTTCTAATAATTTAAATTTTTGTGATTGCAACTGCTGAATCATTAGAAGGTGACGTCATTTACATACTTTTATATTGATTAATACATTTTAATTTAAAATCTACCGGAGCGTCAAATGAATGGCGTTATTCGAATCAAGCAAATCCCAGCATTATATGATAAAACTTCCTACAATTTATAAATTATTGTCTCACTAATAAAAAAAGATATACAAGAGATAAAATACGGAAATAACAACGAAAAATGAAATTGCTTAACCTTCAAGAACTTGGAAATTGCATTTTTGATATAAAAAAGGCTTTCAGAAAAAATTTTTCAACTAATGGCTAGCATTAATTTTCATGTATTCCATGACCAAAACAAATGGATAAAAAATAATTTCATTTATATGCAGATCATAAGATATTACATGTATTCAAAAGTAAGATATAAAGTTATTTTCCATTGCATGAGGACAAATCTTTCTAAATTATATTTTGCTTCTTTTTCCTTAAAAAAAGAATATTTATTGAACTCATTATCAACAGATTTTCGAATTCTATGTAAATTTAGTTTAATTGCACGAACTTTCCCTTTCGAAGCAGATTGTAGATTGGCTTTAAATGGAATTTGGAATCTTGAACAATGTGCTGGTGAAATGGGTAGAGACTGAGGCTATATTTCGCCCTCAAAATGTTGAGTTTTCCAGCGGGAAGGCTTCCAGGTCATGTAACCAGATGCATCATCAGGTGCATATCAGTAAGCACTAAGCTCATATGCAATACAAACCTTAAGTGAAAACCGAATTCATATCTGAACACTTCAAGCTGAAGCTGAAGCTTTACCATCTGGCTGCCTAGACACTCAGATTCAAAGTAAGTTTAGTTTAGTTATATTAACGTCCCGTTTTGAAGCAACACTAGGGCTATTTTAGGATGGATCTCGTCATTTTGAACCATGATTAGACGACGAGTACGATACCTGAGCTAGCACCCCCCTCTCCACACTACACCAGTGGGAGGACGTTTGGCCCCGACGGATTGAACGTGCACTAGACCTACTTACACATCTGTTCTTCGGGGGAATCGGGCCTCGAACCTGAAACCCTCCGGTGCCAAAGCAGAGAACTTACCACCAGGCCTTACCACCGCGGCCTCAACTCAAAGTAAGAGAAGCACTGTTATTAGCTGTCACATGACGTAATTTATTGTTATAAGGATAATAAGATAGGAAGTATGACAATTAGTTTACTCTAATGAAGGTTTTAATTGTACTTTGCCAGCTGCTTGTGTTCTGCCTGCTTCTTTCAAAAGCCTCTCTGTGATTTGGAAGAAGAGATTTAATGAAGAAATTTTAACGGCTATTTAATTATTGAATTCTCCCTCATAAATCTTTATAAATAAAAATGAATGTTTGTCTTTATATCTCTTTTGCTTTCCTAAACCGTTAATCCAATGGTGATGAAACTTGGTCAGCTTATTGGGAGCTTATTTCTTTTCAGCTTATTTCTTATGCCCACAGGGATAATGCGATTAGCTAAAACCTAAACATTTTTTTCAGACCTATTTATCGCATTTATTAACCATGAATTAACCAAGAAATAACTCACCAAGGAGAAACAACAAATTCAGTAGAAATGATAAATTTAATTTAAAGGTTAATGTTGTATAGATATTGAACACAAATGTCATGCAATTTATTCTCAGAGGTAACAATTTTATTACACATTATAAGTCAAAGCTTTGGAGAGACCAATCCTAGGAGACTTAAATTTTAACTAAACATAAGTGTTTTTCGTAGTAACTACCGAAAATACCGTAGTACAAAAATTTTTGCACCATCTTAATTTCAAAAAAATTATCGTTTAAACAATATCAACGATTTTATGGTATAAATATATCTTTTTTTGTTAAATGAATTTTGAAAGAAAATATTTTAATCCCATTTTCCAAACTTAAGCTTGAGAATTCTGAGAAAATATGAAACGAATCACGAGATGTAATAAACAGTTTCTTTCATTGCCATTCTGAAAGAACACCAAGTTTACAATACTAAAGGAATACACAAATCTAATATAAAGAAAGACATTTGTTCGTTCTTGATGTACTGTCGCACCGTTCATGCTATTTCGATACAGCATTCCCAAATGATTGATTGATTACGCTTGATATTATGTTTTCGGCGGCAGCAACGCACCGGGTACCAGCTTTTATTTCATAAACATTATAAAGACAACTTAAGGGGAAAAAAACTTATTGAACATTTTAGATAACGCGTTGCGTTTTTATATATAGGAGACGTATAACATATGCCAACTCAGCGAAATAAAAACTAAAAAAAATAACATTTTTTTCATCGAAGAATATTTTGTTAAAACCAAACAAGAAAAAGCAAGAAACTTCGCAACGATACAAATCCAAACAATTTTACTCTTAAAGCAAGAAAAGCGCGCCATTTCAGATTTTGAAGTGCCTCCCAGCGCCAGGAAATTCGAGCCCGACTCTAAACAAGCGGACCGTAGAAATTCGAATCACGTAATCGGGACACTCGTAAAAAAAGTGCCTCAAAGCGCTGAGAACATGCAAAAGTAAACACTCATTTGAAATTCCTACTGAGGGGGGAATATGCACAGGAAACATTAGATGATGTAGGAGCATAACATCGGGCTCCGCTGCTTCTGAGAAGTGTTATTGCGATGCGTGTTGGACGCGTCGACCTTAAAGTTTATTATGTTTACCTCACCCTTGGATATGAAAAGAGCTGCCAGATTTTAAATCAGGGAACAGAACAGAAGTATTTATATTCACATGAAGTAGTTTTTTGCTCAAAAGGATTTTTTTTTGTTCTCTACAACTTTAGTGCGTCAATTAAATACTTCTGTTCTGTTATGTCTAATGCCAGTTGGTCATACCAAACCGAATGAGATATAGCTCTTTCGAATGAAGGCAGAAGTGAGCGATTTTCGTTGTTAACGAGCACCGTTAAGGTGCTTGTTATAACGACTTTCCTTGAACACACACGACACAACCCTTTTTAGGGGGCCTGTAGAACTCCTCCATCCATCCGCAAGTCAGAATTTAGATCCAAATCAGAGACCGACTCATCCCTGATTCAGCACCCTCAGAGGTATCATTTGCTATGGGAACTTTTAGGACATATTTAAAATGCCCCAACTGCCATTCGCCAACACGATGGTCTTTGGCTGAGACGAAGACAGAACTCGATACCGGACGCTCTATCAACCAGGCTACCGCGGCCCATTAAATACTTAGTACATACGATCATTGTTTTTATATAATTGGAAATTAAACTATCAGTGCGATAGCTGAATGAGAAGTCAATGAATAACAAATACGAGTAATTTTTTCTTTCTGATTATAATCGAAACTTTTCAAAATGATTAAAGAAAAATAATTTTTATTTTAAAAATTTTAAAATTATTATAGATATTAATTAGGAAATTAATGTTTTTTAAGCATTCTTTTATTATATATGTTTGAAAAAGGCATAATAATTTTCTGATGAGTGAAATAAATAAATTAAATTATAATTCTCTAATTTTATTGATTTGTATCTTCATTTGTTTAATATATTCATAAAAAGAGAACTATTAAAAAGATTCTGAAATAAAAGGCTTTTATTTCTTGAATTTCAGCCGATCACTCATAAGGGATTTTACCTTTTCATTTCATCCCATATATATGTCAGCATTAATGAGAATAAAGTCAATATTTTTGGAAATCAATTTCCTTAAATAATTGTTACAGCTTCGAAATAATTATATTTTATAAATATGTATACAAATTAAAAAAATGTTTCCTCCTGAAGCTTGAATTAAATGACTAGAAATCAATAGATCAAAGAAGTGATATGTTGTTCGAAAATGTTTTTTTGGTTCTCTTCAAGATACTATGATGCCAAATTTAAAATGATCCTATTTTGGAAGAAGAAAACAAATAAGTAATCGAAAGGGGGTCAGTTTTCCTTCCCAATATGAAGGCTCCTTTCTCCCAGAAAAAAAAGAGTATATTACTTAGAATCTATGGCATAAATATTTAATTTTTATAATCGTATTGTTATGACGTTTCGCTTTTTTCAGTAGAATAATAATATACTTAAATGAACGAACTACTTTTCTTTTTCTTTTTTTTGCTAATACGATTGCTATATTATAAAGGTTATTCTTATCAAAAGTGAATATTTCTGTTTTACAAGATTTTCCTCCCTTGCATTTCCACATATCCTTGAAATTTATTATCGCTTGTCATTAGTTTTAATTTCACATCTTTACTTACATTAAACACTAGTCCAGAATATTTTTCTCATACGTTAAAAAATATTCGGATTGCACTTTTGTGTATGTATATTAATAATATTTTGGTAAAGCAATTACCTCGATTTTTTAGAAATTGTGTTCCTTAAATAGTGTTCTGAATTTAAGCGTATGCCAAAAAATGAAATAAATTTAGAACGAGGGATAATTAAAGAAAGACGCTGAATTCCTCAAATCTGAGCAGAAGCTATGAGAACATGGGAAGATAAACAGAAAGAAAAGCATTTCTAAATGATAACACGCACGAAGACTGTTAAGAATTCAGCGAACCACGTGATCTTTCTGGGCGGATCTAGCCGCCAATCATGTAAACGTCACGTAGTCTCACTATTGCCGCTTACTTGTGCACACACTCACACAGACACACACACATATATATATAGATATATATATATATACTGATGGAAAAAATCCCAACACTAGGATGGAGCTGTGCTAGATAAACGAAATTTGGTAGGCGTGTTTATACATCTGAAAGATGACGTCCATTCAAATTTCGACCTACGCGCATAAGTGTGGCGCTAGTAGCAACACTATGAACATGAAAATGAGGTTTGTTTTAATATGCGCTGTAAGGTTCGGGATCGTTATTTACAGTTGGGATTTGACGTATTGGGTTAATGTTAGTCAAGGATGCCTCTGAGAAGACAAAAAAGCCATTATCAACAGCTCACTGAGTTTGAACGAGGTTGTGTTGTAGGGTTACGAGAAGGTGGGTTTTCTTTCCGTCATATTGCTGAAAGACTTGGCAGGAATGCATCCACTGTGCATGAGTATTGACGGCAGCGGTCAAGGGAAGGTACTGCCTCAAGAAGACCAGGTTCCGGGCGGCCACGTGGTACTACTGAGAGGGAAGACCGTCGTAATCGGCGTATGGCTGTGGCAAATCGTAGTGAGTCTGCAGCTGAAATTCGAACTGCAGTTGGCCCCACAGTGACACAACGAACTGTTATAAATCGGTTACTTCAAGGACAGCTCCGAGCCAGACGCCCTGCAAAGTGCATTCCACTGACTCCAAACCACTGCCGTTTTCGACGTGAGTGGTCTCAAGCTAGAGCTCATTGGAGGACGGAGTGGAGATTTGTTGTGTTTTCTGATGAAAGTCGGTTCAGCCTTGGTCGCAGTGATAGCCGTTTGTTGGTTAGAAGGAGGCCAGGTAAACGCCTGCTAGTGACCTGTCTGCGGCCTAGACACACAGGGCCTACTCCTGGATTTATGGTTTAGGGAGCAATTTCGTATGACAACAGGAGCACTCTCGTGGTTATTACACGCATCCTGACTGCAAATTTGTACGTCAGTCTAGTGATACAAATTGCTGTGCTGCCATTCGTGAACAGCATTCAAGGGGGGGGGTTCCAACAGGATAACGCTCGCCCTCATACCACTGTTGTAACCCAACATGCTCTACAGAGTGTCGGCATGTTGCCTTGGCCTGCTAGATCAACAGATCTTTATCCAATCGAGCACGTATTTGACATCATTGGACGACAACTCCAGCGTCATCCAAAACCAGCATTAACTTTCCCTACATTGACCGCCCAAGTGCAACAGCCATGGAACTCCATCCCACAAACTGATATCCAACACCTGTACACGTTTGCATGCTTGCATTCGAAATTCTGGCGGTTACACTGTTTACTAATGTACCAACATTTCACATTTGAAATGGCTCTACCTGTGATCTTGAAACTTTAATCAATTAAATATGTTACCTAGACAAATGGATTCCTAAAATTTCATTACTGTAGAATAATTTTTTCTTGGTGTTGGGATTTTTTTTCCATCAGTGTATATATATATATATATATATATATAGGAGAAGCGAACTTGACCCTCGAACTGTGGCTAATATGATCTTGACTCTCTGTCTTCCGAAATAAACCACAGTGCAATTTTCTGGGCCAACTACACTATGGAGTATCCCTGTGCCTTTAATTGTTATGTTATCAAATAAACCTCAAAAAAGACAACCTGTGTCTTCAGGTTATTTAACAAATGAGCAATCTTCACTATCACGTGATTTATTGCTGTATTTAGAAAAGGAACAATAATTAATTTTAATCAGAAATTTATTAAGGACAACAAATTACTAATTATATAGCAGCAAAAACTTTCAATGTCCAGAACTTCAAGAATGCTCAGTAATACCGACCCTTAAAATAGAAAGGTGCTCGCTAATAATGGCTCGCTCCTATAGTTTCTTGACAATCATAATATTCGGAAGAATGGTTTGATCTTCGATTCCAAGATTCGATTGAGCAATAAGGCTTTATTTTCAAGTGCACACCTTTACCTACACAAAGTCTTCATCTTGTTTTAACCACGTAAATATCTTCACTAACAAGATGCATCAGCATATGATTTACAATTTCAAAGAGATTATTTTATTTCTGTGACCCATTATGAATATCAATTAAAATGTTGTCTCAGTATCCTATTCTATTAACTTAAAGAATTCTAATTGAATTTTTGGTTCTTCGTCCCTTTTCCCAGAATATTATTCTTCCCGTTGTTTTCTGAGGTTGGAATTCATAAAGTATTCAGAAAAGGAAATGCCTTATAGGAAGAAACGGATGAAATATTCGATATTCGACCTGTAAAGATTTCACATGTTTAGACTTTTATGACTTCCTGAAAGGAAAGTTTCATAAATATTTTTTGCTAAGTTTTCTTATGGAAATGGAAAATCTTTTTCTTCCTCTAACGGCTAGGTAGAATAACAAACGTGTATGTCTTTTTTAGAAGTAAAAATGCAGTAAAAAATGCCTATAGATGAGTAGAAATTTTTAGTAATGACATATGTTCATATATTGTAGTGTTTACCTATCCCATTTATGATAAGCGGCATTTCCAACAAGCTGTGTCATTACCTGTTAAAACCCCTCATTTTTAAATGTATCTAGATTGATTTAAGGGGATCATCTTATCACCGAGGGCCTTCGCATCTGGTCATTAGTGATATCAACTGAAGTTCGACACATGGACTTCATTGTTTAAGACAAATATATTGCATCTTCAAGGGAAAGGAGTGTAAACCCATCTGGATGCCAAATGTTTCCCATTTGGCATAATCACGTGTTCCAGAAAGGTCAATTACGAGGACGCATCATAGATGGTCATTTTCCACGCCATATTGGATTCACAAATAAGGGCATTTATTGAACAACTATTCAGAGTTCAAGTCGACGAATGGGAGTCATAAGGCAGAGTTCAGACAACGATAATATAAATGATTTTCTTTGAAAGAGAGATATACTTTTTAGATAGCGGATTGCTGCTTTTGACGCCCCCCTCTGGATTAGCTGTGCTGACTAACAATTGTTAATTATTCCCGTATTATTTTTTCGAATTGATAGAGATCTGTTTTCACGAAAAACATCCAACCATAGACTGTTGTGTAAATATCATCACTTCTAAATGGTGTAAATATCAAATATTTCAACATAGATTACAAAGTTTTTTCTTATGTAAATATTTGGTTGTAAATAAACTAATTGTCTGTAATTTTGCTCTCTTATTCAATCAGTAAGGATAAAAAAATAATTGTCTTATTTTCTGTCTGGTGAGAATAACTGAGACATTCCCAGTTTTCTGCCTCGGAGTATTAGCACTTCTCATACTTACAGCTGCGGGAAAAATATTGGGTATTTATTTTTTACCATGGAAAAGGCTTACAAATGGTTCTAAATATTGAAAATAAAATTTTTACTAAACTAATATTACTTTTTACCATTTCCAAGGTTTTCAGGACATATCTTCACTTTCTTCTGCAAGAAAGGAAATTGGGTTCCTACAGACATATATTTATAAAATGAACTTTTACTCAAAAATATTTAGTATCTACAATTTCGGTATTACAGATTAAACAATGAATTCTATTCAAAATTCCATAAATTACAAAAGCAAAAAAATGAATAAATGTATTGTATAAATAATCTTTCAAACGAAAATTAGATTTGAGATATAAAATCATTTTTTCACTCCTTTAGCGTATATTTTATTTTGAGAACTTTATACTACATTTATATCAACCATTATTTGTCCTAAAAAAGAAAAAGAGAATCATCTTATTTCCTAAATTATCCGTTGTTATTTCAAGAAAACCAGTTTAGATCTCATAATGGAGATTTAATTCGATCCCCGCGGATAACAGTTGCAGAACACTTTTAGAGAGAAGCGTCAATTCTTCAGCTCCAAGTCTTGCAAAGCTCGCCACTCAGGACAGAAAAGAATGGACCGGAAAGAGAACTCTCGCCTTCTTCCCCATTCTGTTCCAATTTACCTCCGACGCTCCCGCCCGAGGGGCTTCCCTAAACGCATTAAGCGCAGAATGATGCATCACCCCCGATGAGCAGAATTCATCAGAAATTCTCTTTGTTTGGCGTGGATTACGTGTCGGAAGATTTTAATAGAATCAGGGAGCGATCCGTCGGGGAAGAGCCCACCAAAAACAAATCAGAAGTAAACAAAGGTTCCCAAGATGATGACAGTGGATATGTGTTCGAAAAGGGGGGGAGGGTACTAAAGTTCGTCTTGGGCCTCAAAACTCGATACAGAATTAATAAATTTCTATCGATACTTTCTTAATCTCAGTGATTATATTTCATTTCATATATTTTAGTAAATATTTCGCCTCGAATGCAATTATGAAGTTTAATTATTGAGAAACTCATATACGTATGCCCCCGTGCTAGACTTCTACTTTTCTTTAAGTGTCAATAAAAATTTAACAAGAAAAAATAATTTGATATAGCTCTATTATTCGAAATGAGAATAATTTTCCATTCTTTTAAATAATCAATTTTAATGCTTGGATATTTTTAGTTATATTTAGTTATATTTTTAGTTATTTTTAAGCATAAAACATATGCTTCATACATGTTTTGAAATAGTCAAATTGGTGTTTAAAACATATTGATTCACGTTTCATTTCTTAGACGTATTAAGCAAAGAAATTACAATGCAATTATTAAGTGTCTCTTTAAACTTTGAGCATATTTTGCGTTTAATAATATTCTTCTTATACATTTTTTCTTAGATATAATTTTAATTAAGTGCGATTACTTGATTTGAATATCTTTTCATAAAGATTTTGGGCTTCAATAAAAATATTTCATTAAGCCAGCCATGTATCAAAAATAGTTTAAAAAGAAACAGGGATTTTTGCGCGAAATTCAGTGAAAACTGGTTATTTTTCATTATATCTGTTCTAACAAAATAAAAATAATTTCTATTGTCCGGCGTTTAAAAATTTTGCAACGTAAATAAGGATTATCTTCCCAAAAAAGTATAAGAACCATGTTATGTGAAGTTTGTAAGGAAAGCGAATTTTATTTCGTAGGAAATGAATCAGTATTTTCTTTGTACTCGCTTCATAACCCAAGAAAAAAGATAAAATTCAAATTTTTTTCGCTCTAATAATTTTCTTTTATATACTATTCATTCAATTTTGTTTTGCGTGGCTTAAAATATCAGCAGTGTTACTAATCCAAGTTAAACCACCCTAAATTTTAGCATAGTTGGCAGTGAAATTTTATGTCGAGGAGGCATAAAGTTGAAAGCAATTTCCTTAAAATAACATTTATTGGTTATCTATACTAATATTATAAATGCGAAAGTTTGGAATTTTTGATGGATGAATGGATGTTTGATACTCAATCATGCCAGAAAGGCTGAACAGAATTGCATGAAATTTAACACAAAGTTAGATTATAGTCTGGAATACAATATACGATACTTTTTGTTCCGATTCATTGAGTGGTTCTTTTTTTTATTAATTAAAATCTAACTTCCGCACCTAAAAGCTGAGGCCAAATTCCGCCAAAGATAAATAAGACTTCGGGTTTTTTCGACCAATTATTTCAAACGATTCTTTTTATTTTCTTAGTGTTTAATGTATTTAAAATCAACTGTTGTCAATGAATCGATCTTTCAGATTCATTCTGAAGTACTTTTAAATTAAAAGAAACCAGAATAAAGGAAATAAAAAATTTCTAATCTGCATTGCGTTTTCCCAACTGGCTACAAAAGTGAGACATGTGCGTTACTCCAACTGGCGTTTGAAGTTCGCCCATGATTGTTGACAATTGTGTTTTCATTTAAATGAAAAGTTTAAAAATTATGTGTATAATACCGTTGTAGCTATCTCCATTTCGGTCCATAAGTAAAATGGATTTGACCGGACTTGATTTGCTGTTTTATTTTATTTTGTGTATACAATGTAAAAAATTTGTTTTACGTTTGTTGTGTGATTTTGTTATTAAATTGTATTTGTGTTGTATATTGTTTGTATATGATTATACTTTCAAATGTATCGTTTTTGGACTGGGTTTAATTGTTTTAGTTTGTGATTATTTGATGGTTTTTATACATCAAAATTTCCATGTGAACAGAGTCGCAGCTAATAACTAGTAAAGTATAGTATAAATTCAATGTGTTCATTACTGAAGCAATCGAAAGAATACCTTAAATATTAGAATCAAAGTCCAAAGTAGCATCACCATACCTTAGCCAACAGATCCGAAATATTCATCCTTTCTGTCTTTTTAACCTTCCAGCAGGCGCGTGTATGCGAGAGATACACTAGAGATGAGTTTCGTTTCATACCTTCAGATCGGGTGGCACTGGGAAAGCCTTCCCTCGGCTATTTCTCCTATTTTCAGTTGTCGTCGTAAGTTTGTGGCGTTAAAAGATCTCTTCCGATCAGATATTTGTATTTTAGAGATACGCGTGACCGTTCATGTTAGATTTTGTCACATCTGATTTGTATGTTCTTGCATATAAATCAGTATTGTTTTAGACTGGCGGCAGCTGGCAAATGCATTTACGAAGGGAAATGTTGAAAAACAGCCCCGGCATCTCTAAAAAGGGAGGTAAAATGAAAGATGCTAAAGAGAAAAGTCGAACTAGGTATTGAGGAAGTGGAAAAGGCGACGTCAGGGAAAAAACCTTGCCAAAAAGAAAAGCGGGCCAGAATCACGAAGTTCGTTTGTGAGATTTGACAGAAATTTATATGTTTGGAGCACACTAAACACATTTTCACAAATTGCAACGTTGCAATGCAATAACAATGAAACTGTTTTCTTCCTTTTCATATCTATCTTTCAATTACTTTTTTCTTTTCATACATACTTTCTGTATTTTTGAATTTTATATTTTATATGCAAATTGTTCTGTCAAAATATCGACAATTTCGTTTATATTATTTTTTAATCAATTCAGTTAACCGGTGGTCATTTTATATTGTTATTGCAATCTATGTTTACAATGTTTCTGCTTCTTTTTAAGTAAAAACGGTTTAAAGTGATTGTAGTTATTAATCCTAAGCAATTTACAATATAATTTTAATAGCTACGCTTTTGAAAATTTAAAATTTACTATAACGTAAATTTAAAATTTACTACAGCGTAAATTTAATTTTCCCGCATACTATAGCGTATGCGGGAAATACGCCTGACCTTTCATGCTGGTATGATGGCCGCACCCGCTGGAAGGTTAAACGAACTGAAAGAAACTACCTTAAAATAGCTTAACAACAAACCAGTTGTATGCTGCTAGTTTCTCTTCCGCCTAGACCGAAGAGCTTAAAACACTGAACTAAACTGAAATAAAAGCAATTTTTCCTATGGCCGAAGATTAAAGCGTGCGCATCATTTGGGTGTTTATCTCCCTCCCCCCCAAAAAAAATAAAGGCGTGCTTCAAGAAATCTTTATATTTGCGTACTATCCTGCACGGAGAGAAATGCATATTATGATGCCAAATGTTAAAATAAATATCATTAGCAAAGTCATAAAATTTATACTTATAATAAAGCTCAATGTGTGTGTGTATGTTGGCGCTCCACAGGCCAGACCGTTGGACCTACAGCTAGCGAATTTGGTACATGTATATCTTGGAAATCGGGAATGTGCACTTCGGAGCCCTTTTTTCGAATTTTTAATTATAATTTGAATTAATTAAAATTTAAGCGAAATGTTGACGCTTTTTCCGCTATATCTTCCGAAAATATTATCGTAAAAACAAGATTTTTACATCAATTTAAAGATTAAAAAATTAGCTTTCTAATGGTATCAATGTTTTAATCTATAACTCAAACCTCTATTTTAAACTAATTTTCAAAGGAATATTTTAAATGTTTTTTTTGAGCACTTGACTGGATAAAATAAAAGAAAACAATAAAGGAAGTTCAAATAATAATAAAAAAAAAAAAAAACTATCATCGTAAATCAAGTCTACAGGAATGAAACTTTTAGCACGTGACTGGATAAAATAAAAGAAACATAAAATGTGATATTAAAAAAAAATGCATAGCAAATGTTTCTATAATCGCTTGCACTATCTGCATCATTAATCCAATATTTTTTTTCCTTTATAAAATGTGATAGATTCTAAAAAAATAAATGCAAAGCCAAGATTTCTATAATCGTTTGCTACATCTAAATCTTTTATTCAACAATTTTTTTTTCCTTTTTCGCTTTCTTCAAAAAAACATATTTTATATTTTGGAAACATCAAGGGAAAAAAATTTAATTTCAGGCCAATAAATACCCGGAATTACTTCAAGGCTAATGAATATGTGACTTAATTGAAAATTTTAGAACGCATTATTTATGGCGAACCAGTGGGTCGCCAAAAGCGGCTAGTACCAAATAAATGCTCCTTATCTAAAATAATAATTTCCTTCTATTCTACAGCTGCTCCAAATTCCGCATATACTAAATAAATTAATTGTTACTGATAACAGCAACAGAAATTACATCACTCTTCATATTTTCATTTCATACTAGTCGAAACTGGCTACCAGGTTACATTTAATTTCAATTGAATCTTGCAGATATTATGCTACGCTCATAATTTCAACAAATTACAAGCTAGTATTTCAACTGTCGTAATTATTCCTGTTTATTGCGTACTTGAATAATAATGGATCAGTATCTGAACACGGATTAGCTAAAATTATAAAGGTGCCCATCAGTTTTGCTAAATTTTGCTATAATGCAGTTTCACTTTGATATTATTTAGTAAACTACACATACATTGAACTGATTTATGCATTTCTAGCTTTTAATAATTGTTAAATATTAACGAAATAATGAAAATGATCTGAATTTTAGGGAAACAATGAAATTCATTTTTTTAATTGATTGTTTTAATTTCATATGTTTATTTCATATTCTTAAATAGGCAATTATTTAAATTTTGAAGCGGTATAAAGTTCTTTTCGCTCATTAATATTTTCGGCAGTGACAGAGCAAAACCCTTCCAATTCAACATAACAATAATGAACTAAATTCTAACTAGAATTTCAAAAAGAAATAAATATGTAATTTCAATTCAATTTCTACTTATTTTGTTATATAATTTATACCTTAATTTATTTATGATCAAGTGTCGAGAGAGTAATCTCGAAGCCTGGTGACTTTGGTGTCCAAAATAATTAATGAAAAAATTAGTTAATTAATTAAT
>JAPMOQ010031816.1:942603-996305 GCA_026543055.1 Argiope trifasciata
ATATATATATATATACAAACATTTTGTTGGTTGATTCCATGGAATAGCAAGTGTATTTAGTTCATTTGTATAAAACATATAGAGAGAGAATAGCATCAATGTATATTCAAATTTAAGAAACACACACACGTTAAGCTTATTTTAAAATTACGACATCAAAGCAAATACAAACTGCAGTTTACATTGTATAAAGATGCTCACAGACATGATATTTGCATATTCTGAAATGCATGATGCCCCAAGTGAATTTCAATGGTTTGCTCTAAATATTATTCAAATAATATTTAAGTACAATTATATGTGCATATGAATGAAATATTTGAATAATACACTCGTTTACGCGAGTATGTGTTCTAAATTAGGATACGAAAGACATTTTTATTCAATATAAAAATAAAATATATACAACATATGTGAAATGAATAATGTGTTTTCATTTCTATACATTTTATTCCATAATATTTTTAAATGTTATAGACATTGTTTTAAAAAATATTTTTTATAATGTTTAACGTTTTTTTCGGAGCTTTACTTATACAGATACACATTAAGACAGCATTTAAAATAATTTTTATTTGTTCGTTATTCCTTGTATACAATTAAGAGTTAATTAAAAATTAAGTTTACGGATCAAACCAATAATATTATCACATGACGAGGGACAGAACTCAACACAATTAATCCTTGACTGGACCGTCAATTAGTTTTCTTTTTTTTCATGTGATTCTATAGTTAGGAGAAATGAAGCTAAAGTCACATCGCTGTCCGTTTCGAAGGCATTGACAGCTATGGTAATCATCTCAAAGTGGGTGCTTTATTTCTAAAAAAGTAATTTGGTTTGGGTTATTATCAGGCATTACACAAAACGGGAAGGGTCAAGGAGAAGGGTTTTTCGAATGAAGCGAGACGTCAGCAGTAATTTCCCCTATAGGCAGAACATTTATATATATTTTTTAAATAAATGTGTTTCAGTGGATAACTTTTCAAATACATTTCCACCTAAAAATAAATCACTCAGAAGATGAAAAATAACGTATGTAACTTCGAAAATAACGTAATGTCATAAAGTATGTCTTAGATCATACTTTATTTGTAAAAAAATGAATTAAAGAAAAGTATTTGAGTTTGGGATTTTTAAAACATATAATGAAAGTGGAATTAAATATAAATGAGCAAAGTTTTAAATAATTTTATTTTTATAATGTTCTTTACAAACACCTATCATAAAATTTAGAATGATATAGGATGGTAAAAATGTTATAATTGAATAATTTAAAAAAGCAAAGCAAAACTAAAAGCTTGAATTTTTCCCATAATTCAATAGATGGCTAAATATAGATTTATAATAGTTTAAACTGATTTCTATTGTATTAAAAATTGTATTGTGTAATATAATCCACGTAAGGCGGGCTTTAACCATATTATGCAAAATTGGAACTCGATATTGAACAGTTCAATAAAATTTCAATTTCGTTTCTTTCTTTCAGAACTTTAAAATGATATGCAAAATGGATTTTTTTACATCATTTAACTTGCAATAATACATTATTAATAACTTATAATACCATAGTATATAATATTGAAGAAATGAATTTCTGTATGTGATATTATATTCAGATTAAAAATGTTTTCTTAATGAAAAAGAGAGAAAAAAGAGCTTTTACAATAATGAACCTTCTACTATTCACTAATTGGATTTCGATATTATTATGTATTAAAAACACTATATTATGTCTTCTATGAAGATTTCAATCTCATTGACTACCTAAATTGCCATACCCTGGCCAAGCAGACAATGACGATGGCAGAAATGTCATTTGTAATACTTCATCCCTCTTCTTCAAGAGGGCCGACTAAACATTTGTTGCAAACTTAAAAATTTTAAAACTTTATTCTTTTCCCTTGTAATGTTACTATTGATTGTTGTCATCATTAAGTGTTCGATGGCAGATATTTAATTTATATTTCTTCCTAACGTTAAACATTTCTTTCTAAAATGCTTATATGTGGAAAAACTTATCTCAAGAAGAAATTAATTAAATATTCTTTGATATCGAGGAATCCGATTTAAAGCGAAGAAAATAATGAATTCAACTCTTCAAACCTTTTCAAACCTCAAATTTATCAACTTCTTTGAAAGTGATTTTGATGACGAAGAAGATACTCTTCCAAAACAATAAATATACAGTTTCCGTTTGTTTTAAAACCCAGGGAATGATTGTTACTGTTTTTAAACCTTGATATTTTTCTATTTTCTTAGCAATAAGGCTTGCGTTTAAAAGCAAAGTTTAAAAGTATAATGTAATGGTCCCTTTATAATAGGAAAGTTTTGTATGTTATAAAAGTAATTGCATGTAACAAGCGGTAATATTTTTTCCACCGTTTAGTTGGAATAGTAGATTTTTTCCCTCTGCGCACGTATTAGTTAAAAATAATATGCATTGCATTAAAATCTCAGATTTGACTACAAATCGTTCTGGTTGAAAAAAATTATTAACCCTTTATTTACTGAATTATGTTGCCGTCTATTTTTCAACTTTATTTTCGCACCAGTCGTTTATTTTCCTTGCAGAATCATCCCAGGGAACCTCAAGAAAAATAATGTAATTAACAGAAATATCTTAATTAGTTTAATTTTTAATTAAATATTTTTAATTCCTACTTTTAGCTTATATTCACCTCATGTTATTTGGGTTACGTTCTCCGTGTTCTTTAGAATACAATAAGCAAAATTAGTCAGAGAGTAAAGATATAAGCTAGATTTGAATGGTACTTTTAAGTACCGTCAGTCAATAAAGGGTTAAAACCAGCGGAAAAAAGAGTCGGCAATAGAAATAACTAACTCAAATTTTGACCGTTAGAAGAAAAAATAACCCATAATGAACAAAAATATCAATTTGAAACACAACGCATTAATTAATCACTCCATTTACTCAAAGTACCTTCTACCTTTCTGAACCATGCATTCAAATTATATTTTATAATTATTAACAGTAACACGAAGTGATTCTGGAGGAATTATTTCCATGTGTATTGTGTTATTCTGACTTTCAATTCAGGCAAAACGCATAATTCATGCATAGATCCTATTTTTAGGAATCTCCACCTCTAAAAGTCATAGAAAATCAAATCTACGGAACAAGGACACTTGGCATGAAATAATTCTGCATGAAATAGTTCGATGTTATCTTCTTCAGTCGTAGGGTAATAGGAGAATTATCCTATTACTCTGTGGGAGCCTTATCTTGTACGAAAACAATAGTTTCTAAACATCCAAGATTATTCTGGAGCATGAATGATTTACTATTATAGATTTTCACCGTAATCCTGCAGGTAGCAGTTTGTAGGTAATATTAAAGTGTTCTCGAAAAATAAAGGAGACTACAAGAATAATTCATTAATATTTCACCATGAAGTGAAAAACGGATGAATAAAGAACAAAACAATTTGAAATAGTATTTAAAATATTATTACTAATGATCGAAATAGTACTTAATCACATCATTTTGTTCAATCTGCACTTCAATTGTATCAACACATGATCAAAGCATGTTACAGCGAGTTCAATAACAACCTGAAAAGATTCAATAGAAATTGCAGCAGCAAAGTGAATGTTTTCTTTCCTTCTCAAGCCATTTCATTCCGATGATTTAGGAACACCTGCAGTTAAAAATGCCCATTGTTTTAGTCTGAAAAGGAAAGGTATAAATCAGGAAACAAATATCGAAATATCCCGAACTTTTTTAATGGGCGCAAATCAGCTTGTTCATTCGTTGGTGAATCAGGCCTCTCGCACGAAGGTTCTAGTTGATAAAGATCCGTGCAAGAACGTTCGTGTACCATAAAAATAATTTGTTGCCTAAAAAACTCATAATAGTATAAGCAACGAAAAATCTTCCAAGTTCTTTAGAAGTGATTTCCACAGAGCATAAAATGAGTCAAAAATAAAATTCTTATAAACCCAAACCCTACAGTAAAATAGCCAGAAAACAAGGACTGATTATGAATAGTGCGAGGGCTTGTGGTACCATGTTTCATTAAAAGGAAATTGACCTTATTAGACCATAAAATACTTGAGAATCATGCATTGTCAACGGAAATTGTGGCAGGAAATAGATAAGCAAAATGAATGCGTTGTTCCTGATTGGTTTAAGAGTGTAGCTTTTGTTAATTATACAATTATCACTTAAAAATGGATCACAGAGCCTTTCGAACTGTAGACAAGAAAGGTTAGCCAAATTTAATAACTATGTTTGTCGAAGAACATTGGAAACCGGAGGCTCTCTCAACCACAACAGTAGCGATATCTCCACATCTTCATTTAAGCTTTCGTTCTCTTCTTGGCATCCAATTTCCTTGTCCCTTTAAATTTGGTAATCACATTTTTTCAAAGTTCAGCAAACATCTCAAGTGACGCTGCAATATCACTGACGGGGTTTTATTAAAAGAAATTGACCAGCAAGCCTTTGTCTCTTTCCTCCAAAGGCATGGTAAAGAGCCCTAAAGTTTCTAATGTACATAACGAGTTCACTAGTGAATTATAAGAAATAATTAGCAAACTACATTATCAAGTAATGTAATTTGTTCCAGTTTTCTTTTCTTATGACCCACATAATGTATAATCTAATTTTCAATAAAACGTGTCACTCAAAGAGGGCTTTCTTTAATGCTCTAGATAGGATTGAATTAATCATAACCACACTGAATACTCTAATGTAAATAGCTTAACTCAGTGATCTGAATTCTGGTTTGGGCATGGTTGTTCCTTAACCTGCTTTCTGAGGTGTGTGAAAAAACCCCTCTGAAAAAGGAGTAGCGCAAGCGAGTGTGTGAGTGTCATTTTTATATGAGCTACAAGTCAGACTTCTGCCCCTGGTTACTCAGGGTTCCATAGTCTCAGACACTATTCTATTCCCTTGTAAAGTGGACACGGCATCATCATCATCAATGGTTTATTCAAAACCATAAAACTTTCTGTGTACTTAATCTACTTATCATTCTGCAGGAAAATTTGATTTCAATTTTTATTATATTTCCTGAATGGATTGCTACTTTTGTAGTGTTTAAAACAAGAAGAATATCAAATCCTACGGTTTCGGTAGCTACCATGAACAAGGAAATGTCACAAGTTATTGGCTTATTAAAACGTTATGAATAGAAAAACCATAAACCTTAGCAGATAGATGATTTATCTGCTCTGAACTGAAGATGATAGATGTTTTACTCAATTTTCATTTATCTAAACAAACAAATGAACGATGTTGCAAGTATATTGTTCTCAGTCAAATCAATCTTGGGTCTTGGATATGCCTCGGTTTCCTTTTTTCACAAATAGATTGTGGTTTGCCTAAATATTCAGAATTATCTTGAATTCTTGAGTTGATGGACCGAAAATTGTTAGAATTTGTGCTCTTTTAATCACCTGGTTTGGAATAAACTCTTTTTCAAACTTGCCTAAGAAATATATCAAATGTCTTCACTTCATTTTGTTTCGACGTGAATAGTATTAGGGAAACATTCAAACTAGAGTAAAAGATATTCATCGGTCATCTTTTTGGTCCTCTTTGGAAGTAGTATGCTGAGCAGGTTTTATCAACAAAATTTATTCTGACCTTTTGTCGATTGTATTATGCTATGATTCGGTTTTTATTCATTCTTTTTATTAGTACTTTGATCAATGACATCGGTGTTGAGAATTCTAGAAATTATTATTTTTTTTTTCTCTTTTTTTTTTTCTTCCTTTTCTTGATGAATGTATGGACCACAGGGTTTAAGACTAAGCATGTTACCAAAATCTAGTCGTGTTTTGATTCCTTTAAGAATGTCAGGAATTTTTTTTAATTCACTAAAATATGATAGATTATATTTATTTTCCAAATTTTTTTTAAAAAATGTCATGGATTTATAGCTTTTTTTATATATATATTTTTGAAACAATGTATAATGAAAAAAATTGTCAACCTAAATAAATAATTTATAAAGAAGTTTAGTAAACATGAAAAAGAGTGCCTCGCGCTTGAGAAAAAGAATAACTTTTCATTTATTGTATCCTAGACTAACAATTGGCCTTTAACTATAGTTTTCCAAAGAGTTTTACTTATATTCAATTCTTCGCATTATAGTTCTTCATTAAGCAAAAACATAGCTCTGACTCAAGCCAGATATCTGAGATAGCTTATTCCATGCATTGCAACGTGTGCTAAATAATCCAAGTAATTCAACACCTGCTCCATTTCCATAGAAATGTGTCTTCAATAATATTTTCCCTATTTTTCCATCGTTTTCAGATAGAATTAAAGTTGTGTCTATTCCTCCATTGAAGTACTAATCAGTTATCTGTAGGATTCTCTCGTATCCCATGCATAATATTCATGCTACCTTTCGTACACTGCGAAACGCATTTTGATCGATCCTTTCCTGAGTAAGAGCATGAAAAACTTCTGAAACTGAAGCTGTCCCAGAACTATATGATACTTTATCACATATTCTATGGCATATGCTGTTATAATGTTTGCAGAAATAGGTTTATTGACAAGAACTATTGACTTCGATGGCGTAGACTGTGGCTAGCATAATACATCGTTAGCACCCGAATAGACGTCCTATTGACTAGTCAGATGAAATGAGCGGCGGTATAAGAAACTGCTGTGGGCTTTCTTTTTCTGAGAGAAACTATTATTTTTCGCGTAGCATTACTTTTTCCAAAATATATCTACTTTACTCGAAATAACAGCAACCATGAAACAGATAAGCATTCTTCTTGTGAATCGTTGGTCAATTAAGAAACCATTTTTTTAAATCTGAGGGGCATTTTACAACCATTTATGTTTTGTTTACTTTTTTTTACTACAGGAAATATATTTTAAGAATTAAATAATTTGAATGAACATTTAATTGAGTAATTAATATTAATTGATGAAACAATATTAATAAAGTAATTAACATTAATTGATTAAACAATTTTGATTGAGTAATTATTTTTAATTGATTAAACAAATTTATTTGAGTAATTAATAATAATTGATTAAACAATTTTAATTGAGTAACTAATTTCAATGGTGAAATTTGACCTCTTAGAAAATTCTAAATAAGGATTTAATTTTCAGTTTATGAGCGCCATAAGTGTAAAAAAAAATGAAAAAGTTTTAATAAATTACTTTTTTTTAATTTATAGATAGTACTAATCTGATTAAGATTTTTAATTATCACTTCTCATTTTTGGAAATAATGATGCCCAAGAAATTCAATATTTCATTGGATTTAGTACCCTTTCTTTCAAGTTTAATTTTAAGGCATTTCAAACACCTCTATTCTTGCATCTTTAATCGTTTGTATGTGTCTAGAAAGGCATAAATATTTATTTTTAAGCCTTTTCAATTTTTTATATAGTTTGAAAATTAAATTGAACAGAATATAAGGTATCTATAATTATCTAATATCAACGTTACTGTAAATCACTACATTAAGATTAAACATCTACTCTACACTGCATTTTGCAACGTATAATTAAAAAGAAACTAGTAACTATATCGAAGACCGATGGAACCGATTTTATTGTTTAAAAATAAAAGCTATTAAAAAAATATTTTTTTTTCTAATTTTTAAAATAAATGTAATTTTTCATAAGAATTTTATTATTTACACCAGATACTGTTTTAATACTGTTTTTCCATTCCTAAGTTTACAGCAAATAATTAAACTTTATCTATTGTTACTGATGAAGGCCATGAGAAAATGATTCAAAAAAGGGATACTACAGTATGTTTGTAAGCTGTTATCTTCCTAGAAAATGACTACTTCAGTTAGTGCTTAATTGTATTTCACGGACAAGAATCGGAAATTAGTTCATTGCATTTGAAAATAAAATTTTATATACAGACTGTGCCTTCAAGCATTACTTTATCTGTCAGTACTAAGCCTGCAAATAGCGTATTCCATTTTTAAAATGGCGAACAAATATAAATATTCACATTATTTTTCATATTCTTGTTCTTTATAACCCGCGGTATTATTGTTAATATGAATTCCAAATTGGAGGTTTAAATAACTTTATAATGCATCTGATTATGTTTCAGTTAAATGCTTCGATTCTTTATGATAATTGTATATTATTGAATAATAAAAATGCATGTAAAAACAATAAAGTAAAATATTATTCTGAGTGTTTGAACAAAACATCATGACTTCAATATTTCATATTTCGTTGAAATGGTGTAGAGCAAAAATTTTTGTTGAGATAATTGCAATAGAATATTTTTTATAAAAGAACACATTTCATATAAAATGTCTAACAATATCTTTTGCCAAATGTGATCTATAAAAGTATTTTCTTTTAAAAAAACAAATGATAGTCATTACAAGATGTTAAGATGTTAAATTAACGGAAACGAACAAAGAATTTGTTTTTAGTAAAAAGAAGTCCGTAAGTTCTGCTATAGAATTATAAGAAATTTTTTCTAGAGAAAATAATAAAACATACTTTTACAAAGTAACAATATTCGAAAACAAGAATACAGATATTAATACTTCTTGCTCTTGTTATAGAAATAATTATGAGATATATTTACATACCACTGTAATTCTCATAAAATTCTGAAAGAATAAATGAATAGGAAAGTACATGAATATATTTCTATTTTTAAATTGAAAGCACAATTTGTCTGATATTTTAATGAAGTGAGCAAAAAACTTTCAATTTTTGGGAGGAAAGTATCATGATGTAAAAAAATTATTATTTTTTTTATTTAGAATTATTTTGACAGAATTATTTTTTATCATTCACAAAAGGAGCAACCTATTTCTGATTAAACATTTTAATTTCGGCTCATGTTTATGATATTTCTGTTACTCCAATATAGTTTGATTTTGTTGGAGGAAGTGTCTTATTACAAGCAAGCTGTTTTATGAAGATTTGAAAATTTCGTTAGCAAACATAGACAAAAGCAAAAATGAGCGCATTTATCAAATTCTGTAAGGCATAAAGCACAAATTTTCAGTGACAGAAGCCCCAGGCAAGTCCTCATTTCCATTCGGTCCACCAATGCTGCAAAGAAGAGAAGAACTCACAGGAAGAATTAGCAAAAGAAAAGTTTAATATCATCATGAACTCTCGTGAACTTCTCCAGACGCATACAGATCTCGCTCTCCTCTACTTTCATCGTTCATAATCGCATTAGCTTCGTTATGGGAAAAGAAAGCTCAGCCAAGAACAAAGGCCTTAATCTCTTCGGCGCGCTTTGAAGCCTCGTTCGTTATTACAGGCAGGAATTCTTTTTGTTGGCGCCATATCTGCGAGGAGTTTTTTTTTTTCGAGTCTTCCAGGTAGTTCTGAAGAAACTCTAACGGAAAACCAATTTGAGGAATCCTTCCCCAACTTATAACTACCACTTGAGAAGGTTATCACTTTTTTTCTTCGTGCTTTCCGTCTCTTTATTATTTGCTTTTGATTCGTGAGCTAGAAGTGTTCTTGTGATTGGCACTTGGATGGAATCGGACTTTTGACTTAAAAAGATCGTGGAATAGGCGCTGTTTTATTATTTTCATTTTTTTTCGGATAAGGTGAGAAAATATTTGAAGTTAGATATCTGCGCTTAAACCGAAAGATCTTACACCTCAATACCATTATTTTCTTAGGACACCATTTAATATAGCTCGTACTTTATTTATAATTTGTTTTTCACCCTGGCCTAATGGTAAAGTCTCGGTTTAGGAACCGGATGGTTTCAGGTTCGAGACTCGATTCCACCGAAGAACCGTCGTGTGAGGGGGTCTCTTGCACATTAAATCTGTCGGATCTAACGTCCTCCCGCTGGTGTGGTGTGGAGAGGGGGTGCCAGTTCATGCGTCGTCCTCGTCATCTAACCGTGGTTCAAAATGACGAGGTCCGTCCCAAAAAAGCCCTCATGTTGCTTTACATCCGGAAGTTAATATAACTAAACTAAAATAAAAACCCTCATGTAACTAATATTTATAACCCATTTTCAGCATTCATACTATAAACTACGATGTCCACTCATTCAGTTTCTTGTACTCAAAATAGTTTTCATTCTAGCATTTATCATTTCTTGTTATGTTGTATTTATATGTATTTTGTCTCAAACTCATTGTTGTGTACTTTTCCTTAATAAAGTCCACCTACATCTACACCAAACTGGAAAGGGGCCACATGAGCTCTAGAAACGGAGGTGTGGTGTTAAATTTTATAACACAGTACTAATGTGCTATTACCATGTAAGAATGTCAGGGAAGATGTTGTTGTCTTAAATGGGGAATTGAGGGGGAAATAAAACTACAATGGTTTGAAAGATGGTATATGTCCAAAAAAGGAAGAATCCCTTTCGACTTTATTCCTAATCCAGAAATGAAAACAAGAAGATACCATCTACTGATAATCCAAATAATGTCTGGACATGAGAGATTTCCAGCCAATTCCTAAAGATTCGGAAGAAGGCATGAAAATAAATGCATTTGAGGAGAAATGTTTGCGGTTTACCATGATTTAATGGAATGTATGGAGGAATCAGAGTAAGGAAAAACCTGAAGATTGTAAATAATAATTTAAGTACAGTACTGATAGTACCAGGTCAGCTCAAAACCCTGAAGGATATGATGCTAAAGGATGGACAGTTTCATTCCAGCTGTTTGAGAGTGTGCAGGTGGGGAGAAAGAGAGCTACTTACTACCCCGAAAGGAATGTTAGTTTGACGGATCGGTCAAATTAAGGTTGGGCAATACTTATTCAGCAGTCGGTCACAACACATCCTGTCGATCGCTACGTTCAATGGTGGAGAGGTGGTTGGCTGTATACAAGAAGAGAAGATGCTGATATGAATGGAATGAATACCGAATATATTTACACATTGATTTTTTAAGAAAGTATAATTTTTTCTAAACGGAAACATTTAGTGAAATAAAATGTAACTCTCATTATTTCTTATGAAATATTATCAGATATACTACAAAAAATATATAGTTTTCTCCCAACTGCCATAATTTCTTTTAATATGTGAAAGAAGCTTAATAAATCACAAATAAAACCAGTAAAATATTCCCATTTACTTATTGATTTCATGTTAAAAATCATAATAAATTTTTAGAATATGTATGTTTTCCATTAGGAAGTTACTAGTCGCATTTGGAGACCAGCTGGTTTGTTAGTAGCAATGCTCTCTCAAATGTTCCTTAAATTTTAAGGTAACTTAGTCTCTTAATAACTTCCTCAGCAAAATATTTGTAAGCTTCAAATTTGGATAGCGATATAACTCATAATGTTTTTGTATTTTTAAGATATTCAATACATTTTGCTATATGTTACTCTGATTTTCTGTCGACTTAAGTGAAATTTTAATTTGAGTTTGAAATGGGAGAGATGAAACTTCCATAAATAAAAAACCTTTGAAACCACACATATTTAAAAGTTAAAAAAAAAAAAAAACGTGATTTTAGATAATTGAATTCTTTACCATTGTAAATGTATCTGTACAATAGAATATTGTTTCATATAATTCATGCATTATTTCAAAGAATTATTCCATAAAACGTTTTCTCATTCATCATAAAATTCACTTTTACCCTCTAATAGACATAATTGCAATAAATATTTTATTTTATTTCAATCAAAAATGGGCTTCTAAACAATGATCCTATAAATCATATTAAATAATATTATCTTAAAAGACTTCTGCGAGCAAGCCTGGTTGAGTTAAAAAGCTTTGAATATCGTTATTTTAGACAAGCAATGCATAGACCCGTAAAGTCAAATGATGGTTGGAGTATTTTGTTCAAGACAGTTGGTTCAGAAATAAAATCTAGTTTATATAGAATAGAACCATTTGGATTTTCATAAATCAGTCACTTTCAATTGCATAAGAGTGGAATATTTATTAATTACGATATTAGTGTCTCAAGAACATTTTATTAAACACAAAGAAAACAACGAATACATACACAAATTTAAAATATGTAATTTATCAGAACGTTTATTCATCAAACTGCATGCAATAAAGAATGCAATTTCTTAACAGAAAATAATAATAAAATATTTGAAATAGTAGAAATAAAAGAAATTCAATAGAAAATAACAATAAAATAATAGAAATATTAGAAATTATAATAGAAGTGCAATAGGAAATAATAAAATAAAATAGTAGGAATAATATAAACTAATTGTATAAAAAGTATTAATATAATAGAAATAATAATACAATTTCAATGGAAAAGAATAAAATATTAAAAATAGCAGAAATAATTTCAATAGAAAATGATTAAAAAATTGTTTTATTACTTTTTTCTGATACCTAATAAAAGGCTTTTCAAGAAAAATCACATTTCGAAGATTTAAGAAAATCATGTTTGTTAACCTTTATGGCAAAATAAATAAAATTTTATTATTTTAACTTTAAAAATTTAGAAAAAGGAAATTACATATTTTCTTCATCATATTAACTAGAACTATTAAGGTGTACGCACACACTGGAAACTACGAAATTAGTTCAAAATATCAAATTTTTTTTATTCTTCAAAATTCTTAAAAAATTTTTATTTTTAAATTATAACTTTCAAACGATACTAAGATGTTATCGCTATTCAGAATAATTCTCGAGTTATAAGGATTTTTCTTGAGTAACTTTTGCTAAATACTCTAGTTTCAATTTTTTAACTGTTTTTATGAAGAATGATATTTTTCCACTATGTTGCTTTATTCAAACAGTGATTAATTTAAACAAAAACTAGCCAAATGCAATTATTTCTATATCAAAATAATCTGCATGAAACAGTAGATGTTTTAGATCTCAATCAAAGTTTTATTTATAGAAATAAATTTTAGCAGCTATTTAAAATTCAAAATTGCAAAAAAAATAAAAAATCTCGCTTTATCTATTCCTTATTGATGAAAAAATTGTTAAAAAAACTACATATTTTTTATAGCTTGATGGTGACAGGTAACGTGAAGATTAATATTAGGCATCATTTCCAACCAGAATTGTGTGCCTGTACAATTTAGAATTTAGGAGATCATGTTTCAGAAATGTGGTTATTAGCTCATTAATTATTAAGTAATTAATTAATTGTTATTGTAAAAGTTTTTTTTTCCTTACTGATACGAGTTCAAACTTATATCAAGGACCTACTACGTAAAAATTAGATTTTTATAGTTAAAAGTTTTTTAAAAAAAATCTTCTAATATGTACATATCCTTTAAAATTGCTTTATTCATTGCTTAATTTTTATTGCTTATTAGACATTTTTTTATTAAATGCTAGTTGTCTTCGGTGACTAGTAGACTCGTTTGTATGAATTCTCACTAAAATGTACAATTAATATTTTAAGTATCTTGGTCTCGTAATAGGTTTTCCAGCACAATATTCTTAAGCCTAAAATTTTGATTGTCCTATTGTTCTCTTATACCATTTAGTAGACCATTAGTAATCCATTTTGTTCATTGTTAAACACGTCTCTCACTCACAGCGCCCATAAAATTCAATTTTAAATTAAAGTAGAAATGGGGAAAACAGCAGTTAATATAAATAAAAAATTTTTTGTAACCAAGGCTGGAATTTAAAAAAAAAGAAAAATGTCGTTTAGCATAGGAGTTAATGAATTCATAACATATCTATTTTAAAAGCCATTAAGAACTTTTACCCCTATTCAATTTTTAAATAAACTATCACATTTTTTTGTTTATTAAATTTCATACAGAAAAGAAATGAAATTCACACTTTTCAAATTAAATTTGCTACAATAGCCAACTTTATTAATTTGAAACTTAGTCAATATGATGGTAATGCACGGATAGAAACTCAACCACCCCCTAAGTACTCGTAATATGTCAGCGCATGTTATTATTATTTTTTTTTTGGTGGTGAAATAAACTCCTCAAAAATACGTTTAGATATATTTTAAAATTCTTGAAAAATAAAAACTTAGTTTATAGGTTGAAGCATGTGTATTATTATAAAGATATTTTTTTCTGTTTCTGAAAGTAATCAAGTAAAAAGAATGTTCCATTTATTAAAGGAAAATGGTTTCAACTTTAGTAAATGAGAAATTCTTAAAAACTAAAATCCCTTCTTTTTATTTTGTTTCATATGTCATAAAATATATCTTTTCTACTGTGGAAGCCAAAAATTCTTTTTCTATACTAGATAATAACTGCACATGCTTTCTTATGAATAATTATTAATGAAACTATTTCCATTAAATAACAAAATGGTTATTGAAAACTTGAAGCAAAGTAACACTTTATATATATTTATTCCCTTATGCTACTATACATATATGCTTTATGGCATTTAATAATTAGCATATTTTATAATGGAGAATGATATTTAAAGTCAGACAAGCCATTAAAAATTCTCTAGAAAACTCGTATCCTCTTACAAATCGTTTCGTTACTCCAACGAAGCCCTAGAATGCCTTATATCATTCGGATAAGGGAAATATTTGGAAATAACCTTTATAAAAATGAGCTTCCTTTTAATCTGATGTAATGTAAAAGGAGTGAATTATTATCGCGTCACATTTACTGATTTAAATGCATAACATAATAATTTATTCACATGAATCGTGTAAACTGTTGTTACGAAAATTCTGTAATGGCATCATTTAATTCTGAAAGAACGAAGATGTTATTCTTGATCATAAAACTGAGTGTCGGATAACTCAATAAATATGTTTTCAACTAAAAGCTGAGTTAATATATAAACCCTTAATAATAATCGATAATTTATTTAAACATTTCGTTTCGTTAAATATTTGAATCATTTTCTAATTTTAGACAAAAACTCATCTCGGAGAAAAAATAATTTCTAAGAGTCAACTATGTTAAGAAATCTAATAATATCAAATGAAAATCTAATAATTTTTTCCTCCAAAGCGGAATGTTTTCAAAGTCAAGAATTTAATAATCAATTCTATTTAAGAAAGTAATACCATTTATTTAAATTAATAAAGTTTTGTAAGTCTAAGATTATTTCAGTAAACGAAGCATTTCCCTTAAGGAAATTTTGTTTAATGTTTGTATGAAATCATCAGGCTGCATTCAGAAAAATATCTCCTTTAAACATTTAAACCAAAATTTAATCTTACATACATTAAATTGAATCGTACACTTTCTTTCATTCGGCGTATTCAATAATAATATACTGTAATTATCTCGAATTTTGATACTGAGATTTCAAAATTTCGTTTTACGTTTTACATCTTTTTAGCAAAAATACAAATATTTAAAGAATATTTCTCCATGTCTGTAATTGAATGCATTGCCAATGTGATCATTAGAAAACGCACTAAACTAGATGAATTTTTTTAACTATTCTGATATAGATATGGAAGATGTGGGCTCTACATGGCATCTTTAAACACCCAAAAAATGATATCTATGCACAAATTGGATGAAGCGACAGAATTACACAAATCTCAAGAAATAATTTACTTATGTTTTGTTTTAAAATACAGTGCACATTTGATATAACTCTAAACTCTCGCATTTATTTACATATTGAATATCGCTCTGCTGAGTTAAATCTTTAAATTTATTTATTGAAATTAAATTATTAATTCATAAATGTAAAAAGAAGGGTGCTTAAGTGTATGTCTAAGCAATTTTTGGTTAAAATTATATGAATGAAAAATAAATGGAAAAAAATATCTTACGCAACATTTCTACAAAGCTATTTTTGACTGCACATCATTAGAGGTTTCCTTTTACTTACGAAATAAATGCCTTTCCATTTAAAACATAGTCGATACTTTAATTGGGAATTTAACATAAAGCTTCAAAATCAATTGTTTCATTATCATCGTTTGAAATCTATCTTTTTATTGGATGCGCAAAAATGTGTCCTTTGAAAAAAATGATTATTAAACAATCGTGATTTTCTCATAACAATACACATAACTCAGAGTAAATGGTAAAGATACAAACACAGATGATTGAAGTTTGAGAGCATAAAATGTGGGCATATTTTTTATGTATTTAAAATGAATTTACATATAAATACATTCGAATCAGGACCATAAGCAGATCAGGTATGGAACAAAATAATAGGAAACACCAGAGAAAAAAGGAAAAACTTTTAATTAGTAAGAGGATAAACCACTTTTGGCTTAAGTTGCAGCTCTCTTTCAACGTGAGATTGGGAAATAAAGGTCTTGAGCAAAGTTCATTGGAATTTCGCCCTCATTCCTTTTGAAAGGCCGCCTCGAATTCAGATAGTAAACGTGGAGAGGGAAACCGAGCACGCACTTTGCTTTCCAGAAAACCCCACAAAGGTTCAATGATAATGATATCAGGGAACTAAACACATCAGGTTAGATGCTTCACTTCATCCTCATGTTCATATACCCATATTTGAAAACAGTGAGACTTGTAAACAGGGGTGCTGTCATCTTGGAACATGGCACTTTAATTTAGTTTTAGTTAACATATTTTAACGTCCCGTTCTAAAGCAAAACTAGGGCTATTTTGGGATGGACCTCGTCATTTTGAACCACGATCATATAACGAGGATGACACTTGAGCTGGCACTCCTCTCTGTACACCACACCAGTGGGAGAACGTTTGGTCTGCTGAATTTAAAGAGCAAGAGACCCCTTACATGGCATTTCCTCTGAGGAATCGGGTCTCGAACCTGAAACCCTCGCGTTCAGAAACCGAGACCTTACCACCAGGCCCCTCGAACATGGGACGTTCTCTCGGAAAGATAGTTTGAAGCATAGGGTGAAGATGATCTACGAGAATGCTTCGACAATGATCGTCTGTGATCATTCCCCTCAAGACGAGAGGCCCCAATCAATGGGAAAGTATTGTGCTCCACACCATCAAAGAACCCCCTCCCTGTTACATGATTGGAGCCAGCATGTCAACATGAAATGCCTCCACCAATGTTCACTGGACGAACAATGGCCAATGATCTGGTATAATGTAAACGAGCATTCATCTCGGTGTTACTGTAGTCTCTACATTGCGTTCCGTCCAGAAAGGTACACTTTCTGAACAGCTTCTCTGCCATGAATGCTCGGAGTATGTAACTCTTCTTGAATAGTTTTTAAAGGATACGAGTTTCTGAGTGGATACGATTCTTGCGATTTCGGCCGATTATCCTCTATCAAAGTCCTTCAACTTCGACTCCCACCTATTTTTGTGCTTCTCAGAAGACACCTAACCCAGGTTGGTGTTTGACTTGGGGGGGGCTCAAAATGAGGATGAAAGGCTTCGGGAATGGTGGTTGGATCTCGTCAACCTGGTGGATACAATAATAGGTGGGAGTTCTGGCTCCCCCATTGATGACGGGACGTTCACCCTACGGGGAGAGTTGTATCGTGGCCAGTGATGACCCTTAGGACTTAACCACAGTTCCAATTAGTGTTTCTGTAGCGACGGTCCGGTCATTCAGTCTTGCGTGGTTAATCCATGTGCCTTAGAGGCGGATCTGTGGTCAGTTAGATAAATTCCCCAGGTTTGTGCATAATCCTTGATACAATGGTCATTGAAACAACGACACGATTGGGTGTTCTTGACATTGAAGCTCCAGCGAGACGAGCTCCAATCATCATAACTTTTTTTTCACGGCCGAGAGGTGAGACATAATTACGCTTTGCTAGGTACAGAGTTTTCCGATTCAACTCTCATGCAGCCAATTGCTTAACTGCCACTAAGATGGCTAACTGTTCTGACACGAGGCGGCTTTTTAATAGATGGTCCAAGAACGACTGCTTTTTAAATGGGTCTTCTTTTTATTTTGTCCTTTACTTGTAGGTAGGGGAAATTAAAGTTACGCAATGCTGGGTATGGTAAAAGATCATCTCTGATCCTTGAAAATTGGTTTAAAAAAGTACACATTTAAAATTCAAACACCGCATGGAATATATAATAATCTAAAGAGGCATTAGGTGGCTAAAAATAGTGAGTATAAAACAAATAGATTATCTGTATATTAAACACAAAATATTTCGGTACTACATACAGATGTAATAGCATATTTAACATATATTTTGTCTAACCTATATTCACATACAATGAAAATAGTTGTTTAGATTCAGATTGTAAACAAATTCATTTAAAATCAATCTTATTTTCTTTTGAGTGAAACGATTAGTTAATGGTAGATATTATCATTATGATATCAGTAATCTAAAATATTCTCATAGAATTATTACATTAAACTATTTACTTTATAATGGCTGTTTTAAAATTAGCTTTTTAGTAATGTATGATGTGGCAACAAATTAACAATACTCTGTAATGTAGCGCATTCTTTACAATGAGGAACTTAACTAAAAAGTTTTAAACAAAGATGACTAAGAAGGTACAGTGATCTTCAGCTACCAAGTGACAACCACTACTCCATAAAGTTATACTTTGTTATTCCCAACTCTTTAAGAAAACTTCTTATATCCTAAAAATATAGGAAGCCTAGCTACTTCCACAACGCTTAACTTCGCTTAAAAAATCGCTTTCTCTATGTCAAAGAGTCTTCGAAGCAATTTCAAGCACTTTTTATTATATATTCTTGACGCTAGGACTTTAGAAATGCATTCTGATTCAAAATGATTACTCAAAACTAGCTAATAAAATAATTTAAGAATGGTTTTATGACAGTCCAATTTTTATATTCTTCATCACTAGTATCTAGTTTATTTCTTCTTTTCTATCTCATTCGTATAAATATGTTACGGTCAAAGCCTGAACATATGCCAGTTCCCGAATTGGCCTCCAAATCGCACATTGTGTGGCCAATATCCGATGTACTGGAAATGAATAGCGTGTATGCGACTTTGGCCGGCCACTTCCCGAAGTGCCCGGAACTACCTGGTCAATGTTCGATGTGCTCAAGCAAGACGACTCGGTAGGGGAGCACAGCTGTCAATTCCGGTGTAATGAAGGCATGCTCATGGTAGCAAGGGCAGTGTGTAATATTTTCAGTGCATCTGCCATCCATGTATCGAATCTCGAATCCGGCTACGTGTTATTGTGTACGGACGATCCAAGGAGCATAAGAGGGGCGGATTCGTCGGAAAACTCCTGTTTGGCAGCTATAATGTGATGATCATTAGCATTACGGTATGCAAACACCCAACATTTGCTCATGACTTTTTTCCTCTTACTTTGGCCATGCCATTTCGTGAACTGGCTGGCCAAACCCCGAATCCAAGGAAAAATTGGACATTGGCCGGTCATTGTGAGGCGATATTGGCTGTTTAGCGATTTGGCCGGCTAATTCGGGAACGGGCTGAACTTCAGGTTTTGACCGTAACATATATAAATAATTAAATGTAGAAAGTAAAAAATAGCCAAAATAGAATATCGTAGTTTTGAAACTATCAAACTTTTGTTTATCAAACCAAATACAATTAAAAAAGCAATACAAATTAAAGTTTAGATTTGCAATTAATGATATTAAATCGAGCATTCGTTTGAACAGGAATTAATGCTATAGTCAATGATAAATATGTGGTAGTTATATAATATGCTGAAAATTATTTTTAATTAATTTATACTATTATAAGCGACGATTTCAAATACTGAACACATTAGAATTTCCTATTTCTTTACACTTACAGAAAATTTTCAATGCTCTTATAGCACTAAAATTGTATTTTGAATAACAATTCACTTCACTTACACGCTTGAAAGGAAAAATAAACCCCAAAAAAGCATAATTCTACATGTGCTTCTGTGTTCCAAGTTTGTCAGAGAAAGTCATATCCGAAGAGTGACTCTCAAGGACATTAATATAAATTGACCTCCAGATTTTTACAGATTTAATTTTACCAGAAGTGTTTTTGAAAATTTCTGTAAATTTATATTTGATATGTGCTATAATGATTTAAGTGCAATACTGTGGAACCAGGTAATCTGAAAACCCAAAAGGAATGATTTTAAAGATGGACAGTTTCAATCCAACTGCTTGATAGTGTGTAGGTGGGAAGAAAGACAGCTATTGACTACCTCGAGAGGAATTTTAGTTTGACTGATCGGTCAATGAAAGGTTGGACAATACATATTCAGCAGTCAACCACAAACAAATCCCTTCGATACTGCTACATTCAGTGGTGGCGGGGTGCTTAGCTGTATACGAGAGAAGAAGTTGACATCCGCAATCCTTCAAGACTGTTAATTTTTCTTCTTTATGTAATGTGTTACTTACTTGCCTCTGTAAGCCATGTGTGAGACTTTACGGTGCGAGGGATTTTTATAAATGTTTCAATAATACAATGCAAGAAAGCTGAGATTTTCTTTTGAAAATTTTTATACTTAAAAAAAAACAATTAATTGAAGCCAAATTAAAAATCAATTGATATCATATTTAATATTGAAACACTTAAGAAAAAAAATGGAATAAATTAATCCTAAAGAATTGGAAAGTTTTTTTTTCTTTTTGACAATTCATTTTACCTTAAACGATTTATTTACCGCCATTTTTCTTCGTGAGCACGCCATTTTCCACAAAGTAAAACAATAATGAATAAATATACAAATAACTCAAAGCAGCATTTCGGAAACTATTCAGGTTTTCATAACTCATTATTCCCCTTTTGTTTCCGAGGCAGGCAGCTCCGTGTGAAAGAACAAGTGGAGCGTGTGTTCGATCATTTAGCGTTCTTTGCTTGGAAGCAATCCGCTCGCATATTGATGAACAACATTCTGGAGAAGGTTCGCGTGCGAGGGGAGAAGTTTGTGTGGGAAATTATTTCCACAGCCCATTCTTTGACGGGACTCTTTGTCTGGTAGTTAAGGTTTTGTTAAGCGGGGATTCATTATGAAGTGGAGGCAATTTTAGTCTAAAGAATTTCCGTTCAGACAGAATAAAAACCGTGTAAATGGAAGCAGTGGAAATGATTTTTCTCAAGAAGATGACGAAGTGTTTGTGTAAGTGTTTCTGGATAATCTGATACAGATTCAATAGAAGTAATTCTTGTTCGAAAGTAGAGTTTCGGCATATTTCAGGTGAAAGATAAAATGAATTTAATTTCTATAGACTTTCTATGAAAAGTTTGAATTTTATTAGAAGTAAATATGAAGCAGATGGAAAAATGGCGCTTTTAATTACCAGATACGAGAAAAATAGCGGCGCGCTATTCATATCTAAGCGGGGAAACTCATTGTCTGAATGAAATAAAGCGCAACGATTTTGCCGTTTGATGCAATAAACGTTTTCAGGAATTATATTTTTATACAGATCATACGTCTTATGATTCCTACTTAATAAAATATTCTTAATCTCTATAAATAACAATGAATGCTTGTCTGTCTGTCTCTTATGCGCTGCCGTGCCGCTCATCCGATTGCGATAAAACTCTGAATACTTATTACTTGCACTTACGTAGGGTTGTAGGCAGAGTAAAATTATGTCATCTGTATAAATAAAAATGAGTGTTTGTCTACATGTCTCTTATGTGTTGTCGTACCATTCATCCGATTGCACTTATTTGTTTCTGCTGAAGATAAAAAAAATCCAACCCTTAAGTCCTGAATAATAAAGTGAGAGAAAAATAGAATTAATATTATTTACGCTCCTCTTTTATATATCACTCAATGCCAATGAATGAATTCATTTCGGATACGAAAATATGTATTATTGTTTCTATCATTCCTGATTAAATAAGGCAGTTTTTTTTAAATTTCAAACTATATTTCCAAAAGTATTTTTCCTGCGGCAACAACGCGCCGGGTTCCAGATAGCATTTAAATAAATAAAAAAAATATGCTCTAATGGCTTGAAGAAAATCATTTTAAATTCTTATTCAGAAAAATGAAATGAAATTTTCCGCTCTGAAGAAGAAATATTTCTCCACTTTTATGATTCCTTGAATCGTAATAAAGTTTAAAAATTCGAAATACAATCATAGGATTAGGCTTGAAATGACATTTCCTCCAAACGATTGAAAACTTTTTTGTGTTTGGATTCAACCATTGTTAAGAGAAAGATAAAACCCACCTTGACATAAGTACTAGACCACCAGCGAGTTTTAATGAGAGAAGTCTTAATTCACTCGTTTCCTTATACAATTCTCTCCCCTCATCCGTACGGTGATATTTCTATTAGGTTGTTCGGAAAGTAATTTCGTTTTTTCCTGACAAAGGATTTAATTGCATTTTTCGCACCCAATTTCATACTTAAACCGCAAAATCATTTTATGTTTTAAGAGCTGATATAGCAAGGCTTGAGTGTGAAAAAGTGCAGCTGATTCTTCGCAGTAGTTTTTGGATGGTGCCCTTTTAAATATGGAGAGCAATAAACAGCATTTTCGTCATTTTTTTCTTTTTTGCTATAAAAGGTAAAAATGCTGTTCAAGCCAGAAATAAATTAGCCAATATGTGTGGAGAAGATGTGTTAACAGTACATCAGTACCAGAACTGATTTGCAAAATTTTTTCTTCAAATTAGGAGGCCAAAAACCACCTCGATCAGTTTTTTTTACAGCAAAGACCAAAACTTTTATGAGCGTGTAATCATGTTACTACCAAAAGGTATTAGACCAGAATGGCAAAAGGTATTAGACCAGAATGGCAATTTTATAATTTAATAAATAATTTATTCATTAAACGAAAATTTCTTTTCATTTTGACACAAAAATACGAAATGACTTTCCGAACGACCCAATAGAAGAAACCCATCATTAAGCCAAGATCAATATCAGAGATGCATTTCTCTGGATAATTAGCGTCAATACGGGTCTTTCCTAATTGCCTAACACTTTTCACATTCTGGTGGGTGTAACAACAAATCCGAAACATTCATGTCAGAAAGATTATGAGCATACATCTTAGATATTCTCATGCCAAATTTTGTTCCATCCTGCACTTTCCGACAACTGAAAAATTCGGACTCTGAATGATTTTATTAATCCTTCTTTCTTCCGCCTCTTTATCGAAAGTAGGATCAAGCGTAGCTTTTCGTCATATGATCACATCCATTGGATTGTTAATTTGAAACAGTGTTTGAATTGCAATATCTCATACTTTTTCATTGCCGATTTGATTATAAAAGAAGAATGGGCCGCGGTGGCCTGGTGGTAAGGTCTCGGCTTCGGAACGGGAGGGTTGCATTTTCGAGACTCGATTCCACCGAAGAACCGTCGTGTGAGGGGGTCTCCTGCACGTTCAATCTGTCAGGCAAAACGTCCTTTCGCTGGTGCGGAGAGGAGGGTGCCAGTTCAGGTGTCGTTCTCGTCATCTGATCGTGGTTCAAAATGACCAGGTCCGTCCTAAAATAGCCTTCGTGTTGGTTTCAAATGGGACGTTAATATAACTAAACTAAACTAAACTATAAAAGAAGAATATTGAAATAATGAAACTAGAAGTATGAACTAATAATTAATTTTACAATGTCCTCCTGCAATGTTTTGTTCCTTATTTGCTTCTGAATTTCCTTAAATAAAATTGCAAAAACCAGTTAAAATGTCACTTCATATTTTTTTATAGTTCGATTCTCAGAGAATATGCTACTATGATGCACATGACAATGATTAAAGAATTAAACTCCCCATTTTGTGTCGTTATCTTCCAAAACGTTTCTAACCTATATATATATATATATAACCTCTATATTATTATTGGTTATTTCTCTTTAGAATGGGTCACTCTCATGACATACCCCTTTCCTGGCTGGAAACAGTAGTTTTATAGCACATCCCTACACAGATAGTGCAGTCTTGTTGCACTACCTTGCACAATATTGTGCCATTTTATATGATATTAATCAATAAATATTGCAAATATTGATCAATTTCATACAATATTGTACAATTATTGTGTGGTACTAGAGTAATTATCTCACTTTCTTTAAGGGATTTCAGTGATCAATAATTCATAGTGAATTAAATCGCAAATTTCGCCATAAGCAGATAAGGCATTCTCAGAGGTTCCATATTCCTCTTGTAAATATATTTAGGTGTATATTTTGAAGCGATCACAAAGCAAAATCAATGTTATGATTCTGGCGAAAATTGTCATATCTTTCGTCTTTTGAATTTAAAAGGAAGTTTCGAACTTTATAATAGTTCTAATGAAACAGAGATAGACTTAAAGTATTTTGTGAGCATGAAAGAGTCCGTGGTTGCTTTACTTTTTATTTCAGGCACAGGTTTATGATTCATTTCGAGAAAGACAGTCTCCTGACCTTTAGCTACAAACTAATAATTTTTGTAAAATGATTTTGCTTGAAACATGTATCCTCTAACCGAAAAAAGGAAAATTTTGATAGGAAAAGGCGTTAGAAAACATTAAACTATTATTATTAACCTTCCAGAGGGCGAGCGTACGTGAGAGACACATTAGAGATGAATTTCGTTTTATACTTTTAGACCTGCTGGCACTGGGAACGCTTGTCTTTGGCTGTTTGTCCAACTCCCTTTGACCTACTTTCATTTGCCGTGGTAAGTTTGTGGCGTTAATAGGTCTCTTTCGATCAGATATTTGTGCTTTAGAGAAACGCGCGACCGTTCATGTAAGCTTTTGTCACATCTGATTTTGTACTATTTTATGAATAAATCCGTATTGTTGTAGACTGAAGACAGCTGGAAAATGCCCTTAAGAAAAGAAAATGTTGAAAAAAAGCCCCCACATCTCTAAAAAGTGAGCTAAAATAAAAGGTGCTAAAGAAAAAAGTCGAACTAGGTATTGAGGAAGTGGAAGATGCGAAGTCAGGGAAAAAAACCTTTCCAAAAAGAAAAGTGGATTAGAATCACGAGCTTCAGTTGTGAGATTTGACAGAAATTTATATGTTTGGAGCACACTAAAAACATTTGCGCAAATTGCAAAGCTGCAATGAAATAACAATGAAACTATTTTCTTCCTTTTCATATTTAACTTTCAATTACGTGTTCCCTTTTATACATAATTATTTTATTTTTTCACTTCTATATTTTATATGGAATTGTTCTGTCCAAACATCGACAATTACATTTATATTATTTTTTAATCAATTCAGTTAAACTATGGTCATTTTATATTGTTATTTCAATCTATGCTTATATTGTTTCTGCTTCTTTTGAAGTAAAAAACGTTTAAAGTGATTGCAGTTATTAATCCTCAGCTATTTACAATATAATTTTAATAGTTATGCTTTTGAAAATTGACAATTTATAGCCTATGTGAGAAATACGCGCAACCTTTCATGTTGGTATGACGGTGATGTGACAAAAGTCATGGAATAGCAGTATGCAAATATACAGATGGCAGTAATATCGCAGTGAAAAAGTATAAATGCGCAGTTCGTTTTCCAGAGCTTTCATTTGTGTTCAAGTTATTCATGTGAACAGGGTTTTCGTGATTTATGGCGGCACGACGAGAATTAACAGACTTTGAACGTGGAATGTTAGTTGGAGCTAGACGCATGGGTCATTCCATTGTGGATATCGTTAGTGAATTCAACATTCCAAGATCCACAGTATCAAGAGTGTGCCGAGAGTATGAAATTTCAGGCATCACATCCCATCATGGACAGCGCAGTGGGTGACCACCTGCACATAACGACCGAGACTTCCGACGTCTGCGTAGAATGGTCAATGTTAATAGACACGCAACACTTCGTCAAATAACTGCAGGAATCAATGTGGGACGTACGAGGGACGTGTCCGATAGGACTGTGCGGCGAAATTTGTCTTCCTTGGGCTATGACAGCAGAAGACCGACTCAAGTGCCTTTACTGACAGCACGACATCGCCTGCACCGACTCTCCTGGGCTCGTGAGAATATCGACTTGTCCCTAGACCAGTGGAAAACCGTGGCGTGGTCAGATGAGTCACGATTTCAGTTGTTACGAGCTGATGGTAGAGTTCGAGTGTGGCGCAGACCCCACGAAGCCATGGAGCCAAACTGTCAGCAAGGCACTGTTCAAGCTGGTGGTGGCTGCATAATGGTGTGGGCTGTTTTTACATGGCATGGACTCTATCCTCTGGTGCAACTAAACCGATCATTGACTGGAAATGGTTATGTTCAGCTGCTTGCAGATCACTTGCAGCCATTCATGGACTTCACGTACCCACACAACGATGGGATTTTTATGGATGGCAATGCGCCATGTCTCGGCGTCAGAACTGTTCGCGATTGGTTTGAAGAGCATTCCGGACAATTCCAGCGCATGATCTGGCCACCTAGCTTGCCCGATATGAATCCCATCGAGCATTTATGGGACATCATCGAAAGGTCCATTCGTGCCCAAACTCCTGCACCATCCACACTTTCACAATTATGGTCGTCTATACAGACAGCATGGCTCAATATTCCTGCAGAGGACTTGCAACGACTTGTGGACTCCATGACACGTCGAGTTGTTGCACTTCGCCGGGCAAAAGGAGGACCGACACGATATTAACAGTCATCCCATGACTTTTGTCACTTCAGTGTATAATTAATTTGACTTCATAATCCTGTTCAGTATTCTTCTGTCGCTGATAAATCTCAACATCAAAATAGACGAATAAAAATTCCTGTTCTTCCGGGCAATAAATCTCAACATCAAACTGGATAGATAGCTTTGGGCAAGGGAGTGTTATACTTTTGATTTAGAGATTATTATTGCTATTGGAGAAACCAATAGTAGTTTTAATCAAAATTCATTATAAAGATTGATATTTAGCAGAAAAATCTGAAGGAAGCTCGAGAAATCTGCTAGAACTATTTGAATAAATAGCAAATTTTATTTAGGAAATTTGAAGCGTGTAAAATGATAAAACTTCGAAGTTTTAAAAAGAATTAAAATCATGCGTGTGGTAGTAGAATTACCTTCACACACATAAAAGCCGTCGCATTTATCAATATTTGGCCCTTTTAATACAGCCTTTAGTGATTCTCACTAAATAATCCTGATAACATCTATGCATTTAAAATGTTTCATCAACAAATAATTTTAATTCTTTCACTTGAAAAATTATTAACTCATTTTCAAAATCGGTAATAAGCCATTTTAACAAATTTCAGAAAATATTTCTAGTCGAAGATGTGTAACAATCAACTTATTCAATTAAAAAAAACCATTTAGAATCAAGAAACGCAGATGCAGTCTCTTCTACGTGTAGCAGCGAGATTCATCCATCTCCATAGAATCATCAGGTCTTGGACACTCCCTTGCTTTGAAACAAAACTTCGGCAAATTCACCAATAGTATTGAACATTCCATTTGAATGTAAGGGTCTTTTCCCCAAATTTTGACAGTAGAGAATAATTAGACTAAGAAAGGGTATTAAACGTTCAGAAATTATACAGATTCTCCGGAAAATGTACGGTTGGACGAATTGAATAAGGGGAACAAAGAGGTAACATATTTAAAAGAATTTAAATACGAAAAAAGATTTAAATTAAAACACACTTTTAAAACAGAGATACAGCGAGTCAAAACGTTAAAAGTAATAATTAATAATTTAATCATATTGGGCCGATTCCTAAACAAAACAAAAAAAATGAAAGGAAACTTTGCATAGACACATATATTCAGTTAGTAATTCCAATGAGTACGGGACCAAAATTTCACCGAATATAGAATTCAATTATGTCATTGATGATTACTTTTCAGGACTTTTTCTGGTATTTCCATTTATGGTGGCGTAGATTATCGTTGGTTTAAACAAGAAAGTACCATTAAGGTTATTTTCATTTTCAAATGTAGTTGATAAGATATCATTTCATACATCAATTTTTTACAAAAGTGAAATAGAACACAATTATTATATCATTAAATAGATAAATTTTGAGACATTAATTTACTATGTTAATAAACTTGGTTTCTCAAACCCTTTCTTTTATCTATATCCATTGAGACAGATTTTGCCAAAATGTGTTTGTAAACGCTTAGATTATAGAAATAAGGTATTTTCTTTTTGATGATTGTAAAGGCAACTGCACATGTACAATATTCATACGAAAAAATTAAAAGGATAAGTGATTTTATAAAGAAAAAAATCTTTAAAATTGACAGGTAATTGCTTTAAAAGAATTATTTGTTTCCATTTATTTAGTACAGAATTTAATATCACAGTATTTAATTTATTGTTCCATGCATTGAGTTAATTTAAGCAGCGCCTATTTTCCGTTTATTTAGTGCATTAACTTCTTAAAATATTCTTTATATTTTCCCTTTCTACACAATAAATAATCCAGATTCAATGGAAATAGCGGAAGTTAAAATGCACATAAAACTACTTCTTAAATATAATAATAAAGAAATTCAATGAAGCCGCGTGCAAATTTAAATTATTCAGACATCAAAATCTTAAATGAAGCAATGAGAATTATAAAATAAGCCTGGTTGAATATCTGAAAACATTTGCTTTCAGTGAGTTAATTGCATATTTCATCCATTAAGTTTACACATATCATTTATATCTACTGGAAATGAATGATTATTTCTTATCGCTTATTTATAATGAATAAACCTGATGCCATATTCCAAGAATCCTTTCATTCGCATTCATATCTTTTGAATTATTCATCTCAGAAATTCTACCACTTTATTTCCTTCAAATTAAATTAAAGTGAGTGAATCCTGGCTTCTTTTTTTCTGTTGACGAACTTGTTAATTAGCGCGCTCTCCAGTTCCGGAGATAAGAAATACCTTCTGGGCAACAAAGTGTCAAACGGCTTTGTAATTTAAAACGCTCCATTGATTCAATTAGAGGGAATTCTTTCCTCGGAATAATCTCAAAATTATAGAGTACTCGGTTAGAGATAAAGACTGAAAGTTATCCAACAAAGCCGAATAAAGAAAGAAGAAGGCTCCTCGAAAGTACAAAATATTAAATTTCTTATCCCGCAGCTAACAAACAGAAAAAAAAGGCTGCTGACGAAGAAGACAAGTTTTGCGAGTTTGTAAGAAGTTTGTTTTCTGCTTCAGCAAGTGTACGAAAATCATTTCTTTTTTTCAGAAATGAAAGCCTTTTCTCTACCGTTACAAATTTCTATAATTAGGGCAGAATTGTGGATTATCGAGAGAAAAGTTTCGTATTTGTTTCTTCATTATAGGTTGTATAAGTCCTTAACTGAAAATTGCCTTCTTTTTTAAAAATTTACTTGTTGGTGTAACTGAATATTAAGTTACAAATTGGAAAACTTCCTTAATTAATACTTGCTTAAAGCCTTACTGGTTATTTTTCACATCCAAATATCATAGATTTATTACATATATCACATTCCCTTCATTTACGCACCCTCATTCTTGTGTAAGGATACTTTATAATAACTCGTTGGTGCTAAAACCGCAAGAATCATGCATTTTCAGCATGAGATCAGATAGTAATAGATTCTAATAATCTATATAATCAAACAAAGTCTTAAATCGTGTTAATTACATCATTTATAACTCAAGACCGGCTGTACCAATTTTAATGAGATTTATTTTTCTGAATTCGTCTTAGTCCCAAATAGCAGAATAACTATTAAAATATCGTAAAGGTTCAAATAAAAAACTTAGTCTTGATCTTAGTGGTATTTTGTAGGAGTTACACCAACAGTGCTGATTGTAAAACGGTCTTTCTAGTGTAAGAAATGGAAAGCATGATGAAACCACTGAACTAACCACCATGAGCGTATTTAGCGTATATTCCCCTTCCATACTCACGAGCGTCATCACATTGTTGCACATTTTGAGATGCATCTGGAGAAGGGGCAAAAAGTTTATTTCAGTGCGTGGAATGTTGCTCAATGAACTGAAACACTTCCAGCGACAACATTGACTAGTTTATTTCTGACTTGCCCAAACTATCTGTTTGGCCGAATGTTGCTATATTCAGAGATGTGACGTTATAATTCTTGGAATGCTTCATCGAAGAAATTTCAACGTCAGAAGTAAGGCGGCGTGCTTCCTCGATATCCTGATGTATGTTTCACTGATGCTCTCGGCCGTATTTACTCACTTTAGCCAAAGAAAGACAAATACTTCTAATTGTGATTGTTACCGGTGAATGCTCGAGGGTCAGCAACATTCGAATCACTACGAATTGTAAATAGTATAGTGTGTCCAACATTTCGTACAGCATGTCAATAGTTTAATTTGTTTGAAAACGGTAATCATTGGAATACGACAAGAGCTGAAGCACCTATCTCTTCATTTCCACGTCAGATACTTACATTATATGAAGCAGTTTATTAGTGAAGTTAGGAATGTCAGAGCCAGATTGTGGAAGGAATGATACGTTCAATTATGAATTGGAATGTGAACGTAAATATGATCAACAAATATCAGGCAATTAGTTCAAACGAATTGATTGTCTAATGACTGTTGTGGGTGTCTCTGCTAAACTCTCAACAGAAGGAAGTACATAATACATTAATAATGGCGATTGAAGATGGAAATGGGGATTTGTTCTTCCTGGATCTCCCGGGTGGACCTGGGGAGAGATTCATCATATCATTGTTTTTGGTCACAATTCGTGTGAGGTCGGACATTATTGTAGTTGCAGTTTCTTCTTTTGGCATAACGGCCACTTTGTTGGAAAGATGCCCAAAGCCTCATTCAGCGTCAAAGTTGCCGTCAAACCTACAAAATTCTGAACAAGTGGCAGGTAACATTTCAAAACAGTCTGCAATGTCCAAAATTTTAATAGCATCAAAAATAATCACATGGAACGAATGTACTATAACGCATAAAAGCGGATTGGAGGCACTTAATCGGGCATTGAAAGACCGGCACAACGACTCGAGATGTTTTCGAGGAGCAATGATTTTACAGTGATGATTTCCGCCAAACTCTGACAGCCATTCCACGATCGAATGCTGCCGATGAAATAAACACTTACCTCAAATCATCAAATCTGGGGAGCTATGGGAAGAAATTTCAACTGACAACAAACGTGATATTTGCATTGCTGAATAATTCACCATCTGATTATTTCTCCACGCAATTGTTTACTATCGGTTGACGAATCCAAAGGATGATGTCATTTCCTTGGAATTTTTGAAATTTCGTTTCATTGAAAGATGAGTTCATCAACAAAGTGTTCCCGAACATCATTGATAGCTGCAAAAATCACAAAAGGTTGAGTAAGTGAGAAGTTTCGGCTGCTAAGAGCAAATATATGGATGACTTAAACTTTGTAATTCAGAATTAAATCGTTGGCAGTCTGCATCAAATTCAAATATATTGACTATGTAACAGACCAAGATGAAGTCACCAACTATCTATCTGAATTTTTACACTTCATGGATATGCCTGACTTACCAACTTATTTACAGCTGAAAATCGATTCGGTGTCATGATACTTCGAATTTTAAACCAACTTAAACTACGCGATGGAACTATTTTGATGATACAAGAAAATGATGATCAGTGTAATTCAGACGATTATACTAAAAGTGAAAATACAAAGACGTGGAAGTTCCCATTAAGAGGATTGCCATGATCTTAGTGGGGGATATCAATGGGTATACTCCTAACAGTTCGTAAAGCAATTCCTTTACATTCGCAAGAGAACAAATGCATGCCATTATAAAAAAAGGGAAAGTAAGATCACCACACGAGAAATACTGCAAGCTGCAAGATGCAGCCTTTTAACCAAAAGTTAAACTACAGCACCAGAAAGTCATCCCCAAAAGTTCATATGAAAGGTTTGGTATGCGTACCAAACATTTTGAACGTCATCGCCTGCAAAAAATATGGAAATTATGCTGTTGATATGTTCACTGCAGTGTTTTTGTCTTGCACCGGATGTGAAGTCACACTTTATTTTCCGTTTTTTACCTGTGTGTTGTGCAGGTACAGTTCTTTAGTTTTTTTACAGTGCAGTACAGTTGTTTATATATATATATATATATATATATATATATATATATATATATATATATATAATTACTTATTTTCTTATATTATTTATATATATATTATATTATTTATGATATGATGTCGCGTCATTAATGTCACAGCTTGGTGACTGCCTTAACATCAAGTGTCCTCCACTACAGTTTTTTAAAAATGTATCTGAACTTGAGTGGATGAATAAAAATTATTTTATTAACGATTAAAAATTTGAACAAGATACATGTATAGGGAAAGTGTGAACTAATAGCAAAAATAGGATAATAAGTTGGAAAAAAAATAATAACTAAAATTATTTTCTTAAATATTGTCAAAAACATGCAAATAAAAAATGCATGAACATTTTCAAGAATATGAAAAAAGGGGAATTTTTTTATTTACTTTTTTTTTTTTTAATTTTAAATCTATACAGTAATAAAAGAAAAAAAAATGTAATTCTGTCAAAATTTTCTTCATTTTCTGTTATTAAAAATGGATTAATAATCTTAATTTCTAACAACGTCTTTTTTTCTTTTCTTTCTCTAAAGAAAGGATGTTAAAAAGTCTAAAGTAAATAAAATAAAATAAAAAATTTCTGCTTCATTACGTCAGGCTTTGCTGCGATTAAATTTCCAACATTGATTTCAGAATCTTGATTAATTTAATGTGCTATTAATTAGGGGATGCATTTGAAATTCACTTCATTAGAACAAGATGTCTTATGGCATTATTTAAAAATATCACCACTTTTAGGTGCCTTTAATAGCCCCATTATTTATTTTTCTCTCTTAAGACTTCTTAACTCTCCCGAATCTTTTTGAAGCGTTAATAAAAATCATTTTAATGCCAATTCATTACTCTGAATTTGCAAACACCCAAAATTATTTTTGTATCATATTGGCTGGTAGCAGTTTATTCTTAAGACAAAACTAATTGACATTTTTTTTTATCGATCCAGTTTTATCCACAATTTTAGAGATAAATAATCTTTTATTTTGATGCGAAAATGTTAAAGCGAAAATTTGTTAAGCCATTTCAGAAACGAATAACAATTAATTAAAGAAAATTTTTTCCCAGCACAACTTATTTAAGAGCATTAGAATTTGAATGATAATAAAATGAAATAAGACAGAATGAATAAATCTTTTTTAGGAAAACAATACAGTTCGAATAATGAATGATTCTTTCTTTTCACAATTCCTTCTTTCATTTACTGATGTTTGCTCGTTCATCTGATAATAGAGATTCTCATCATTATTTATTTTGCATACATTTAAATACAACCGAGAGTTATTAATATGTAATTATCTTTCACCTCCTTTGAATCCCCAGTCATAGAGTCTTTCATACTTTAACTTCAGTAAATTAAATTAAGCGAACCCATTCAAAGGCTTCCCTATTGAAAAATGAAATAATTAGCACTCGCTCCAATATCAGTGGCAAGGAAACATCTCCTGGGCAAAACAGGGTCAAATTCTTTTCCAATTTAGAAAACTTCCCTTATTCGACTAAAATGAATGCTTTCTTCACATCTAAAAATTAGAGATACTCGATTACAGACAAAGACTGGAAATTAGCGAACAAAGTTAGGAAATTAGCTGAAGGAAATCTATGAAATTTATTTTTTTCTCTCTCCAATCTTAAAAAAAGGATTGCCTGCCTGAAAAGACCATTATTGTCACCAAAAATAACTTTTTGGAAAATTATTACCAGTTCCACAGCTTCAGGATATACTCGAGTGCTATTTAAATTTAATTTCGTTTCCTTCCGATCTTCAGACACTGTAAAGTGAAGTAATATCAAGCATTACTAAGAGCAAATTATATTACAAGTTGCATAATTTATCAAATTATATCAGCAATCTTACATTTTTAGTCTGTGTAAAGCAGGAATAAATTACGTTATGACTTAATTAACTCTGAAAGTTAGTTTTGACTGACAAACTTTATTTAAATTACTCTAACTGTATGCGCAATATAATCAGTCATGAATCTGAAAAAGAAAATGGTTTCTAAGGATCTAGATTATTCACAGATGTAATATTGAAGTTTAATAGGATATTTTATTTAAATTATTAATATACAGTAAAAGCTTTTTATTCGCGGGGTATACGTTCCATAATTATGCCGCGAAAACAGAAACCATGAATACGGAATGGTAATTTATATGGGATTATAGGGAATACGTTCCTGGGTGACAAAATAATAATAATAAAAAATACATAAAAAAATTAATTGAAGTTTTTGAACATTTTAATTAATGATCTTAAGGCTTTGGCAATGGTCTGAAGAATTTTGTCATTTACTCTTCCTTGGCAGTTTTTAAAAGCTCCTTTCGTTCAAACTGATACTCAGCAGTCGCATTAGCAGTTTGCCTCTTAAAAATAAGACTTTGTTCCATAGACGGATCAATGTTCATAAAGAATCGCAAAGCTCATTAACCATTATTAAACCTTCACTAAGATTTTTCAAATTGAATGTCACGTTTCCAGTGCTTGTTGAAGCCTCTTCTACAATGGGCCTCTTCCAAGTCGGTTTCAGTCAAATATCCATCTTGCGATTCAAGCAATTCCTGAATGTCACTTGATTCTATCGGTTCGAACCCATCTCGTCCTATTCAATTCGCGATTTCGGCTATGTTTGCAGTTTGCATTTAAAAACATATTTTAGACAAAGTTGTAATATGATCTATTTTACTTTTATTATTAGTCCATTTGAAGGTATTTACAAAGGATATTATGTTAGATTCCTCTTGGAATCTTTTTATTATTATGTATGTACTTATGGGATCCACGAGAAAAGAAATTTTTAGCCGCGAATACAGAAATTGGGTCGCATTTTTTTAATCCGCGAATAGTGAAAACACGAATGAAGGAAACGCGAATAAGGAGATTTTACTGTACTGTTATAGTTTTTTTTATGCACCTGGTATTAAACTTTGTTTTTTATACATTGAATCAGGAATTTAAAAACTTTCAATATGTAGGAAAGTGTATACATGACGACTTTTTTCATATGACTGTTGAAAATGAATAGTCATGTGGAACTATTGTTTCGTTCTGTTGTTTGTAAAAACGTTTATTTTTTATTACTATTATTTTTATTTATTATTTTATTTTAAATGTCATTTTCAATCTTCACAAGGAATGAGAGTTTTCTAAATCCAAGCATTTTCTTTAAATTTAAAATTCTTGGTAAGATTATTGATTTCTTTTACTGAATATGTCGACATATATTTCGGTGATTTGTTTTTGTTTTCATTCATAAATCCATATACTGTTAACTAATTAATTTAAATTCTTTTAAAGGCTCTTACTAATCATGAATTCAAAGACTAGATGCGGTAAAAATGTACGTCACTTAAATGATTTTTTTTAACATGATGTATTTGCTGTTTAGTTTTAGGTTATGATAATTGGAATTTAAAAACGTAACATTAAAATCGAAATTTCAATTAAATAATTTGAAACAAATTTCTTTAATTCTTAACTCGTTAATATTAAAAGTTCCTTCACTTTTCATTTATCTTTTATTGGTTAGTAATTTATCAAGACAAAAGAAAATAAAGATTGATAAAACAACGCAGAAGGGGATTAAAGAGTAAAAAAATTGCGTCTGTATAAGGAACAAAATTAGAGAAAATTACATTTAGAGAATTACATACTTTTTACATTTTCATGACTTTTAATTATCACAATTTTATATTAATGTTCCTCCTAAATGCTTTATATCATTGTAATGAGGGCTATTTCACTGAGAGCTCTGATGGAAACGAACGGTTACGAAATCAATGACCACCGACATTGGCTACCATTTGACGACTTTGAAGACAAAAAAGAATATTCGAGAACCCTTCTTGCTGCCAGGCTCCCTCACAGTAATTTGTGCTGTTATCTACCACTGATTTGTTCCTTATGTGTTGCTGTTGACTGCAAATGATATTTTTGTGAAAACATTTGCAGTCTGTGTATTCGTGTTGAATAAAGGTTGTGCTGGAGTTAGATGTTACGTGGAGAATTCGTTGTACTAAAATTGTAAATAATCTGTCAGCAAAACATCATTTTTTCTAACCAAATAATACTTCTAATTTGTCTGGCTTCCACAAAGATGACTGGACTTCCTGCAGATAGAAGTAATAAGGAAATCTTCGATTCTTTTTAAACATTAAAAGTTCATAAATATTTTTTTAAAGAATTCTTTTTAAAATGTAAGAGTTCCTAAATGTATATTTAAAATTCATTATAATTTTGTGAAGTTATCTATTGTAAAGTCTGGATCAAGAAAAAGTCGAAAAGCAAAAAAAAAGTTTTACAATTTGTGAAATAGTATTTAAATTCTTACAATATCTGAATTTAATGCATTAAATAATAATAAAAAAAACCAGTGAAATTATTTTGGAATTTCATTACAACCGTAAATGATATTGTTGTTGTCTTTAAATGAATTGAAAATATCAATGGAAATGGCAGACCAAAATGCATAAATTTTAAGTGTCTTTGAAAATATGAATATTTCAAGTATTATGACTCAAGTCAAAACTTGTGAATTGTTTTTATCAGAAATTATTATTTCAAAACTATGCATTTCTTTGAATTCCTAATTGAAGAAATGTTGAATTAATTTTAATTTATAAAAAAGCAATCAGCTCTTTCTTTTGCCATAAATAATAAATCCATATGTGTTTTCAAAAGTTTAGAAAGTTTTGAAGAAATCATATTCTAGAGAAAAAACATTTTGCGTTAAATCATGTGAATTAGCATTTATATTCAGATTGAGTCATAGATTATAGTTTCCATCAAAATTCCAATTTCCAGCAATGCTTTAAATTTAACAGGCATGTGTGCATTAATAACAATTAAATTTTCTCTGACCAGGGAGTATTAGCATATTCAAAAGTTCCATTTAATTTTTCAAACTTCGTGATTCCTGACAGAAAATTTCCTTCGGGAATAAAATTGAGAGGAACTGATTAAATTGCATTTAATAATCATTCTATGCGTTAAGAAAAATCCATCAATATGTCGGTAAAAGTAAGATGAAATTAGAATTTCCATCCCCCACTTTTTCACAAAGAACGAGACTTCACCCTTGAAAGTTTCTTCACAAGAATTTAATCTTGATTCAAATTTCAGGAAAAAGTAATTAGATTAATCTTGTGGATAATTTTTTTTAGTTTGGCGTTCATATTATTAAAATTAGATAAGATAGTAGCGTCTCGTTAATAAATGGGAAATGCACATTAATAAATATGCCTCACATATCTATCCGAATCCTAATTAAAATTATACTAGAAATTAAAGCTTTATGGTTTGGATTAAATCAGTTTGAAGTTACCAAAGAAATATATGGGCTTCTAAAAATGGAAATTCTTAAGTAATGTTCCTTGAATTGCTGCAATAAATACCGAGTGCTTGGTCAATCTCACAAACCCCTTTATACAGCATGTTTAATATCAGTGATACATTTTAAAATTGGTAAAGAGAATTTCATATTATTGCTATGAAATTGAATGAAATCTGAATTTTTGCTCGGACTATACAGTCCCTGCATTAGTGGAAATTTGTTTGGATTTGTAATCGAATCAATCAAGTTTTAGTTAAAATATTGAATTTAAATTACGTCTCTGAGCTAATATGCCTTTATTTTCGAATCTCTGTTACCAAAAAAATGAATCGGAATCTTTAACACAGATGAAAAGGGCCACGTGGGCCACGTGGTTAAGTCTCAGCTTCGGAACCGGATAGTATCAGGTTCCAGACCCGATTCCACGGAAGAACCGTCGAGTGAGGGGGTCTCTTGCACGTTAAATCTGTGGAGTCTAAAGTCCTCCCGCTGGTGTGGCGTGGTGTGGAGAGGGGGGTGCCAGTTCATGTGTCATCCTCGTCATCTGACCGTTGTTCAAAATGACGAGGTCCATCCCAAAATAGAACTCGTGTTGCTCTACTACGGGACGTTAATGTAATTAATCTAAACACTGTTGAAAATAACAACAGTTGGCTGCAGTGTTTGAGACAGGAGATGCTTTAAACGGGGATTTCCTACACTTTCACGACGAGCTTCATAACTGACAGAAATTCATGACATTTATTCGAATATTAGCTTTAAAAGACCAATCTTTCTGTGATCAAACACATAGTTTTATGTTTTCAAATGTGCTCTTGCTGCAAACCCAATTGTTGTCACTTTTCGCTGCCAATCATTCACGATTCCACCCATCAGCATTAAGATAAGATTTGCCTGAGACGCAGCTGAAGATCGAATCATTGTTTCATCCAGTGCACAACTAGTAGTTTCTCATCCAATGTTGCAATATCTGCTATCAAATATTATTTTATCGGTTGTTATTATCAAATCGTAAACTAACTGATTCACAGTAGCAATGTATTATAAATAAAAAAGAACAAAAAGTTATATTCTTACTCAAATTGCGGATACTTTTATTTAAAATATAAAGAAAATCGTTTTCCAAGAATTGTAAAAGCTGTAAATTTCTGAATGATTTTTTTTTTCTTTTTGTAAATATGAATGTTTTATTATGTGAAAATTTAAGAAGGATTTGATGCGCTAGCAAGATTTAAAGACTTAAATGGAATAAATAAAATTATTAATTCAAATAAAAATCTCCATTTTCTTCTATTACTACTCTTACCTCAAAAGAAGCAGGAAATCAAACAGAATATTTTTGTATGTTTTTTCTAGAAATGTTAATTTTATTTTACTTTACAAACAGTTTTTACTGCCTTAAGGAGAATATCTAATCTTTAAATCTACTTTTTTAGAAAGCTGATTCTTTTGCACATACAGGGAAACAAAAAAGGAGCAAATCTATATTTCATTGAAAAAAGTAGAATAAAAAATTGGCTTTGAATTTTAGAATGACTTAAAAGAGAATATTACTTTGCGACATCAAGAAAATCAATTTAGATAGCCAAACAGCTTGAAATTTTATTGCTTCCTCATGTGAAAAACCGTAACAAATCTTTTTCTAAACTTTTCTTAAAAGTTCTATATTTTTCCATACGCCAGCAATTTCGATTTAGTTTTTCTTAATTGAATGAGAGCAATTTTTCATATGGAAAATAATAACAAATTTAAATTATCTTGAATTAAATGATCTTAATCTTAAAATAATCATTCTAAATTGAATTTTGTTACGCTTTTTAGAATGCATTCAGTTTTAAGCATAGAGCTATCCTAATAAAACATCTAATGAATTGAAGATGGTTGCAGTTCAACATATCTAGAGCTGATGCTACAAAATATGAAATTATGAATAAATTTGGAAATCAGTTCTCAAAATATTAATTGAAAATACTATTAAGCACTAATCGGAATTACATTTGTTGCTGGATTTGATTAGGAAATTGCAAAAATACAGATACATTCATAAAAGAATTAATATAATGAAGAATTATGTGCTAGCTGTACAACACTGGCTGCTATGAATTCTACATTTAAAACATTTATGAATACTTAAAATCCCTAATTTCTAGTACTGTTTTTGATAAAAATAAGTAGAAAAGCTTGCTGGATAGATAATACTTTTCCGGCCATCGAGAGATATATATTTAAATTTATACAAAATTTTTGCAAACTATTAAATCAGATTTTTATTTTATCCTAAAATAAAATAACAAGAAGTTTTTATTTACTTTAGAAAATATCTAAGTAATTTTTAGCTGATTTGATAGAGGCTGCCCCCAGGTTTAAAAGCAAGTAACATAAGATTATTTCCTGGAATAATGAACTTGAGGAATGAAACAAAGGTTTTTGCATAAAAAATATTTGAAAATAAAAAAAGGACTTTTTTCTGAGACATTGATCCAGTTCTCTGATCAGATTATAGAATTCCAAGAGCTTCTTTAAAAAATACTCGTTCAACAAAACTAGTGTCCTGGAAGTCATTTTTTAAAAACTGTAACAAATAAATTTGGCTGCATTTGCGAAATAATGGGAACAGTATGCTATCCTTAATAAGAAGAGTAGAATCGATAATATTTTAGTAAATTCGAACAATTTTCTAAGAATTACACTTGAAGGCAGAGTCAACATTCCAAAGTATGACTTTTTATATCGGATAATAAAGATTTAATTAGCATTTATTCTCCATTTTCGGAAGTTGAGCCATAAACAAACTAATGAAATTGAGCTTAATATCTTTAATTTAAAGAAAGGGTTAAGTCTCCTGGCTAGATCAATTGCAGTAAAAAGTTAAGATGGTCGTGTAAAGATTTAATAGATGGCTTTTAACTGACTGATTTAATGTTATTGTAACTAAAGAAATAAAATGTCTGTAAAATATCTTTACTGGAGAAGCAGGGAAGAAGTCAAATGAAATGCAAAAGAATGGGCAACTTTTTCAATACTCTTGCAAAAATATTTAATAAGCCTTTTGAATATCAAATAAATGTTTAAAGACGAATAATAAGTAAAAATCAAAATATTTTTAAGAAAGACAAGAGCTGAGAAAGGTCACTGAATACTGATGCTCTGTAGGAAATTAATGAACTAAAATTTCAGATCTGAAATTCAACATCATTCGATTTGAAAGCTCAACTTTAGATAAAATTGAAAATTTCCAATTATTATAAAACATTGAACCTTTTATAAAAGTTACTTAATTTTACTACTTAATTGAAAAGAAAATTATCTTTTAGGATTGTATGATTCTTCTTCTTGCATACAGCCGATATCAAATGCATATTTATCAAATTAATTCTTTTGAAATAGACATTTCTATTGAGCTCATATTTTAGAAAGTTTTTTTTTCCAATATTATAGAGAAATGTTTACTGTATTGAAATACGGAATACCAATTTTTGCAAGTTCCAAGATTCATTAATTATAAACGGGGAATTTTCATGTAATACAGATTAATTCCTGCTTTAAAGATTCTTAGAATAAGTTGACCTAAAATTTAATGTCCGGCATTTCTTAATTAACAATATCGTTTAAGGAACATAAAAAGAATGAAGCTATACTTATTTGTTTTTAAATTTTGTTGGCTGCTTGATAAAAACTTAGTAGAGCTATCGGTAGTCAATTTTCTAAATCTTTTAAATTAAAGAAATTTTTACATAATGTAAATTTAATTGAATTTTGCAAAAAAATCTCTCAGGTTACAATGAATTTGAATTTTTTTAAAACTTTTTTTTAATGTTTTATACAGGTAAGATTTCATGAATAAATTTACAAGTTTTAATCGAATTTCTACTTGAAAATATAATGATAGATAAGACTAAGAAAGCTGAAAAATGATGAAACAAACCCTAACGAAAGATTAGTAGAATGAGTACTTCAAGCTTAGGTATAAAGAACAGAAAATGTTAGATTAGAGCTTCAGAGAAACAAAGCAAAATCCAAAACAGAAAGTCGTGAGAATATTTTTTATTGTTGTTGTTGTTTGTTAGAGCAGCGGGGATATTGAAAGAAAAGTGTTTAAGGAATCGGATGCTCTATGCTCTTTCAGCAAGTTCCTTCGGTAACAGGATCGCCATTGGTCAGAAAAAGCCACAGGCCATTTAACACTCTGGATGCTTTTTTTTCTGTTTGTGGAGGGGAAATTCACCTTTACATTAAATAATGTCTCATGTTTTTGAAATATATCTTTAGAATAACCTAAGATATATATTTGTACTTGTATTTTGTACTTGTATTTGTACTTGTATCACATTGCTGCCAGAGATGAAATAATTTTGGAAATATCGTTTGAAATTTGAAATAACTGTTCTGTTTAATAAGAAAGGATAGAAATAATAGCATTTATTTTCGTAACAGGAATGAATACATTCATGGAAATTGAATACTTTATGAACGAAAAATGTAAAAATATTTTTTTTTAATTCAGTACTCAAGGATAGGCAATATAATTTGTGTGTGTGTGTGTTTTCGTCTTCAGTAGAAACAAATAAATTTCTTGACTGTCCGACTCGTAGCATCCAGCATACAACTGGTTAAGGGAAAAACATTATATTTTAGGTTCAATCCGCACACTTGAAGTGATTGATTGACCTTGCGCCTTGTTGATGATAATCGAGAATGCAAGTCGAATGGGGAACTGCAGTAGTTTGAAATCAAAAGAAAAGTTGGAAGGAATAATGGGAATGAACGTGGAGTGAGCATATCTTCACTAATTGAAGACAGATGTCATGCTTCTTGCCTCATTTGGCTCGTGATCAGGTAAAATTGAAACGCTGTCTTTCGGTTCTTGTCTCATGTTGAACTTGAGACTCTGAAACATGTGAATTGCAATTTGTAAACAATCTGCCTAATTGCTGTCTTGCCATATTTCGTTCGTTTATGAAGCTCGAATTGGCCAGTTTCTAGATGTCGCACTGTTAGATTTATTAAGTGACGAACGTTTTCAAACATATTATTCGTCGAAGCAATCAATACTTTATACATTTATATAACTGAAATATCATTTGTAAATTCGCTTAATAAGTAGAAAAATAATGTTTGCACTCCAAAATTTCCATTATAACTTACCTTGAGTGGCACGATAATAATTTTATTTTGTGTGTGTGAGATCAACTCTGAATGAGATGGGCGGTTTACAGTACACAAAATAGCGAACACGCTGAATAACAACATTATGTGTAAAAGACTATTAATTAATGAGAAGGAACACATTCGCTTTCAGGAAGTTTTTGATTTTATTTCCCTCACATTGACTGATATCAATCACAATAATTTTGTTTTGTTTGTATATGTGCGATTAATTCCGATAAGATGTGTTGTTTGACTTTTATCAACTTTTAGTTTTAACATATCACCTCCGTAGAAGAGCAAACAACATCTTTTACCAAGTTTCATCGCAGTCTTTTGAACAATACAGCAGCGCATAGGATACGAGCAAACAAAAATTCATGTACATTGTTCATTATATGAAGTGGAGAATTCCTTGTATTTTCTTTACTGAAAACTAGTTTTTTGTAGACTACTAATTTTTCTCATTGTTATTATTTTCTTAAGTTAAAAATATTAAATATCTGAATCGATATTTTATTTATTTTGCGCATTGATTGTTGCACAATTTATTCATTTAGAAATGTTTACTGTTTTCAGACATTGATTCAATGACTAACCAATAAATTAAAATATGTTTTTATCCACATGTGTTTTCAGCTAATTTTTAAGTTTCATATAGAATCGCCTGAAGAAATAACCCTTAATTAACAGCAAAATTAAATTCAATAACAATATATACAATTAAAAACAATCAATACATTTTTATGTCTAAAATACATGTACTCAAATTCATATATATTTTTAAATTAATTAAAAATCAAAATCATTCAAATAACTTAGCAAAAGTTTTAAATTTAAAATATTTCAAGCGAGTAACTTCAATTCAAAAAAAGTCTCTAAATTTATTCAAACATTTATTCATATATTTACAGCAATATAAATATTCTCTTCCTTGTGAAATAAAACGAAATAACAAATTTAAAGATTTTTTTTCTGATTAAATCGCGGTTTCTGGTTTCAAAACTCATGAGGGAATAAATTCAGTTAAAATAAATTAAAATGCATTTACTATCCTTTAAAGTGTGAAGAAAAATTTTAATTAAAGGTCTGTAAGAAGAGATAAGATATTGAAATTTTCATTTCCGACTCCACTCACAATTAGGGAAATTTGGCTACCTTTATTCGGATGTATTTAATCTTAATTAAAGTTTCGGGGCTAGATAATTGGAATTACTCAGCTAATTAATACAGAAACAATTTTAAACTGAATATTCATGACATAAGGCATTCATTAAAGAAGCATATTTAGGGATTTAATGGATTCAAACGCATATAAATATGTCCTTCTCTTATTTCTTCGTAATGCGTGCAAATTAATTCTTCATTAAAAGTTATAAATCTTTTCATATAAATTTAAATATTTTTGAATATTGAAGATATATATTAATTATACTAAAGGTCATTCATGCCTTTTCAGGCTTCTATTTCTATCTGTTCTTGTTTATTCTTGAAATTCAATACGATGTCAGTTGATGATGTATGATTTCTATGCTTTCAGAAAACGAGAGGAATTTTGTAACTTAGTATCATTCGATTTTACAAGAAATACTGTTATCTTTCTGCACACTTAGTATTTAGTTTAGATTGAAATGGAAAGATTTAACCATATTTTTCTTTTATATCTTCTTAGTATGGGAAAGACATTATTCATTTTGAGTAAAACAGTACTATTTCATTCCAATTTGGAAATAATCAAGTTCTTTTCTAATATCATATATTAACTTCAGAAATGCTCTATGAAAATTATACAATCACTTGTTCTAAGGTTAGGGTTAATAATAGCAAACTGCATAGTTCATTAATTTAATTAACATTTATTTTGAATTTTCAAAATTAATAAAGTGAATGTTTGTGTGGTAGTTATCTGATAGTTAATGATAAACGAAGTGATTGTTTTCAGCTATGCAAATTTGTTTCTTCAGCAAAATCATACAAAAATATTCCAGGATGAACTCATTTATCCATTAGTAAGCTGAAGCACAAAGGGTTTTGTTTTCGAAAATAATGGCTACCATTAAACACAAGAATATAATGTGTTCAATAAGATTGGTACTTTAGTATAGAAATTTAATAAATTTGGGCTTTGTAATCATATGTGTAAATTTACATGATTAGAAAGACTCCTGGAACTTGTCGATGAATCGCACAGTTACAAGCATTAACATACAGAAGCCAATGGACTTACTATACCATGATAATATTCATCATTATAAATGTTTTGATTATTTTGAAGCATTACTTTTTTATGTACTAACTTGCGTTCATGCTTGTTTATGTGTGTTGTTATAATATAACGGTATCAGCAATTTTTTGAAAATAAAAGCAATCAATTTAATTTTCTTGTCCTATTTTGAAACACTTTTACACTATCTACAGTCCACTTCGTGCCTTGAGCCACCTCAACTAAGCTGCGAGGGTGGCTGCTGTAAGGTTTATGAGCTACAGCTCGACCCTGTCAACCGAGCAAATGGGTTTCCTAGTGGATGGCATTTGTCAAAATAAAAGTTGTATTTTCATGTTTCTTATTTGATCTGTTAAGATTTGCACGTTCACTGTAATTTGTAGTTTCACCAAAGCCTTCGTGATATGCAATCTTTTATTTGCATCTTAGGGCCTTGATTAAATATTGAAAGACTAGTATTTTGTTGAAGAATATTATTTTATTGAAACAATATTATTATGTTGAAAAATATTATTCTGTTGAAGAATATTATTTTATTGAAAAGACTATTATTTTGTTGAAGAATTTTATTTTTTTGGAAGAATATTATTTTGTTTCTTTTATTTTTCTTGACTGTTTTTGCTTATAATTCGCCTTTTGCTCCGATTTTATATAGAAATGTATAAATCGTATGCTTCTTATGCTAAATTTCATGATCATATTGAAAAACATTTTTTTTTCTAATTTATTTTCATTGTTAAAATGTCGTTTGAAATTAAGTCCTTTATTCTATGTTTTTTTTGAAAAATTCCTCTGCGATAATAAAAAAGAATCGAAACGAGTGAAAAATATTTTGAGATATGATTCAAAGTTCCCTAGAACAATCTGAGCAGTAGCTGTTTCAAATATTATTTTAAATTTTAAGTTCTTATTTTTATTTTATAAATTAAGCTGTAAAAAGACCAGATGAAATGTTATTTAATACTTTAAAAATAAGAAATACAATTCTAACAAATTCTTTTCTCATTTGAAACTTCCACAAACTGTTACCTGGAGTTTGAAAGAAGCAAAAAGAAAAAACTCTGGAAATAAGATATAACTTGAAGGATTTCATTCTTTACCATCTTGCGCCATTTCACAATGCAACTCTTTCTTGTTGGTTTATTTTTCTAACAAAAAAAAAAAAGAAAAATTCAAATCCATGAAGTCTAAAAATTAAAAAAAAAAACGTTCTTTTTGACGAAGGACATTCTAGAATTGAAAGCTGTTTAAAGAATGTTGTATAAAACAAAGTAAAATGAAAAAAAAACTTTTTTGGAGCTTCTGTGAGTTTAAAAGAAAAAATATACAAGTTTGCATTTTTCCGAAGCAAAAAAAGTGAATTCAAATGAATGGATAAAGTAAATTTTGTTTCCTATGAAATGTTACATTACATTAAAACGAGATACATCCAAATGAATCTACACTGATAGAGATAGGGACTGAATAATTTATATAGAACATGGGAATGACCGTTTGTCTTTAGTTGTTTACGCCATACATAATAAAAACAGTATGAAGCGAAACAAAAATCATGCTTTTAAATAATTGGAGAATTTATTTTATTTTATTTTTATTTTTTATATGTAGTTTTAATTTGCAGGATCAAAACGCTTGTGCTTTTTCTTTTAATTAATTACATGATTATTTTGAAAAATGCATTAAAAATTACATTTTTTAGTTTTCAAGTTGACATGGAAAAAATATCAGATTTTAATATGATTGTTTCGTTATTTCTGAAATTTGTTTAGTCAAGATGTCTTAATCCTTAATTAAATAATGTTGAATATGTATCTATAAGAAGCCACAATTTGTGCAAGGGCGAAATTTCTCCACAGGATAAGCATTTAAAAAAACCGCTCTCCATAAAAAATAAAAAATAAAGACAAATAAAAAATAATGCATCAGAATGGCCCTGAGCTGATTCCAGTGAATATTGTGTCAAATAATAATATTTAATAAATATGGAAAAAATTCAAGCTATTTATACTGTTTGGAAAAATTTAACTTGTAGATTCTTTCAATGCACAACTGTAATGTCTTGATATCTACCAATCAAATAAGAGAGTGGAATTTCAGAAAACTAATTTATTTACTGCCGTATATATTTACAAAAGAACAATTTGTTCTAATCTAGGTTAAATATTTGCTATGTACACAGACGACGAAGGTTGAAAGTTTTTATGGAAAAGAGTTCGTAAAAAACTGTTCTCCTTCGATTCAAAGAATAACAACACAAGAGTCTGACATGGTATTAGCTATAACCGCTAACAGGTTGGAGCTTCCAAAATGCAGCAGTCCGCAATCCAAAGATCTATCACCTCCTTCCAAAGCAAGACATGCTCTTAATCGCTGTCAAAGCCAGCCTCCTTAATCTCTATTCGACCACGTCAGTTCTCCATCGGACCAATCATCCAGCAAAAATTTCACTGAATTGTGAGGCCCGGGTGGCGTGGGACTATCCACCAATGACACATCCCAGGAATTGACCGCTCTGGAGCACGTGTCAGTGATATTCCTTGGCAAAGGGACCACCGGGATTCAACTGTTGGACACTCCTTTCCTTTGAAAACACGACCGGCTTCATCCCCACAATGAACTTCACTTGTAGTCTAATGACCAGACGCGAACAATCGGCAAAGAACATTCAAAAAAATTTTCAAAGTTCTAATTGACTTAATAAAATTTTTCAAAGTTTTGACTTCTTCTAATATGTACGTTCAAACATAGTTAATTTTTCAAGTGATAGTATATTTTTAAAAAATTAAAAAATTTATTGATATATCAAGAGAAAATAAAAATAATTTATAGGTTAATTTTTATACTAATATATAAATTGTAAGTTTAAAATGCCTTAGAAAACTATGTATGAAAGTCCCGTAAGCCGATAAAAAAGAGACAATTTTACCCATTGTCAATTTTTTTCCCAATAATTATTGAATTTTACATTATATCGTTTTATTTATCATTTTATTAGTTGGAAAAATAAATACTTTAAAAAAAAGTAAAGTTTAAAGTTGTTTTTTCAAGAATATTATTCATTATATTGGCAGTTTTTCATACTAATACTTTTATTATTATTCAGTTTAAAGTAGTAATTAACAAGTTTTAATTTTTTGTTATAAGTAATATAATTAATAATTATAATTATGTTAAAGTGTAATAATTAATAAGTTTTGGTGTGAATGAGATGTGGTCTGGTAGACCGCACCTCGCCAGTTAAGGTACCCTAGTATATGCATATATATCGCACTCTTTTGTTTGCGATTTCAGTTTTCTTAGTTTTAATTCTTTATTTTATCATGTTTTATTATTTTACAACCTTTTGTTATGCCTACGATAATGGGAACTCTTGCAGATTATAATTAATAACCACCTTATTGAGCTGAAATGTCAGCAAAAGCAATAAAATACACAGACATATTTATAATATTTTATATTGTTTTTATATTTTTAGGATGTCCATTCAATTTCAAAATGTCAAGGATCTTGAAAGAGAAGGGGATCTGACGCAGAGAAAGTTCAAATTTGGATTTTTAATATTTAAATAAAATGCCATTCATGAAGATATCTCGTGGAATAATAAATAAGTTATAACTTAAGTAAGTAACTTAATAAGAAAGTAAGAATGAATCAAGTTACCTAACGAAGTATAAATAGTTTTAAGTTTAAATAAAGAGAAACATTGTTTTAAAGTAAAAATTTCCTTTTTTAGAAAATTGTATGGGAAGTTTTTATTCATTTCATCAATGTGCAAATTCTACAATAATAATTATTTGAAGTGTTATTAAATTTGTATCAACTTGTGAAAAGTCCATCTTTTTTTCGAACAGAGGGTCTCGAAAAATGCCTCTAACTGTTTTAGTATATATTGTATTTCTCGAAATAAAAAATAAAATCTTCATTTCAAAAGCATTCCTCTACACCTAAAAATAATATAAAGTTTTAATCTATTTTTTTGTATCTCTAAAACTGTAATGAAAATAGACTTGAAATTGCTGGTTTCCACTTTCAGTATAAGATTTTCATTTGTTCATTTAGAACAAAGATTTGTCACTAAGTAAAATAAATTCTTCAATAAATATTGTGTTAGAGTTTAGGGTCTATAATCAGTGAAAATCTGAAGAATTTTTCTAGGAAATTTTGTTCTGAGAATCATTGTAATAGGTGATCCTTCTGTAAGAAATCTACTTAATTCAAACATTTTTCAACAGTAAACTCCTTAACCTATGTTATAAAACTATTATTCAATTTTTCGTTTTCAAATCAATTTCAATTTAATTGAACATTGGCACTGGAAAGTGTTTTGGAATACTTGTTGTATTGCGTAATTAGAAGTAAACTGTTACACATTTTGATGATTTAAAAAAATTTCAATACCTTTTTTTAAAAAGAAATTTTTTGAATTTTTCTCTACAAAATACTATTTCAATTCTAATTTAGAGATATCGTTATATTACAAATGCTTTTAAAAAATTCAAGGCAAAAGCTATATATGCTATTTTTTTCCCCTTAATTTAAAATGTGTTTTCTAAAAGTTAAGCTGTATTTCTGCAAGGTTTCTGAATTTCATAATAAATTTTGGGCTTTTACAAATCCTAAATTAATATTCTTTCAGATAAATGGAAATGTTAATTTGAGGAAAGCTGAAATTTGAAATTTTTAAAAATAATTTGCCAATTTTTTTTATTAAATGGGAAGGCAAAATTTTATTTAATGAAATAAAATCATAATCCAGGCTGGAAAATTGTAGTTACAAATTATTTATAAATTTAATAATTTGTAAATTATTAATTTACAAATTATTATTATTTTATTTGTTTATAGTTAAGGTACTAACTATGATTGTCAGTTTTGAGCCAAAACGTGTTTATTAGTTTTAAATCCAACTCATAGTGATATTTTTTTAATATTTTTGACCAAGTAATTGGAATTTGGAATCTGAACTTACAGAAACAAATTCTATTTTATGGTTGTGACTGAGCTTACAGAAACAAACTCTATTATTTGGTTCAGAGCAAAGTATTAATTCTTAAGCAATGATTGACATCATCAAATAAGAGAAAATATATTTTAAATGTTCAATAAGCAAAAAAAAAAAAAAAGTCAGAATTTATGGTCAATTATATATTCATCAATCCCAAACGTATATTTAAAAAACGCGGACAGTGTTAAAGTAACACTACATATTTCCTCTCCGTGGACTTGAGCAGATAGTCCGAATGAGGAATGGCTGCGGATTTTTACTGGACGCTGGAGATAATGTCACCTCGAAAGCTCAGGGATTCATCGCAGGATATCTCCTAACCCCTTTCGTGGACGAAAACCCTCTTCTCGAAGCTCTGGTTGTCTTTCAAGCTAGACTCCTCGAAGCTCTGTCCTGCAAAATTCTCCTTCAATTGCATCGAGGCAATGGAGCTTTTATTCCCATGTTACGTAGGTGCGTTTATTTAGAGGATAAACTTACAATATACTTTCCAACAACTTTTTATTCCATTAAAAATTCCACCGAAGTGTTTTTATATCACTCGCAAGATGGCGTCAATTATTAACATCATGATAAAAATTAAAGTACATAGCTCAAAAAGTACCTACAAAAATTTATATTTCTTTCAGTACAAGAATAATGAGATAAGTCGCCAAATTTTAGTTTTTAGTAAATATAATCACTATTGTAATTTTTTTTCTTATTTTTATATTCTGCCGCATTTGACAGAATATATTTTGTCAGTTTATGCTGTTCAAATTATTAATTCTAGCGTCTTTCAAGAAAATAGAACTCCTGTACCAATACTTTTTATACTCATTGTATATCTTCGTAGATATTTTTCTTCATATGTTATCTTCATATTATGTAAATATGTATTAATAAAAATGAAAAGGAAAATGAAAAAACTTATGTGAAATGGTTTATTTTTTATTAGTATTTTTTTATAAACATTCTTTTAGATATATTGACACTGCCGTATTACTACATTTATCTAAAAGCATAGTGTTTATAGAAAAATATGCTAATAAAAATAATTTTTATTTTCCCATTCATTTTTATTAATATATGTTTACATAATCTGAAAATAACAGATGAAGAAAAGTATCTACTAAGATGTATAGTGAGTATAAAAAGTGTCAGTTTGGAATTTTTTCAAATACGAAAAGGATTGCATACAGTTTTAAAATTAGTGTTCCAAAAAATTAAGTTAATAATTAAATATGGGTTAAATAAAAGATTTAATAATATTAATTTTTAAAAAAATTGCCTTTTTTTAATACTCAAAACAAAATTAATAAGCAAAAATGTAAATAGTTTTAGCAAATGAAATAGTAAGATATATACCAACTTTAAATCCAAAAATGTTAAATAAACTTAATAATTTTAATAAACAAATTTTAAGGGCTCAGTGAATATATAACTTTGTAATAGAAAAAACAAGCATTCAGTTTTCTTCTAGTAAATTCAAAGATGTTCTTTTAAATTAAAAAAAAATGTTTCATTCATTTTCTGTTTGAATGTATTATGCAATAATTAATATCTTGCAGTTATTTAAGGGTCATGACAATTATTCATGTTCATTTTGTATGTTTTTAAAACATATACTAAAATAACTGTTTTATTCGAACTTTATAGCAATATATTCAATCTTCGATTCGAATTAACCATGATATATTCTAATTAGACTTGATCCAACAACTATGATTGAATTAAAAGTATTAATAATAAGAATTTTGGACAAATTGGAATTAAAAGACACTAATTACTTGAGTTCTATTGTAGTGATAAATTACAACAATAAAAGAAGTTATACAAGTCATAACAATATCAGCTTGTTATTGTTTCTAAATGCACTTGCCATCAACAAGCCAGCTGACTAAACAGTCAGCGATTTGAAGCCGAAATTTTTGAGTCTCTAGTTTTTGAGTACACCCTCTAGGGTCAAGTGTATGAGTTAACTACTCACGCATCACAACCCTTTTTACTGGATGGACTTCATTCACACATTTCATTTACTCATCCAGCAGAATGTAATTTAGACCTGGATCGGAGAACGATCACCTCTGAAAGAGTATCCCCTAATGGCAATACTCTTGACATGGTGGGCTTAGTAATCACAAAAAGTTTATACGCGCGTCAGTTACCACATAGATGAAGCCCTTCGTCTGGCTGGGTTAGAAACGCAACCCAACGCCCCCACATCAGAATTCTTTTAAAAGTCATGAATAAGCAGTGGTAAAGCAAATGAAAACACTAAGCAAGAATTTGAATTATTTTCTGAATTTGAATCATCTGTTTATTTATATTACAGGAGTGCTATAACCCATGATTTTGTCAAAAATAACATTAAGCAGCAGAGGAAAATTAGAGTTTGATATTATAAATGATTTGTTTTAATTCTGAATATAAATACACTTAATTGAAAGCAATTTGTATCTAAGGGAATCAACCAAATATGTTGGCGATGCGACTGGAGTTTTCAACACTTAGGAGTATTTAGAGAATTGATTAATGTATCATTTTATTAATGAAGACAACGATGCGAAATTTAGTTCATTTGCACACGAGACCCCGTGGCATCAGTTCCATTAATAACACTACCAATTTTAAGACACTTTAAGAGTCGAATTTTTTTAGCGTTTTTTTTTTTTATTCTTTTAGATTTTTTCTATTACTTTTTGGACGATAATAGAATTTCGCTTTATAGTCAATTTATTAGCCTTGTTTTTTAAACAAATGGCATTCTTTTTTTTATCACATTACACCGTCTGCATGAAGCCTTTTTCTTAGTCAACAAAGGGAATTACCTGCTTTTTTCTTTTGTAGTTTTTCTTCGAGGTAATTTAAGAAGAAAAATTATCTTTCTTTCGTTCTTTTTTTATTTTTTGAGCTAGATAAAATGTTGCATTTATTTTTTTCCCGTCAAAATAACTGATACACCATGAATGAAATTAACCAAACACTAACAATTAAGAAAAAAAATCTTTATTTTTTTAATAGTGAATGTAATCAACTGTATTGTCTTTCAAATTAACTTTTGAAAAATTAAAAAAAATTAACTGCCAAATCCAAAATTTAGCAAAGGAATTTCGAGAATGAAAGATTTTAAAATATTTCTTTTGCTGTTTTAAATATATGTTGGAATGGATAGGACAAAATGACAATTCAGACTCATTTGGATCAGTGTCTAGGATTACAGATTAAAGAGAAGACGCTTTCAAACAAAAAAGCAATAAATTTATTTACAACAAAGAATATTTAAAAGAAAAGACCCTAAAAATTAGGACAGAACAGGCTATTTACAATAGAGATAAAAGTATAACATTTAGATAACACCAAGGGTGAAGTCTAATATTTAAAAGAAAAGACATAAGAAATTAGGACAGAACAAGCTATTTACAATAGAGATAAAAGTATAAAATTTAGATAACACCAAGGGTGAAGTCTAATATTTAAAAGAAAAGACATTAGAAATTAGGACAGAACAGGCAATAGAGATAAAAGTATAACATTTAGATAACATCAAGGGTGAAGTCTAATTTTTGAAAGAAAAGACATTAAAAATTAGGACAGAACAGGTTATTTACAATAGAGATAAAAGTATAACATTTAGATAACACCAAGGGTGAAGTCTAATATTTAAAAGAAAAGACATTAGAAATTAGGACAGAACAGGCTATTTACAATAGAGATAAAAGTATAACATTTAGATAAAACCAAGGGTGAAGTCTAATATTTAAAAGAAAAGACATTAGAAATTAGGCCAGAACAGGCAATAGAGATAAAAATATAACATTTAGATAACACCAAGGGTGAAGTCTAATATTCAAAAGAAAAGACATTAGAAATTAGGACAGAACATGCTATTTACAATAGAGATAAAAGTATTAAATTTAGATAACACCAAGGGTGAAGTCTAATATTTATAAGAAAAGACATCAGAAATTAGGACAGAACAGGCTATTTACAATAGAGATAAAAGTATAACATTTAGAAAACACCAAGGGTGAAGTCTAATATTTAAAAGAAAAGACATTAGAAATTAGGACAGAACATGCTATTTACAATAGAGATAAAAGTATAACATTTATAAAACACCAAGGGTGAAGTCTAATATTTAAAAGAAAAGACATTAGAAATTAGGACAGAACATGCTATTTACAATAGAGATAAAAGTATAACATTTAGATAACACCAAGGGTGAAGTCTAATATTTAAAAGAAAAGACATTAGAAATTAGGACAGAACAGGCTA